>OZ017740.1:245171751-245516751 GCA_963969285.1 Odontomyia ornata | reverse complement strand
TCTTCTTCTTGTTAGCACTACAGCCCCCCTCGGGCCTTCGCTTCCTGTAAATAGTGCTTCCAACTGTCTCAGTCCATTGACCGCGTCTGCAATTTTGAAATCCGAGCAGCGATGGACTGTCTTCGTTGACCGAGTCAAACCAGCGTTTCCTCAGTTTCTCCGCTGGTCTCCGGCATTCAGTTCTCCCAACGAATAACTTTTAGGGTATCCGTTGTTCGTCCATACGATTCATGTGTCCTGCCCATTGCAGCTTCCGCAGTCAGACAATCGTTCAGACCTCAGGCACGTCAAAAATTTCATACAGCTCATGGTTGTATCGAATTCGCCATTGGTCCCCGTTTAGCTCCGCTCCGATTATTCGCCTCAGGACCCGTCGCTCAAAGGAGTTCAATATATTTGCGGATGCAAATCTTTCACACCCATAGGATAACACAGGTCTTATCACAGATTTGTATACTTGGAGCTTTGTTTTCCTGTGTATGTAGCTGGTTTTCAAGATCGTCAATACTGAAAAAAATATTTTATTTGCGAGCTGTATTCTTCGGCGTATTTCGTCTCTTTCATTACTGGTTCTCGTTATTTTGGCGCCTAAATACACAAATTCGCTAACATTTACGATACTGTATTCACCAAGTGTGATGTTTTGTGCATGTGGGGTATTTCTCCTCGACTGCTTGATGAACTTTGTTTTATTTTCATTGATTTGTAGCCCTACTTGTTATGCTTCACTGTCCAGTTTCAGGAAGAGTTCTTTGGCAGTTGTTAATGATCGTGACAAAGTGTTGATGTCGTCTGCATAGGCTACTACTTGGCTCGACTTGTACACTAATGTACCTCGTGTATCGACAGGTAGCTTCTTTATGACGCACTCCAGAGTCAAATTGAATAGCAATGGGACCAGCTCATCTCCCTGCTTTAGTTCGATATTTGTGTCAAAGACATCAGTGAGTTGGTTATTGATGCCGACATGGGAGATCGTCAACGTCATTGTCATTTTGGTAAGACGGACTAATTGAGCTGAGATGCCAAAGCAAAGCATTATTTGGTACATAACGTCACGATCAATACTGTCGTATGATTGCTTAAAGTCAACGAAAATTTGGTGTACGTCTATGTTGAACTCCCAGCACTTTTCAAGTACCTGCTTGACTGTGAACAATTGGTCTATTGTCGATCTACCTGCTCTAAAACCAGCTTGATCCTCCCCAATAATAGTGTTGGCGTATGATTCGATTTGATTATCTAAGATTTTGGAAAATATTTTGTACGTCGTACAAAGTAGTGATATGCCTCTATAATTTTCGCACTGTAGCTTGTCACCTTTTTGTGGATAGGGATATGCTCTTCTTTCCAGATGTGCTTGGTGACTTTGTGAAAAGCTTTATGAAGAACTGGAATCTCATCGATGCCCGGCGCTTTATTATTCTTTTGGGCTTTGATGGTGGAACATCATCCAGAGTAGGTGGGGCCAAAAGAAGTTCTCCGGTAATATCTATAAGCTCCAATGTTCTGAAGCTGTGCGGAGGATTAAGGAGGTTCTTGAAATATGATGCCTATCTTTCCTTAATCTTGGTTTCATCAGCGATGATATTGCCGCTGTCATCACGACAGAGCGTGGTTTTGGGCTGATAACCACGGTTCAGGCGTTTTACTACTTTCTATGCTTGTCTTGTCTTGTTGCTTCCTAAACTTATATCTATATTTTTGGCCACAGACGCTCTTTGGAGCCTTTCGATGTCAAATTATTGTAGCGGGCTGGTCTTCGCCGAATATGCCTTTGACATACGACATCGATAGGTTAATTTGATGAAGTAATTATCTGAGTTACAATTGGCTCCTCGGTATGTACGGACTTCAAGTACGCTCGAGGCCTTACGTTGTTGGACCAGAACATGATCGATCTGGTTTTGTGTGTTGCCATCATTTTATGAATGCGTCGATATGCGAAGCAAGTCGAACGTATGACTAGATTTCTGCTACATGCAAAGTCAATCAGGTGCTGGTCGTTGTCATTTGTTTAATCGTGGAGGCTTTATACAAAAGTCGTTCCCCGATGAGATAGCTCATTGCTCATTGCGTTGAAATCACCCAGAATTATTTTTGTGTCGTTTATAGGCAATGAGTCGCATAGTCTTTCCAGGTAATTGCAGAACGTTTCCTTCGTTTGTTCGTCCTTTTCTTCGGACGGGGCGTGAACATTGGTCAGCCAGATTTTGAAGAATTTCGCTTTTATACGAACCGCACACAACCGTTCGTTTATTGCCTTAAAACCAATAACGTGCGATTTGAACTCCCTATCCACAATGAAGGCCACTTCAAATTCTCGTTTTCCAGTAGGCCTCCCACATCTGAATATTGTGAGCGATCTCATGTCTTGAATTTCGTCTCCAGTCCAGTTCGTTTCCTGGATTGCCAGTATTTTTATTTTATATTGACCGGCCTGTTGTAATAGGTCCTTAACAGCGCCAGGGTAATTGAGTGATCTGACATTCCAGGATCCAATTCCTTAGTCCTTTTTTCGTTTGCGAGGTCGTGCTAGGTTTCAAGAACTTAAAAATAAAGCTTCAATTTTCAAAATATAAAAGAAACGCCAATATAATTTTAGTTTCTCAGCATATCATAAAAAGAAAGCATGTAATTAGTCAAAACTATTTCAAAATTGGAAGAGCAGCCTGAATTTACAATAGTAACCTGCGTGTCACTGAAAGACTAGAAATCAATAAAATAATCATAGGATTTTGTTTGCAGCCTATATTTACAATAAGATCTCCACGAAAGTAAAAACTAACAGTTAAAATATGATTGTTTGGTTACTAAAATTTCACTTCAATTTAAAAAAAAAGTGATTTTAACTTTAATCATTATCACTATAACGATTTCTTTTTCCGCATACCACTTTAATCACTTTCGCTATCGCTCTGTAATATTTTGCCGTTTATGTCATAGGCCTACTTATCATCACGGTAAATAGTACCGATTGTTGCGGCAATTAAATAATACAATATTTAGTTCAGCGCCAAACACCAGGAAAATTAGTCAAATCTATGCCGTAATTAAGTTTAAATAATGCTAAAAAACAACAACAACAAAAATACATGAACTTCCCACAATACTAGAGAAACATAAAAAAGATCATCACCGGGCTTAGATGCTATTGATTATAATATTGTAAACTCCCTAAATCATCACAATCAAATAGTTCTACTAAACTCTATAAACGATAGCTTCAAAAATAACAATATACATAACGAACTAACAGATATCAAAACAGTACCTATTTCCAAGAAAAAGAAACCGCTCCATAAAATAGAAAGCTACAGACCAATATCACTAATAAGTATCCCTCTAAAAATAATTAACTGCATAATGAAAAACAGAATTTCTAGGGGCATTCTGAGTGACTTCTGTTTTGCTTACAGAAAAGGAAAGTCGGCAAATTCATGTATATTCACTGTAATACACCTTCTTAATAAAAGCAATAAAGCTTAAAACATTATGATCATCAACTGTGATGTTTCTAGTGTGTACGAGAGAGTCAATATCCCGGAACTGTTCCATATTATGTCTAACTTCAACTTCAAGAAGGAATACATCTCTTGGATCTTAAACTTCCTGATGTACAGGAAATTACATCTAGGGAAGGATTCGACCGAAATAAATAACAGATTTACGCAAGGGGACGTACTGAGCCCGCTCCTTTTCAACCACTATACATCTAGCCTTCGTAAAATTTAACAACCAAAATCACTTCAACGAATTCTACAATAAATCCCTAAGTAAAGCATACAAAACAATCAATATAGCCTTCAAAAACATCTCCTCCAAACATGAGTCTTCCCCCCAAAAAAGTAGTATTAAACACTTTCAAACTACTAATAAGACCGGTGATAGAAACTAATCTAACTAACATTATTCACGCTTTCAAATACTTCCCAAACAAGATAGACAGTCTTAAACCAAAGCCATAAAACGATGCCTCAGGGTTCCTACTGCACCAAATATACCAGCGCTTGCCCTAGCCAAAGAATTGCCAGTCAGACTAAGAACTGAACAGCTCCTTGGCAAAGAAAATGAAAAAAAAACTCATATCGCCGAAACTTCGGGAGAAATGATCACGGAAAACCAAAAAAAAAAAACTCCAATTATACCACAATATACAGAAAATATGCCTACTTCAACAAGACCTGTTTTGGTTTTGCGTTACTAAATCCCCACAACATAAAATTTCAATCTGACAATTTCATGAACAACATCCCTAACAATTTCAGAACAATAAATTATGAAAAATTCAGCAACTCGATCGAAGCAGTTATACAGAACCTTTCTGCTAATAAAGCAAACATAATCTTCATGGACGCCGAATAAAATAAATAAACTAGGTACTGGTATAGCCGTTCACTGCTACAACTCTAAAAAGATACTAACATACTGTATAAACACAGACTCCACAGTTGTCAATGCCGAATTAAAAGCTATACATGAAGCTATAAATTACGCCAAATCTAATCCCAAAAATACCCTAGCCAATTTCACTGACTCCAAGAACGCAATAAACAAGATCAAAAACAACACAAATAACAAATTAATCACAGAAAAAAATCAGAAAAACCCTTAACAACAGACGTAACTCCCTACTACTCTTATACTGGATACCCAAATCGGAAAAAATTCACAGCTGAACTGGCCATAACGGAAGGTTCAGAGGTTGACTCATTTCTAGAATGGGATGACACTATTAAAAATATCAATGACTCCATAAACACAGAATGGCACCAATATAATCAAAATAACAGCGAAAATCTAGCATACAGCCCCTGGCTACAAACGGACCTCATATTCAGAGCAAAACAATGATTTCACTCTTTCGCCCCGAATATTAATACGCAAAAACAAATAAATAGAATTCTCCTCAACAGAGCCTACAACCACGAGAGATTAAAAAAAACAAAAATAGTCCCATCCCAAGGATGTAAGGGTTGTGACATTACAGATAATCTTGAACACAGAATCCTAAACTGTAAACACTTCGAAACTCTAAGGAACAAGTACGAAATCTTTCAAAATAACGATCTTATATCAAAATTTTTAACAAGAACAATGAAAAAGCACTTACTCAATTAATTGCCTTTCTAGAAGAAGCAAACATATAACTTTAAGGCCCTGCGAATAATCCTCTCAATTTCCAGGACTAACTCTTAATTTCCCAATAGTAGCAATCGATCAAATAATCTACTAACCATTTCAAACTAATACTAACATAGTAACATCACAAAGCCAATAAAGAAAAACTAGGAAAAAGCACTATACTACCATAAGTCCCCGTTAGATAAATATCGACATATCGATGGCTTGTGGGCTTAAGCCATAGCCAATACACACCTAACATAGGCCAGCCAGAGGAAAAAACAAACAAAAACTTCCTACTACTAAACTGGACTTAGGAAAAATCGCGAAAATTGTCGCAAAGTCGCAGGGTGCGCGCTTCCATTTAACCATGTGTAACTTGCGACAGTCACGCGACTAGATAGTCGTAGTCTGATCCATCCCTTATATTATACAATTGTAAGGTTTGGTACAATTGCCATACGATACGATATAGACCACGTTGTATAAGAGCAGATCGTATCGTATGAGAGATTGAAAGTATTTTTCCACAACAAATCAGATTTCTTTGAAAAGCTGAGGAGACAACGTCAAAGTTTATTCTATCGTTAGCCAGCCAAAGAACATGCGTCTGCGAGCAAGCCTTCATATGCCGAAATTATTAAAAATTCTAATTCTCCTCCATCGGAGCATCGGTCAAATACAATATCACAAAAAGGGATTATAATTAAGCCTAGAAATCACTCTTCCTCAGAAAAAACACAGGCGCAGCCCCGAGTGAAACTGTAAATTTGGGTAAACTTTACAGCCATTCACCTCAGAAACGTTATAAATATTTGCAAAAATTTTTTAGCAAGAAGACTGAATGAACCTTTGGCTATCGTTCAACTCATTATATTTTGGAAAAAGTTTGTTGCAAAAGTTATAAAATTCAAACAAAATAGCATGTTTTCGTTAAAAAATGTAGTAGATCTCGGAAACTACTTAACGTACCGAGTTGATTTAAGCTACGGTTGTTAGATCTAAATTATTTGCAGTGAATTAACTCATCAAAAATTTAAAAAAGTTTTTTGCAAAAAATTTCCTAGAACGAAATGTGGAAATTTGATACAAATCAATGTGCATGCATGATATTTGTTCAGTGTGTGCAAATTACACATTTTGTTCTTGAAATTTTTTTGCAAAAAACATTTTTAAATTTTTGATGAGTTAATTCACTGTAAATAATTTAGATTTAACAACTGTAGCTTAAATCAACTCAGTACGTTTAGTTTCCGAGATCTACTACGTTTTTTAACGAAAACATGCTATTTTGTTTGAATTTAATAACTTTTGCAACAAACTTTTTGCAAAATGTAATGAGTTGATTCGATAGCCAAAGGTTCATTCCGACTTCTTGCTAACAAAATTTTGCAAATATTTGTAACGTTTCTGAGGTGAACGGCTGTAAAGTTTACCCAAATTTTCAGTTTCACTGGGGGCTGCGCCTAAGTCAAAGATCAGGCCATCAAAGTATAAAATTCCTCTTCAACTAATGCGGCCTATTCGTAATAGGGCGATTATCAAAACATCGACCAATGAAAATGCTCCATCACTCTTTAATATACATAGCAACGGAGGCAATGAAAGATGAATATGATATTGCTGAAACCAGATTGCGACAGCCTAGACTTGTCATCAATGGTCTAGAAAATCAATATTCAAATGAGAAATTAAGAAATGAGATCCAATCATTAAATCCCAGTATAGAGGAGCGAGATACTATGGAACTTGTTCATGCTAAGCGGATAAGAAATGGAAGGTGGTTGCACATCATCCAGGTAAATGGGAGCATGTATAAGAGGCTTGCAAATAGATACCTTAATATTGATTATGGATCATATTTTGTGAAAGAAGACATTACGAGTTGTTATAAATGTCAAAAATTCAATCACAAAACAATAAAATGTGAAGGGGAGCGAATATGTGTGAAATGTGGAGGAAAGCATGAACTAAAGGACTTCAAAAACACGATTGAGAAGAGCTCCAACTGTATTGGTAATAATGCTGATCATTCTAACAGAGCTAACTCGGTAGCGTGTCCGGAGTTTCAACGCAGAATATAGATCACCAGGAGAAGCACCGGCTGCAACTTCGATGATTGCTAATCTTTCAAATCAATCAAGTGGAACAAATTTAACACTCATGTATGCTAATATAAGAAGCTTAAGACACAAGCTAAATAATATTCAGATTTACCTGCAGCAAAATCCTGACATAGATCAATGAAATCTGGATTTACCCAATAGAAGCACGATTTTACAATATTGAAGGATATAATGCGGTATTCTCCTGCAGACCTGGGAGAGATGGAGGCACAGCAATATATTGTACGTAAAAAATACAATCAATTTCGTTACCAAGAGAGTGACGCCTGATAAATATAACGTTATAATAATTGAAGTACGCCATGCAGGCAACAAAATAAAATTAGGGACGTACTACAACCCCAATCTTATGAATGCGCAAGATTTTTGCACAGTACTAGAAACATTATTCTCAACTGAAAAAAAATGTAATCACAGTAACGGACATAAACATTGATGCACTAATGGATCATCAGAATCCAGGATTTATAAGGATACGCAACAAACGAATGGGGTGGTAATCATAAATAACAACCAAATTACTCACCCAGTGTCAAATACTAAATAGTACTATGGAAACCAGGCTTTCAAGTTTGTATATATGCAAGCGAAAAAAAATCGAAACGACAGGTGAAAGAGACTAAATTCGCATATTTCTCAAGAAGAATGGAAACAGCGGCTGACAACTCCCATGAAATATGGAAAATAATAAATGAGGTAAAGGATAACTCTTCACCCCGGGGTATATCACAAAACTTCAACTGAATCCTGATGGGCCCTCTAATACATCATATCACGTGACACGGCGAACTCATTAAATAACTTTTTTTCCACAATTGGTGGAAGAATCACTAAAGAAATCGTTGCCAGTTCAGAAAGCAATTTAATTACTACAAATATCTCAATAAATTCCATCCTTCACATTCATCAAACAAATAAAAAGGAAGTCTTAAATGTAATCAATGGATTGAAAAAGAATATGGCACCAGGCATCGATAGCATCACAGTGAATGAGATTAGTATAATAAATGAGGACATAGCCGAGCTTATGGCAAATTTTATAAACGTGCATATTAGGAATGGGTCATTTCCGGAAGAAGAAAAACTTGCAAAAATAGTTCCTATATTTAAGGGTGGTGATCATCTCGACCCGAATAACTATCGCCCGACTGCGCTGCTGACGGGATTTAGTAAGATATTTGCAAAAATACTAAACAATCGATTGACATCATTCTTAGTTGTAAACTCTATCCAACATCAGTTTGGTTTTCAAAACAGCAAGAGTACTTAGGATGCCCTACATTCTGTCACACGTTTCATCAATCTAGGACTTGACCGAGGTGATGATGTCATCGCATCGTATGGTATTCAGGGTAGTCCTAAGCTGTTGTTTAAGAGTTACTTGGAGGGAAGGTCGCTGAGAACTTTAATCAACAATGTCCTGAGCGATCGAGCACTTACGAAAACAGGAGTTCTCCAAGGCTCAATACTTGGCCCAACTTTATTCCTGCTATACACAAATAATCTAAACACATGTGACGGGATATCACACATTATATGCTTTCTACTTTATTCAGGACGAGACAAAACTGCCACTGAGAACACGATCAACGTGGATCTAGGAAAATTCCATCAGTGGTTAATGGAAAACAAACTAGTATTGAACACTACAAAGACAATACAATATATTGTTTTTAAGAAAAAGAACAAAGGGGACATAAATTTCAAACTAAATATTAGCGGTGAAAAATTGCGGAGTGCTAGAAATGAAATATCTTGGTCTTATCATAGACCATCGTATGACCTGGTTGCCACAAATAAATAGCTTAAGGAGGCAATTAGCCCCAATGATAGAATTGTTAAGAAGATATGAGGATTTTCCAATGCACATCAAGAAGCTTGTTCTAAATGCATTTGTCCTGACGAAATTACATTATGGAGTACTTACTTGGAGTCAATCAGCAAAGCAACATTTAAATAGTATACTATATCCAAGCTGCTGACCAAATCGTATAAAAATATTCTGAAACTGCCAATGCTTACTCAAACTAGTTTGGTTTACCAATTAGCAAAATCATTAACCTTTAGTCAAATCATTATAACGGAGAAAGCTAAGTTCGTCTACAAAAATTTAACAACTAATGGATCGCAACGGACACCATTAATTAAGGTATCACAGATCAACCCATATAATGCGAGTAATGCAGATCAATTCGTAATACCTTTTGACAGAACGGATCGTCTAAAGAATGATGCAACAAATGATGCTCTGCGTATATATAACAATCTACCAGAAATGGTTAAGAAAGCAAACTCACTTTTGGTATTTAAGAAAAGACTAAGGGAGCCTTTAATGAGCACTGATTGAAGCGTGGACCTGTAGTTCTGGTTTTATGAAATCAGTATCTTAGCGCATTTTTGACCCTATCGGCGAGATACTGAAGAGACAGTTATTTAGTTTTTTTTTTGAATGCGTCGTATTATATTGAATGTTTTTTTTATCTCTGAGAGCTGATCATGATTTTTGGACTAGATGTTCATGAAAAGGATTTGTTCTCATTATTTTGTGTATCCCCTTATACCGATGTATTAAACATTGTCTGATTGGCACAAAGGACGAAGCGACGTAATGTGAATGCAGATCGCACGAGCGTTGTGCGACAAAGAAAGAGTGATGGAGAGAGTGGTAGGGAATGGAGGTACTAAAAACAAAAAAAAATATATCTCAGAACTGGTTATGCATTCGACCAGATAAGCATGAAACCTATTTGCAGGAAGCGAAGGCCCGAGAGGGGCTGTAGTGTTACGAAGAAGAAGCATGAAAGGATTAATTCACATTTTTCTGAATGCCTTCATATCGATGTTTAGGTAGGCACCATGGGCGAAATCACGAATTTTGAAGTGCAGATCGGATGTGTGTTGTGCGCCAAAGAAAGAGTGGAAAATTGGGAGGTACTTCAAAAAACAACAACAAAAACAATATCCTAACATATATCTACACAAAAAGGAGAAACATCAGGAAACAAGAATTAACCCGGGCTGAACCAAAAGCCAAGTGAATTTTGCAACTACATTTACTCTTACTATTCTTGAGAATTTTATTTGGAAAAACCATGAAATTCTAGCAAAGAATGTAAATTCATTAGGGTTCTTCTGAAATCCAACAACAGATATTTTATGCAACAAGTTGTGGGCTGTCGACAAACGCACAATTGCTTCACACGATCGCTTCTCAAGTTGGAGCAAAATCACCACGAAACTTAATTCTTCATTTCTACTTACCCGCGTTCTTATCCAATCGAAACTGCTTTAAATCAGTAAGAGATAACACAGGGTTCATTTCAGACATGTCAACGGTTATTTGTTTCTGAAAACGTATAGAGATGTTAACCAGCCTGACGTACAAAACAACTAGTTCCAATCGATTCAATGAGGAAAATTGAAATGGAGATGCAATGACCAAATCCTCGGTACAATTCTTTGAGGAACGGAACAAATGGAGAGGCTATGCTCATATAAGCTCCATAGAAAATGATACGACCTTTGAGGAACGGAACAAATGGAGTGGCTATGCTCATATAAGCTTTGAGGCATAATACAATCACTAACAAGTACGGTCAGTTCATACAAATTTCCGAATAACGGGACTTGCCGACGCGTGAGATAGTATTTGTGACAGCGTGCACAGACAGGGCATGGGGAACATGTCACAAATTCGACGAAAGTAAAACAGGAAAGAACAGTCATCAGCTGACTGGTAAATACATCGCGTTGAAAGAAAAGAGAAGTCCGATAAACAACTGAACGATTTCTACGTTCAATTAAACGAATGTTGTCAAAAGACAAACGTCAAAAGCTGACGCTTTCATTAACTCAAGTTCCTGCAGTATTAGGATGGATTTTAATCGCTTCAGCGGACAGAGTTGAATTAATTTATGCCGGCCTATTCCTAACTGGACTTGGATCGAGCATGGTTGGCGAACCAGCTCGAGTTCATACATCAGAAGTAACGCAACCACATCTGCGAGGCAAGTTAAGTGCGCTGGCAGCGGTGTTTATCAGTTTCGGTGTACTTGTGCAGTATACCCTAGGATCCTTCATAATGTGGAAAATTCTAGCAATAACTTCGACCATGGTCCCAGCTGCTACATTTCTGTTACTGTTCTTCACACCCGAAACTCCCAACTATTTGGTAGTGCGTGGTGGGATTTTAGTTCTTCATTTCATGATGTACCAATTCAGTGGTGTGAAAGTTATCACATTCTACGCGGTTGAAATTTTCCGCGATTCTGGAACCACAATGAAAACATACACGTGTACCATAATGCTTCGAGCTATTCGTCTAGCATTTACCATAGTTGCTTGCATTCCTCTGCGAAGAATGGGACGAAGGCCGCTAACATTCATTTCGGGTAAGTGTCAATTAAATCAACACGAGGACATTATTTAATATTTTCGAATAACCTTACAGGAATCGGCTGTGGACTTTCAATGCTAGGGTTACTTGTGCATGAAACATAAGTGGGATACTGCTGATCCACCAGAACTCCCAACTGCAACCAGGTTCCCTGTAGCTTGTATCTTCATTTTCACAATCGCATGCACACTCGGCTTCTTGGTCGTTCCATGGGTGATGATTGGAGAAATTTACCCACAAAATTTCGGGGCATTGTTGGTGCAGTGCACATATCTTTATATTCGTCGTTGTCAAAACATATCCTTTCTTAACTCACGCAATATATCGCCATGGTAAGTCATCATGAATAATGAAAACAAAAAGCGGAATTCATTAAAAATTGTCTTTAACTTTTAGGAATGATATTGTTCTACTTCTGCCTGCCAGAGACCAAGGGACACACTACAAGAAATCGAAGATTTCTTCTCCGGTCAAATTAAAACTCTCAAGAAGGAGAAGCCAAAGAAAGGTGAAAGTGCTCCTCCCCTACTAGAAAAGAAGTAAATTATGTAAATGAGAAAATTAACATACATTCAGTTAGGAATCTAAGAGAACACTTAAGTACCTTGTAATGTTAAACCTTAAGCGAAAATTCCATGTGATATCTTTTAAATGTTTATCTTTGTATATTAAAGACACAAGTTTTCTTATTTAAACTCGTTGTTAGTGAAAGCAAATTCTCTTGTGACACTCTTAAAGGGGCAAATAATAGCGTTATATATTGTTGTAAGCTAATTGTTAAATGAAAACTAGATAAGGTTCTTAAAGACAGTATTAAAATGATACACAAATGTTACAATACATAGGTAAGTATGTATATGAAATATTATGAAATTGAGTCAGTCGTCAAAGAATGAAAGCTTCTGAAGCACCTCACTTTAATGTGCCACTTATAAAATTAATATTATCGACAATTATAGCTTGTTGAAAGAATGCGTTAACAGTTAGGGGAACCTTTTTCTAGAAATATAAGAAACTATTTCCCTTTGTATCAAAATAAAATCAAAAAATTCAATGTGTTTATTTCTTCAAGTACGATCCTCCTTTTCATGCTAATCAATGCACTACCAAGTCTCTATGAAGTTAAAACTTAATAAATAAGCCTCATTACAAAAAAAGAAAGCCAAACCACCTATTTGAGTTAACGGCTACGAATGGAGGGCACCGAAAATACAGGGTTTTCCAATAAGAGGTGTTATTTTGATATTAAAAGAAAAATGCAATTTTTTAATATAAATGATCGGATGTTTATTTCATTATGAAGGGCTAGGTATGCCGTTAATAGTGGAAAATAATATCAGGCAAATGCCGACCACGCTTACAGGACCATATCCTTTTCATGAAATTTTCCATAACCAAATCACAAAGTGGCTGCCCTATGTCCTCGATAGCCTCACGAATTCACGAATGAATCACGGCTAGGCTGTTGGCGTATACCTTCTCTTTCACGTGGCCCCATTGAAAGTAGTCGCAAGGTGTTACGTGGTATGGTCCGATGGAAGCCCGAACAATTTTCTGTATTCATTTTAATTACAATGCACTCTTTATTTTCCATTGCTCTTAAATGAACAGATTTCAAAATCACATTCCCGCCAAAAACCTCAGCTGTGTTATCAATCTGGCAATAATATCTTTCGTTAAGCAACAAAATTTGCTAATCTGGTAACACGAAAATGGCTAAATTCCAACGCACACAACTATAATTCCCCGCTTCACGTACAAACCCATACAAACGCAAGCGCGGGCAAACTTACTAACACAATTTCACATATGGGCCGCAGCTCTACCTAACTCTCTTTCGCTAAAGGGCAAAAGCCATTTATTTTCAGTCCTTTCTTGTCTCCATTTTACATTGCCCCATAAATTTTTGTTGTTGTAATTATTGACGTCCAAGAGTGACCATACTTGTTAGTTATTGTATTATGCTTTGAGGAACGGAACAAATGGAGAGGCTATGCTCATATAAGCTCCATAGAAAATGATACGACCACCTTCTGAGCATGATTGTCATTTCATTTCCAATAATTTCCACAATTTCTCCTCTCGAGAGCCAGATTGTCAATTTGACGACTAAACATGGACGCGAAATTTACCTGGCGCGTGAGATACGATTCGGAATTTAGTCGTTTTTTCGGTTCGAGAACGTGTCCGGAGATACATATTGACTGTAGTGAAAGCAATATTACACCTGGTTTAGGGATAACAACATTTTACGGAGTGACATTGTAAATAGGAGCGAGGAACTCCATTAAAAGTGTAATGTGCGCTATTGCTAGAAAACGATGGGTTATCGATACGACATTGTTTTCTATCCTAAGTGGCCATAATGCTTTATTTGTATTCAATGCTATTTTCTTGTTCTGTGAAGTGATATTTGCAATAAAACCATATTTACGAGTGCATAAGCGTTTGTTTACTTTCTTGTGAAAACCCATTGGGTTCCCCTTAACTAGCTTTAGAATCACGGTCGCAGGGGTAGGTGCAAAAAGACACGTAGTTAGGCAGGCGGTCGCAAGGGTAGTTGCGACAACGTGTACACATGGATGTCCACTCCGGTTTTATCTTGTTCCTCAAAGCATATAAGCTCCATAGAAGATGATGCGACCACCTTCTGAGCATGATTGTCATTTCATTTCCAATAATTTCCACAATTTCTCCTCTCGAGAGCCAGATTGTCAATTTGACGACTAAACATGGACGCGAAATTTACCTGGCGCGTGAGATACAATTCGGAATTTAGTCGTTTTTTCGGTTCGAGAACGTGTCCGGAGGTACATATTGGCTGCAGTGAAAATAATATTACACCCGGTTTAGGGATAACAACATTTTAAGGAGTGACATTGTAAATCGGAGCGAGGAACTCAATTAAAAGTGTAATGTGCGTTATTGCTAGAAAGCGATGGGTTATCGATACGAATGTGTTTTCTATCCTAAGTGGCCATAATGCTTTATTTGTATTTAATGCTATTTTCTTGTTCTGTGAAGTGTTATTTGCAATAAAACCATATTTACGAGTGCATAAGCGTTTGTTTACTTTCTTGTGACAATCCATTGGGTTCCCCTTAACTAGCTTTAGAATCACGGTCGCAGGGGTAGGTGCAAAAAGACACGTAGTTAGGCAGGCGGTCGCAGGGGTAGTTGCTACAACGTGTACACATGGATGTCACTCCGGTTTTATCTTGTTCCTCAAAGGATACGACCACCTTCTGAGCATGATTGTCATTTCATTTCCAATAATTTCCACAATTTCTCCTCTCGAGAGCCAGATTGTCAATTTGACGACTAAACATGGACGCGAAATTTACCTGGCGCGTGAGATACGATTCGGAATTTAGTCGTTTTTTCGGTTCGAGAACGTGTCCGGAGGTACATATTGACTGTAGTGAAAGTAATATTACACCTGGTTTAGGGATAACAACAATTTAAGGAGTGACATTGTAAATCGGAGCGAGGAACTCAATTAAAAGTGTAATGTGCGTTATTGCTAGAAAACGATGGGTTATCGATACGAAAGTGTTTTCTATCCTAAGTGGCCATAATGCTTTATTTGTATTCAATGCTTTTTTCTTGTTCTGTGAAGTGTTATTTGCAATAAAACCATGTTTACGAGTGCATAAGCGTTTGTTTACTTTCTTGTGACAACCCATTGGGCTCCCCTTAACTAGCATTAGAATCACGGTCGCAGGGGTAGGTGCAAAAAGACACGTAGTTAGGCAGGCGGTCGCAGGGGTAGTTGCGACAATGTGTACACATGGATGTCCACTCCGGCTTTATCTTGTTCCTCAAAGGTACAATTTATCAAGTTCTAAGATTAATAAGAACTGGATGGGCTAAGCTCATATAAAATGCATGAGAGAGCATGCGACCGGTTTCTGCTCTCTTCCAAGTGAACAGTCTGTCATTTCCTCCCCGTCTGCCTCTTGCTGATCACTTTCTTGTTCCAAAACTTTGAGGAACAAGATAAAACCGGAGTGGACATCCATGTGTACACGTTGTCGCAACTACCCCTGCGACCGCCTGCCTAACTACGTGTCTTTTTCACCTACCCCTGCGACCGTGATTCTGAAGCTAGTTAAGGGGAACCTAATGGGTTGTCACAAGAAAGTAAACAAACGCTTATGCACTCGTAAATATGGTTTTATTGCAAATAACACTTCACAGAACAAGAAAATAGCATTGAATACAAATAAAGCATTATGGCCACTTAGGATAGAAAACACTGTCGTATCGATAACCCATCGTTTTCTATCAATAACGCACATTACACTTTTAATTGAGTTCCTCGCTTCGATTTACAATGTCACTCCTTAAAATGTTGTTATCCCTAAACCAGGTGTAATATTACTTTCACTACAGTCAATATGTACCTCCGAACACGTTCTCGAACCGAAAAAACGACTAAATTCCGGATCGTATCTCACGCGCCAGGTAAATTTCGCGTCCATGTTTGGTCGTCAAATTGACAATCTGGCTCTCGAGAGGAGAAATTGTAGAAATTATTGGAAATGAAATGACAATCATGCTCAGAAGGTGGTCGTATCATTTTCTATGGAGCTTATATGAGCATAGCCTCTCCATTTGTTCCGTTCCTCAAAGTTCCAAAAGCTGACTAGGTGTGAACTGACTGTCAAATTGACTATTAAAACTGTGGAAAGTGTTCGCGATCTAAATTCGTTCCAAGTGTTTAAACATTCGATTGGAGTTTGTGATTCAAGTAACTTTAACGTGTAACACTGCGTAATTAACTTAGAATTTCAAAATGAAATGTGTAGTGCCTTCGTGAAAAAATCATAGTGGAAAAGGATCTGTAGGTGTTTCCTTTCACAAGTGAGTAGTTATCATATTAATGTTTTGCATGTTTTTCATACAATGCTGAAGGTTTTTCAAATAGAAAGCAAATTTTTGGTATTGTATGAAAATTTGTTTACATTGAGCAGCAGCCATGTTTGCTTGTGCAATTTGGCTCTCTCTAAGGTTGTAAACAAGAGCGTAGCAGTAGGAAAAGTGGTCGCAGGGGTTGTTGCAACCATGTTGTCACGTGGTTGTCCACTCCAGTATTATTTAATTACTCAATGATCAAGTTGTCTGAAGCATTGAGTAATTAAATAATACTGGAGTGGACAACCACGTGACAATATGGTTGCAACAACCCCTGCGACCACTTTTCCTACTGCTACGCTCTTGTTTACAACCTTAGAGAGAGCAAAATTGCACAAGCAAACATGGCTGCTGCTCAATGCAAACAAATTTTCATACAATACCAAAAATTTGCTTTCTATTAGAAAAACCTTCAGCATTGTATGAAAAACATGCAAAACATTAATATAATAACTACTCACTTGTGAAAGGAAACACGTACAGATCCTTTTCCACTATGATTTTTTCATGAAGGCACTACACATTTCATTTTGAAATTCTAAGTTAATTACACAGTGTCACACGTTAAAGTAACTTGAATCACAAACTCCAATCGAATGTTTAAACACTTGGAACGAATTTAGATCGCGAACACTTTCCACTGTTTTAATATCGGATAAAATTCGCGATAAAACTTGCAAATTGGCCAATTTGGCGTCCAATTTGCATCAGTCAACTTGACAGTCAGTTCACACCTAGTCAGCTTTTGGAACAAGAAAGTGACCAGCAAGAGGCAGACGGGGAGAAAATGACAGACTGTTCACTTGGAAGAGAGCAGAAACCGGTCACATGCTCTCTCATGCATTTTATATGAGCTTAGCCCATCCAGTTCTTATTAATCTTAGGTCTGAAGCCCATAAGCTAAGATTAATAAGAACTGGATGGGCTAAGCTCATATAAAATGCATGAGAGAGCATGCGACCGGTTTCTGCTCTCTTCCAAGCGAACAGTCTGTCATTTCCTCCCCGTCTGCCTCTTGCTGTTCATTCTTGTTCTAAAAGCTGACTAGGTGTGAACTGACTGTCAAGTTGACTAATGCAAATTGGACGCCTAGTTGGCCAATTTGCAAGTTTCGTCGCGAATTTTATCCGATATTAAATTTGTGGAAAGTGTTCGCGATCTAAATTCGTTCCAAGTGCTTAAACATTCGATTGCAGTTTGTGATTCAAGTAACTTTTTAACGTGTGACATTGTGAAATTAATTTAGAATTTCAAAATGAAATGTGTAGTGCCTTCGTGTTAAAAATCATAGTGGAAAAGGATCTCTAGGTGTTTCTTTTCAGAAGTGAGTAGTTAATATATTAATGTTTTGCATGTTTTTCATACGATGCTGAAGGTCTTTCAAATAGAAAGCAAATTTTTGGTATTGTATGAAAATTTGTTTACATTGAGCAGCAGCCATGTTTGCTTGTGCAATTTGGCTCTCTCTAAGGTTGTAAACAAGAGCGTAGCAGTAGGAAAAGTGGTCGCAGGGGTTGTTGCAACCATATTGTCACGTGGTTGTCCACTCCAGTATTATTTAATTACTCAATGCATATACGTATCTGATGTGATGTGAAGTTGTCATGTGCAATCATATCAAGGCGACATCTATTCAAAATGCATAGAAACCTAGCTAGTACAAAAAATAACCAACAGGTGACAATCAAATAATATAAATTTATTAATTGTTTGTGTTATATGCTAATTTATATTGTGAAAAGAGTGTTAGTAAAAATTGTTTAGAATATGTAGCTTTCATTTTTACTACTAAATTTATTCAAACAATTAAATTTTTTTTTGAAAAATATATTAGAGAAAATGCCACCAGGGCCCCTTGTAGGTTTATTTTTAACTCAGGGAGGGAAGATAAGCAGTAAATGATAGCTCAACAAATTTCCGAATATCAGCTTTGTATTTGAAACAAAACTGACGTTAGATAGGAAGCCATATGGCAGCAGCGCTTACCACCGCACACATGACCATTAGTAGGCCAACTTTACTGGCTAACTTACATGGCGGTATATGGAGAATTATGGAGGTGCCCACGAAAATTCGAGGTTTTGTACGGTTTTGAGACGGATTTCTACAGTGAAATTCAGATAGTCCGCGAAGAACACAATAGCGCTCCAGGTGAAGTAAAAATTATTTCAGTTATTTTATATCTAAAAAATTATATCCGTTTAATTTTTATCGCCTTCCAAAGTGAACTAGTAGGAGTTTGTTTACTTCTCAACGCTGAGCTATCTGTGGAAGATGCAAAACATGTGCTTCATTTGCTCGTCTTGAAGAGTTTAGGAGTACAGCGAACAGTGCATGGTGAATTTATAGCATGCGCGGAATGCGTTTCGTACGTGTTCACTCGGAAAATAGTATATATTACGCAATATAAGCAATTGCTAATGCTGCAGTTAGCTGACAGCTCACGGAAGCTTGTCCATAGTAGGCCAACTCATAAATATGCAAATTGCTACCATATGGCTTCCTATCTAACGTCAGTTTTGATTTGAAAGGTTTCTTCGATTGTATTGTTAGGCAGAAGCAAAACTGACGTTAGATAGGAAGCCATATGGTAGCAATTTGCATATGTATTAGTCGGCCTACTATGGACAAGCTTCCGGTAGCTGTCACCCAACTGCGGCATTAGCAAATGCTTAAACTTCGTCATATATACTATTTTCCGAATAAAAAACGTGCGGAACGCATTCCGTGCATGCTATAAATTCACCTTGTATAGCCTATTGTACTCCTAAACTTTCCAAGCCGAGCAAATGAAGCACACGTTTTGCACCTCCGACTGATAGCTCAGCGTTTAGATGTAAACAAACTCCTATAAATTCACTTTGGAAGGCGATAAACACTAAACGGTTATAAGAACTGAAATAATTTTCACTTCACCTGCAGTGCTATTGTGTTCTCCGCGGACCATCTGAATTTCACTGTAGAAATCCGTCTCTAAACCGTACAAAACCTCGAATTTTCTTTGGCACCTCCACAATTCTTCATATAACGCCATGTAAGTTAGCCAGCAAAGTCGGCCTACTAATGGTCATGCGTAGGGTAGTAAGCGCTGCTGCCATATGGCTTCCTATTTAACGTCAGTTTTGGGCAGAAGCAAATGAAATCAAAGGCCGGGAAAATTCAAATTAATAGCACGATGAGAAAAATCTTTAACTCATAATGATTTAAATTATTTTTTTAGTTTCTCATTTATGGTGTCTAAAGCAAATTTGATAATTAACCTAACTTTGGATTAAATGCAATCAATGAACATGTATTTTTAGAGATTATCTAATAAGATAATGAATTGCAACTGTTCAATTTTCGGACGAATATTGGAGTTAGGAGATTGAGACACAAACAACGTGAGACAAATATTGAAACAAATGAATCAAATCAAAAAATAACGTTGTGTGTATCTCCTTTCGTTTCCAGGTCTGCAAGACAGTTTAATTTATAGCGATATTTTTTCCATGTAATAATACTCTTGGCTATATTTTTTCCTCACAGATTGGGCTCTGAATTGTTTTATTCAATTTTTGATGAGAAGAAATTCTTTCAGACTTTTTTTAGATATAAAATAATACAACGGCTTGAAGAATTTCTTGATTATCAAACTTACAAGGGAGCAATAGTGACCACTTCCGATCATATGTTGTTTGTAGTCACTGAATAACTCCTTTTCTAAAAAATGCTTTTGGACATCTATTATAATTTTAAAATATTATTTTCTTGCCAATATCAATATGTCATTAGTTTGATATTTCGTTGAAGAATGCCTTCCATATCTTGGGAAATTTCTTTTACACTTTCCGAAGGTGATGTCATCTAGCCTTTTGTTTTGTAGGCCATAAGTGATCTTTTCGAAAATTCGCCTTCAATGGAAACTGAAAATTCTGTGAATTTTAAGGTTTTTCTATTTTTAAAACGACAAAACCAGAGATGTAATCTACGTCATAAGAACTATTCAGTCAATTTTGTTGGATAATTAGCACAGCCATGTCCAATCATGAATTGCGTTACCCCAAAAGAAGAACATTCCGAAAGTATACCGGTTTTTCTCATACATAAATCTAAATCTTGTGACAGTTTTCTTGTGTTTGTCTACACTGGTAAGAGGATCCCCATAATTATATCAGATAAAATTAAACTTTGATCGTTTTAATTCAATTACTCATATTGTATTGCAGATGGAAGCATTAAAAGAATGAAAGACAAAATCGTACTTCTTACTTCTTAATTTTTGTTTATAATGTTCTAGTTTAAGTTGACATATTTGAAGGGAGATTTGAAAGAAAATAGATTTATTCTCAAAACGATTTGAGAACAAATCTATTGACATCCAAACATTTACCTAAGACTACACATAAATGTTAATACTAACATAAAACTATGACAGCACTCCGAAATTAAGTCTTAAAAAAATGGCCTATGATGCTGAAAATTATGATTACGCAGTCAGTTTCAATGAAAATCCAGAACGATAATGATTAAATTGGCATTCAAATATAATGCAGGAAAGATTTACACTCGCTAAATTCGGCTTTACGGCCATCATCGTATTGGGAGCAGTATTCAATAAAGCTAGATCCTAAAACAATAAAATGCCAAAATCAACGGTGCATGAAATATTTTGGAAATTTACGCTCTCAAAACTGTCCGCAAGCAATGGAGCCGTTGTCAAATGTTCACTGATGTTGTACTGCAAAAAGTTTCAAATATAATTAAACCTAAAATTCAAACTCAAGTCTCATATCTTCTATATTGGACTCAGACATTGCTTATATTTTTTCAGTCGCCAAGTTCGCCTTGAACAAGTCCTAAAAACCACATGGTTTATAGTTATCAAAATAATACATAAAAACCATACAATTAGACTCAAGTGTCTTCCTTGGAGTTGCGGAAATTTAATTGGGTTTATTTTATATTATAGGGAAAGTCTATTTAAATTGAATAGCCTTACATAAGCGGCGAGGCCGCAGATATTGTTGGCCACATACTCGTCCTAATGAGTGAGTACTTGCCGTGCTGAAACAAATCCTGTGCAAGGATAATCTTGCGAGGATTGAAATTTAAAGGGTAAACGGTTTAAATGGTAGAGGCGCCACGAGACTGCAGCGAAATCACTCTATTGAATTCCAGTTTAGAATTGAATCTTTATTTTCGAAAACATTTCTTTTATATCATTCTTACAACCTAATTTTCACAATTTGCTTACATTCTAAAAGTGCATTCATTTACACACTCAGCATGAATTCCCATACCCAACGCGCCACACGCATCGAGAAATGCTTTGTCGCGTGCCGCTAGTTCACATGTTCATTTTCCCATGATGCAATTGCATACTTGGTGAAAGTGAAAGTGCACATGTGTAACTTGATATGTTTTGGGTCGAATGTGTGTCAACTCGATTATGGGTTTTGTATGCTAGGTGAGTGTGTTGCAAAATAATAGATCTTATTGTTTAATTTTACATATGATAGGTGAGTGTGTTGTGAAGTTAATTTATAGGAAAAATGGTAATATTATTTAATATACATTACACCTCTACCCTTTTTTGATTCGGGTTCATTATATGTGAAAACGAATCATTGGATCTAATTACATATTATTATCACATATTATTGTCTTCTCCTTATATTTTTTATACTTATTTGTATGTACATGTATTAAACCTAAGTTAATTGATTGTTCACATGGTAAGGCTTTAATCTATTTTTATGCTTTAGTTTATGATTTCCTTCTATGTCTATTAGAACATTACATTCATCAATATCTACAATTTTGTATGGACCTCTATAAGGTGGTTGGTGTCTTTTCCTATGCTCATTTTTTATTAATACCAAATCACCTATTTTTGATTTCAATGGATTAGTGTTGATTTGATTTTTGGTTCTTTGCATCTTGACATTCTCAATAATCTTTCGCGCATTGCTTATTGACATCCTCAATCTAGCTTTTAGCTCTTTTGTGTAATTATCTAAGTCATAAATGACATCGTTGCTAGCTATTATATCATTCGGGAGGTACGGTAATTTACCGAAAATTAGCCCGTACGGAGTGTAATTTGTGTCTATGTTTGGAGTTGTGTTATAAGCGAAGGTATAGTATGGAACCCATTTGTCCCATTGCTGGTCACCGGCGAATGAATACATGTATTCATTCAAAACCCGATGGTTTCTTTCAACCACGCCCAATGTTTGATGGTGATACGGGGTTGAGAATATTTGCTTTATTTTTAACATCTCGCATATATCATTCATGAGTTAATTTGAAAATTCTGTGCCTAAATCAGACTTTAACGTCTTAAAATGTCCGTATTTTAATATAAATTCATTAATTATACCTATAGCTATAGTACGCGCTTCCTTATTCTTTATTGGAAAAGCTACAACGAATTTAGTTAATTCGCACTGCAGAGTCAAAATGTATCTATAATTGTTGGGAATTCTCAATGGTCCGACTGTATCTATTTGTACAGTCTCAAAACAGGTTGACGGTGTGTCAGTTTTCATCATTTGTTCGTTAGTGTGCCTTACTTGTTTGTTCTTTTGGCAGGCCATACAATTATTTATGTATGATTTAACCATGCTGCCCATGTTCTTCGAGCAGTATCGTTGTTTTAATTTCAATAACGTTTTACGAATCCCTAAATGTCCTCCATGTGGCGAGTCGTGAAATTCTTCTATTAGCTTTGTTTGTTCATTTTTGCTAGCTACTTTTGTGGGTGGCTTGTATATTAATACTCTTAATTTTGTACATGTACTGTCTTTGTGTTTTTGTTGCAACATATTGAATATTTCTTTAAATGATTCTTTGTCTATAGACTTGAATATGACATCTTCACTAGACAATGAGAGTTTTTGAATATCGTTTTGCTTCGCAAATTTTAATAGCTTCTCCAAGATCAAAACGTGTTCTGAATTTGGATTATCACAATGTCTCAGATTGTGTGTGTCATTATTTATACCCTTTTCCATTGTAAGCTTTTCATTGACTGAGACGAATCTCACGTCAGGTATATCGCTACAATGTACTTCAATAAGATTATTTGTACGTACAATATCTATCTTATTATTCTTATATTCACTGCGCAGGATAAATTTTAATTTTATTACACCGGTGGTGTCTGATAAGCTCGTGCAATCCCAACAATAGAGTTGATCAGATTCTATTTCTGTGTGGGTGCTCTCGTCGCAAACTTCTTGTTTCTTATCCCTTTCTTTATTTGCCATTCCCCGAGTAATTGCTAATAGCTTGCGTTTCGCACTTTCATCTATATTTGGAGGTATCATAGCCTTTAAAGAGTCAGAATCCAACTCGATTCTGGACAGGGCATCAGCATTCGTATTCATGCTGCCTTTTTTGTACACTATCGAAAAATCATAGTCAGACAAGTCAATACGAATTCTGGTAAGTTTGGATCATGGATTTCTGTGAGTAAATAAGGATACGAGTGGTCTGTTACAACCACGAACTTTCGTCCGTAGAGGTAGGGTCGAAAAAAAATGATTCCCCAATGTATAGCTAACAGTTCTTTTTCAATCACAGGTTTATTTATATCGTGTTTAGCTAATGATTTGCTAGCATAGGAAATAGGCAAATCTTGTCCAATCTCTCCTTGTGATAAGACAGCTCCTAATGCATAATTGGATGCATCAGTAGTCAGGATAAAGGGTTTATCAAAATTTGGATATTGGAGAATGGGTGGTTCTATCAGTTTTTTCTTCAATGTTTCGTATGCTTTTTGGCATTCTTCGGTCCATTCAAAAGTTACATTCTTTTTAAGTAAAGAGTTTAAACTTTTGGCGGTTGCAGCGAAATTTGGGATAAAACGCCTGTAGTAATTGCAGAACACTACAAATCTGCGTACTTATCAGCATTTTTTGGAATCGGATAGTTTTTGATTGTATCATATTTTGAAAGATCTGTTTTGATGCCATCCTTGGTTATTAAATGACCAAGGTATACGACTTCCGATTTTGAAAACTGACATTTACTAGGATTTAATTTCCAATTATGCTGACGTAACCTATGTAAGACTTTGCAAAGGTTGTCATTGTGATGTTTAATGCTGCATCCGAAAACAATGATATCATCCACATACAGAAACGCTTCGTGGCTCAGCCCACTTAAGGCTATCGTCAACATTCGTTGGAAGCTGTTGGACGAAGTTTTTAATCCAAATGGTAACCGTTTAAACTGATAATGCCCGTCGCTAGTAGAGAATGCTGTCAATGGCCTAGACTCTTTATCAAGTTCAATTTGATGAAAAGAGCTAGTCATATCCAGTGTTGAAAAATATTAAGCTCTACCTAGTCTATCCAGGACGTCCTCCAATCTGGTCAAAGGGAATTTATCGTTGACAATTTTGTCGTTCAATCTCCGAAAATCTACCACAAGTCGGCATCTAGCTTTACCATCCGTACTCTTTTTGGGCACAACCAAAAGTGGTGAATTGTACGGGCTGGTAGACGGTTCGATGATATCACTGACTTCCAAGTCTCTGACTTGTTGTAGGATTTCATCGTTCTGGGCTTGGGGAAGCCTATAGTTCTTAATGTACACAGGACTGTCATCCACCGTCTGTAATTTCTGTTTATAGAAATTATTAGTGGATAGTTTTTCACCTTCAAGCTGAAAAACATCCTGATACTGTTTAAGTATATGAAGTAAGCTATTCATGGCTCGCTTGTCGAGAAGGTTCATGTCTATTACCTCAAGGAGTTTCTTGAATCGATCATCATCATCGCATTTCTAATTGTCTCCCTTGAAAATGTGATAGTGTTGCAGAGGTTCGATACAACATTGAAATCCTTTATCACGACTTCTTCGTCCGTTGTATTCAGAATCATCACGTGCTGAGCACTTTTTGCAGGTATAATTGTGTTACCCACAAAAACACCCCTTTGCATTTCTGTATTCAACACGATGCTGTCTTCATTCACATCCGCATTTATCGGAACTATCGTTTCAGTTCTCGCTGCTACTTTGACGTGTGTGTGACCCTGCCTTTTTGTATCCATAGGCAATACTACGTCTTCATCATCCACGCGAAATGAAATAGTGAAAGTCTCATAGTCAATTTTACACATAAAATTGACCAACGAATCTCTTCCGATAATTCCATCAGTACTTATCGGGAAGTGACTATCCACAATATAAAATGACTCTGTAGTTCGTCGCTTTCCAATCAACAAGTCTAAATTAGAAGTCCCTAGCGAGGTAGTTACTTCTTTCATTATACCCGTTAACCTAATCTTATTTTCCTTTTCTATTTGATACTCTAAATTCCTAAAAATATCTACCTTACAGATCGATACATCTGCACCTGTATCTATTAAAAATAATAAATCCCTATTTGCTTCAAAATTATATATTCTAACGAAATTCGTGCAGTTGTTAGTTACTCTGTAAATTCTCTTTTCTTTTACAACATTATTTATACCGGGAGGCTCTGCAAATCCTCTCCGGAACCTAGGGCGCTTCCCTGATCCGATACAACATGGATATTTCTTCTGTTGCTATCATTAAAATTTCTATTATTCCTGTTACCACGCCTATTGTCTCCCCTGTTTTCACGATAACTATTACCATTGCTATTGCAATTGCTGTTCCTATTATCGTTTCTGCCACTATTTCTACCATTATCATTATTATTTCTGGCATTTCTATTATCGCTATGATTACTATTATTTCTATTCCTACTATTATTCCTATTATTCCTAGTATCTCTATCGTTACGGTCATTATTGTTGCCTCTGCGATTGTTTCTTTTGTCCCTTCTCCCTGTACTATTCCTAATGTGCATCACAGAATTCTCTGCTTGTACCTCAGCATTCTCAAGTTCTTGAGCTGAGGAGAATGCAACTGAGAAATTCCTTGGTCTAGACGAGAATACCGTATTCTTGAGTTGATCGTTCAACCCCTTTTTAAAAATACTCAAAGCATATGAGTCATTCATACGCAAAACGACCTTTTTCTCAATTTCTGAAGCCTGATCGCCAAGGTCACTTATTTGCAGTGTATTTAGTTCATCAACTAGCGACAAAATTCTATCCTTGAATACTGTCACAGTCGATTTCTTCTGATACGTGTTGCTCAACATGGAGTGAATTTGAGGGATGGTTTTCGCATTCTTGAACCTCTTGGTCAACTCCGTTTGTAAGGAACTGAAGGTGTTTATTAAAACGCCATCCAAGGATAATCTCACAGTAGCGCTAAGTTTAACACTAGTCACGAAATCTATCAGCTGTGATTTTGCTGTGGGAGATAAGGTTGAATCCACACGCCGTTTTCAAATTGAAACTAGCCATTGTGATTTCCTCTTTTAACTCTGGCAAACTGGATTCTAATTCTTCATTCACACAGTTTTGCTGGTTATCTTCCATGAAATATCCCTGCTTGGCAAGTTGTAGCAAAATTTCTTTCTCCAAGATAAGAGATTCTGATTGGAATTTTAACTTAAAATCCAATAATCTTGAGCCGCTATCATTGAGTTTGCCAATAATCTCGTTAAATTCGACTTTTCTCGATTTAAGACCCTCGAGCTTGTCAAGCAAAGTACCAACTGTATACAACCTAGCTGAACTTTTACGCAGATTCCTCAAAATCCTCTCATTCTCAACAAACAACCTTCCTAAAGCATCCATACATCCCTAACAGAGATCGATTCTTTAAATTTGTAAGAAAATACATGTATTTAAAATCTAAATTACAGGATTTACAAATTTACATACTTTCAAACATTAATATTTCGATTTAAACGTTTTATGACATATTTCTTATTGTAATTGTGATACGCGTAAACCGCAACTATTGCCACCAAAAATACCGCTGAAGTTGTTATAGATTGCCGGTATTCTTGAACCAGCGTCACTTCCTCAGTAAAGCAGTTGTTCCCCATCACTCCTTCAGCTCGCGGAGTTTCTTTTCGAAAAACTGCCTTTGTTGCCCGCAAGAAATCCTTATCAGGCGGTGTAGTTCCGCTCGTTCACGCTTGAGCCTCGTCTTACGGCTTCCTCTTGGTCGACGTTTAGATGGAATAGCCGTTAAAGCCGCTTCCACCGCTTCAATATTCTTTTCGCTGTAGAATTCCTCAATTTTCCTTGGTTTGGGGCCTCTTGATTTAAGTTCCTCTATATTCGTGGGAACATACTTGTACACCGGTAATGGTTCAGCAACAGCCTTTACTGGTTGCGGAAAGTACTTCTCATGCAAATGTACGCATCGCTCGAACGCCTCATCTAAAACCCGTGTTTCTTCCTCGCTGAACGCTGTAATACAATACTCCACGTTGCTTCCAAAATGTATCGATAGATCACAAGATTCCCTGGTCGTAGCTGCAGGATCGCCATCAAGTGTCTTCCTTGGAGTTGCGGAAATTTAATTGAGTTTATTTTATATTATAGGGAAAGTCTATTTAAATTCAATAGCCTTACATAAGCGGCGAGGCCGCAGATATTGTTGGCCACATACTCATCCTAATGAGTGAGTACTTGCCGTGCTGAAACTAATCTTGTGCAAGGATAATCTTGCGAGGATTGAAATTTAAAGGGTAAACGGTTTAAATGGTAGAGGTGCCACGAGACTGCAGCGAAATCACTCTATTGAATTCCAGTTTAGAATTGAATCTTTATTTTCGAAAACATTTCTTTTATATCATTCTTACAACCTAATTTTCACAATTTGCTTACATTCTAAAAGTGCATTCATTTACACACTCAGCATGCATTCCCATACCCAACACGCCACACGCATCGAGAAATGCTTTGTCGCGTGCCGCTAGTTCACATGTTCATTTTCCCATGATGCAATTGCATACTTGGTGAAAGTGAAAGTGCACATGTGTAACTTGATATGTTTTGGGTCGAATGTGTGTCAACTCGATTATGGGTTTTGTATGCTAGGTGAGTGTGTTGCAAAATAGTAGATCTTATTGTTTAATTTTACATATGATAGGTGAGTGTGTTGTGAAGTTAATTTATAGGAAAAATGGTAATATTATTTAATATACATTACACCTCTACCCTTTTTTGATTCGGGTTCATTATATGTGAAAACGAATCATTGGATCTAATTACATATTATTATCACATATTATTGTCTTCTCCTTATATTTTTTATACTTATTTGTATGTACATGTATTAAACCTAAGTTAATTGATTGTTCACATGGTAAGGCTTTAATCTATTTTTATGCTTTAGTTTATGATTTCCTTCTATGTCTATTAGAACATTACATTCATCAATATCTACAATTTTGTATGGACCTCTATAAGGTGGTTGGTGTCTTTTCCTATGCTCATTTTTTATTAATACCAAATCACCTATTTTTGATTTCAATGGATTAGTGTTGATTTGATTTTTGGTTCTTTGCATCTTGACATTCTCAATAATCTTTCGCGCATTGCTTATTGACATCCTCAATCTAGCTTTTAGCTCTTTTGTGTAATTATCTAAGTCATAAATGACATCGTTGCTAGCTATTATATCATTCGGGAGGTACGGTAATTTACCGAAAATTAGCCCGTACGGAGTGTAATTTGTGTCTATGTTTGGAGTTGTGTTATAAGCGAAGGTATAGTATGGAACCCATTTGTCCCATTGCTGGTCACCGGCGAATGAATACATGTATTCATTCAAAACCCGATGGTTTCTTTCAACCACGCCCAATGTTTGATGGTGATACGGGGTTGAGAATATTTGCTTTATTTTTAACATCTCGCATATATCATTCATGAGTTAATTTGAAAATTCTGTGCCTAAATCAGACTTTAACGTCTTAAAATGTCCGTATTTTAATATAAATTCATTAATTATACCTATAGCTATAGTACGCGCTTCCTTATTCTTTATTGGAAAAGCTACAACGAATTTAGTTAATTCGCACTGCAGAGTCAAAAT
Source organism: Odontomyia ornata (assembly GCA_963969285.1). NCBI lineage: Eukaryota > Metazoa > Arthropoda > Insecta > Diptera > Stratiomyidae > Odontomyia > Odontomyia ornata. The sequence continues at coordinate 245,487,264 of OZ017740.1, read as the reverse complement.
GTATCTATAATTGTTGGGAATTCTCAATGGTCCGACTGTATCTATTTGTACAGTCTCAAAACAGGTTGACGGTGTGTCAGTTTTCATCATTTGTTCGTTAGTGTGCCTTACTTGTTTGTTCTTTTGGCAGGCCATACAATTATTTATGTATGATTTAACCATGCTGCCCATGTTCTTCGAGCAGTATCGTTGTTTTAATTTCAATAACGTTTTACGAATCCCTAAATGTCCTCCATGTGGCGAGTCGTGAAATTCTTCTATTAGCTTTGTTTGTTCATTTTTGCTAGCTACTTTTGTGGGTGGCTTGTATATTAATACTCTTAATTTTGTACATGTACTGTCTTTGTGTTTTTGTTGCAACATATTGAATATTTCTTTAAATGATTCTTTGTCTATAGACTTGAATATGACATCTTCACTAGACAATGAGAGTTTTTGAATATCGTTTTGCTTCGCAAATTTTAATAGCTTCTCCAAGATCAAAACGTGTTCTGAATTTGGATTATCACAATGTCTCAGATTGTGTGTGTCATTATTTATACCCTTTTCCATTGTAAGCTTTTCATTGACTGAGACGAATCTCACGTCAGGTATATCGCTACAATGTACTTCAATAAGATTATTTGTACGTACAATATCTATCTTATTATTCTTATATTCACTGCGCAGGATAAATTTTAATTTTATTACACCGGTGGTGTCTGATAAGCTCGTGCAATCCCAACAATAGAGTTGATCAGATTCTATTTCTGTGTGGGTGCTCTCGTCGCAAACTTCTTGTTTCTTATCCCTTTCTTTATTTGCCATTCCCCGAGTAATTGCTAATAGCTTGCGTTTCGCACTTTCATCTATATTTGGAGGTATCATAGCCTTTAAAGAGTCAGAATCCAACTCGATTCTGGACAGGGCATCAGCATTCGTATTCATGCTGCCTTTTTTGTACACTATCGAAAAATCATAGTCAGACAAGTCAATACGAATTCTGGTAAGTTTGGATCATGGATTTCTGTGAGTAAATAAGGATACGAGTGGTCTGTTACAACCACGAACTTTCGTCCGTAGAGGTAGGGTCGAAAAAAAATGATTCCCCAATGTATAGCTAACAGTTCTTTTTCAATCACAGGTTTATTTATATCGTGTTTAGCTAATGATTTGCTAGCATAGGAAATAGGCAAATCTTGTCCAATCTCTCCTTGTGATAAGACAGCTCCTAATGCATAATTGGATGCATCAGTAGTCAGGATAAAGGGTTTATCAAAATTTGGATATTGGAGAATGGGTGGTTCTATCAGTTTTTTCTTCAATGTTTCGTATGCTTTTTGGCATTCTTCGGTCCATTCAAAAGTTACATTCTTTTTAAGTAAAGAGTTTAAACTTTTGGCGGTTGCAGCGAAATTTGGGATAAAACGCCTGTAGTAATTGCAGAACACTACAAATCTGCGTACTTATCAGCATTTTTTGGAATCGGATAGTTTTTGATTGTATCATATTTTGAAAGATCTGTTTTGATGCCATCCTTGGTTATTAAATGACCAAGGTATACGACTTCCGATTTTGAAAACTGACATTTACTAGGATTTAATTTCCAATTATGCTGACGTAACCTATGTAAGACTTTGCAAAGGTTGTCATTGTGATGTTTAATGCTGCATCCGAAAACAATGATATCATCCACATACAGAAACGCTTCGTGGCTCAGCCCACTTAAGGCTATCGTCAACATTCGTTGGAAGCTGTTGGACGAAGTTTTTAATCCAAATGGTAACCGTTTAAACTGATAATGCCCGTCGCTAGTAGAGAATGCTGTCAATGGCCTAGACTCTTTATCAAGTTCAATTTGATGAAAAGAGCTAGTCATATCCAGTGTTGAAAAATATTAAGCTCTACCTAGTCTATCCAGGACGTCCTCCAATCTGGTCAAAGGGAATTTATCGTTGACAATTTTGTCGTTCAATCTCCGAAAATCTACCACAAGTCGGCATCTAGCTTTACCATCCGTACTCTTTTTGGGCACAACCAAAAGTGGTGAATTGTACGGGCTGGTAGACGGTTCGATGATATCACTGACTTCCAAGTCTCTGACTTGTTGTAGGATTTCATCGTTCTGGGCTTGGGGAAGCCTATAGTTCTTAATGTACACAGGACTGTCATCCACCGTCTGTAATTTCTGTTTATAGAAATTATTAGTGGATAGTTTTTCACCTTCAAGCTGAAAAACATCCTGATACTGTTTAAGTATATGAAGTAAGCTATTCATGGCTCGCTTGTCGAGAAGGTTCATGTCTATTACCTCAAGGAGTTTCTTGAATCGATCATCATCATCGCATTTCTAATTGTCTCCCTTGAAAATGTGATAGTGTTGCAGAGGTTCGATACAACATTGAAATCCTTTATCACGACTTCTTCGTCCGTTGTATTCAGAATCATCACGTGCTGAGCACTTTTTGCAGGTATAATTGTGTTACCCACAAAAACACCCCTTTGCATTTCTGTATTCAACACGATGCTGTCTTCATTCACATCCGCATTTATCGGAACTATCGTTTCAGTTCTCGCTGCTACTTTGACGTGTGTGTGACCCTGCCTTTTTGTATCCATAGGCAATACTACGTCTTCATCATCCACGCGAAATGAAATAGTGAAAGTCTCATAGTCAATTTTACACATAAAATTGACCAACGAATCTCTTCCGATAATTCCATCAGTACTTATCGGGAAGTGACTATCCACAATATAAAATGACTCTGTAGTTCGTCGCTTTCCAATCAACAAGTCTAAATTAGAAGTCCCTAGCGAGGTAGTTACTTCTTTCGTTATACCCGTTAACCTAATCTTATTTTCCTTTTCTATTTGATACTCTAAATTCCTAAAAATATCTACCTTACAGATCGATACATCTGCACCTGTATCTATTAAAAATAATAAATCCCTATTTGCTTCAAAATTATATATTCTAACGAAATTCGTGCAGTTGTTAGTTACTCTGTAAATTCTCTTTTCTTTTACAACATTATTTATACCGGGAGGCTCTGCAAATCCTCTCCGGAACCTAGGGCGCTTCCCTGATCCGATACAACATGGATATTTCTTCTGTTGCTATCATTAAAATTTCTATTATTCCTGTTACCACGCCTATTGTCTCCCCTGTTTTCACGATAACTATTACCATTGCTATTGCAATTGCTGTTCCTATTATCGTTTCTGCCACTATTTCTACCATTATCATTATTATTTCTGGCATTTCTATTATCGCTATGATTACTATTATTTCTATTCCTACTATTATTCCTATTATTCCTAGTATCTCTATCGTTACGGTCATTATTGTTGCCTCTGCGATTGTTTCTTTTGTCCCTTCTCCCTGTACTATTCCTAATGTGCATCACAGAATTCTCTGCTTGTACCTCAGCATTCTCAAGTTCTTGAGCTGAGGAGAATGCAACTGAGAAATTCCTTGGTCTAGACGAGAATACCGTATTCTTGAGTTGATCGTTCAACCCCTTTTTAAAAATACTCAAAGCATATGAGTCATTCATACGCAAAACGACCTTTTTCTCAATTTCTGAAGCCTGATCGCCAAGGTCACTTATTTGCAGTGTATTTAGTTCATCAACTAGCGACAAAATTCTATCCTTGAATACTGTCACAGTCGATTTCTTCTGATACGTGTTGCTCAACATGGAGTGAATTTGAGGGATGGTTTTCGCATTCTTGAACCTCTTGGTCAACTCCGTTTGTAAGGAACTGAAGGTGTTTATTAAAACGCCATCCAAGGATAATCTCACAGTAGCGCTAAGTTTAACACTAGTCACGAAATCTATCAGCTGTGATTTTGCTGTGGGAGATAAGGTTGAATCCACACGCCGTTTTCAAATTGAAACTAGCCATTGTGATTTCCTCTTTTAACTCTGGCAAACTGGATTCTAATTCTTCATTCACACAGTTTTGCTGGTTATCTTCCATGAAATATCCCTGCTTGGCAAGTTGTAGCAAAATTTCTTTCTCCAAGATAAGAGATTCTGATTGGAATTTTAACTTAAAATCCAATAATCTTGAGCCGCTATCATTGAGTTTGCCAATAATCTCGTTAAATTCGACTTTTCTCGATTTAAGACCCTCGAGCTTGTCAAGCAAAGTACCAACTGTATACAACCTAGCTGAACTTTTACGCAGATTCCTCAAAATCCTCTCATTCTCAACAAACAACCTTCCTAAAGCATCCATACATCCCTAACAGAGATCGATTCTTTAAATTTGTAAGAAAATACATGTATTTAAAATCTAAATTACAGGATTTACAAATTTACATACTTTCAAACATTAATATTTCGATTTAAACGTTTTATGACATATTTCTTATTGTAATTGTGATACGCGTAAACCGCAACTATTGCCACCAAAAATACCGCTGAAGTTGTTATAGATTGCCGGTATTCTTGAACCAGCGTCACTTCCTCAGTAAAGCAGTTGTTCCCCATCACTCCTTCAGCTCGCGGAGTTTCTTTTCGAAAAACTGCCTTTGTTGCCCGCAAGAAATCCTTATCAGGCGGTGTAGTTCCGCTCGTTCACGCTTGAGCCTCGTCTTACGGCTTCCTCTTGGTCGACGTTTAGATGGAATAGCCGTTAAAGCCGCTTCCACCGCTTCAATATTCTTTTCGCTGTAGAATTCCTCAATTTTCCTTGGTTTGGGGCCTCTTGATTTAAGTTCCTCTATATTCGTGGGAACATACTTGTACACCGGTAATGGTTCAGCAACAGCCTTTACTGGTTGCGGAAAGTACTTCTCATGCAAATGTACGCATCGCTCGAACGCCTCATCTAAAACCCGTGTTTCTTCCTCGCTGAACGCTGTAATACAATACTCCACGTTGCTTCCAAAATGTATCGATAGATCACAAGATTCCCTGGTCGTAGCTGCAGGATCGCCATCAAGTGTCTTCCTTGGAGTTGCGGAAATTTAATTGAGTTTATTTTATATTATAGGGAAAGTCTATTTAAATTCAATAGCCTTACATAAGCGGCGAGGCCGCAGATATTGTTGGCCACATACTCATCCTAATGAGTGAGTACTTGCCGTGCTGAAACTAATCTTGTGCAAGGATAATCTTGCGAGGATTGAAATTTAAAGGGTAAACGGTTTAAATGGTAGAGGTGCCACGAGACTGCAGCGAAATCACTCTATTGAATTCCAGTTTAGAATTGAATCTTTATTTTCGAAAACATTTCTTTTATATCATTCTTACAACCTAATTTTCACAATTTGCTTACATTCTAAAAGTGCATTCATTTACACACTCAGCATGCATTCCCATACCCAACACGCCACACGCATCGAGAAATGCTTTGTCGCGTGCCGCTAGTTCACATGTTCATTTTCCCATGATGCAATTGCATACTTGGTGAAAGTGAAAGTGCACATGTGTAACTTGATATGTTTTGGGTCGAATGTGTGTCAACTCGATTATGGGTTTTGTATGCTAGGTGAGTGTGTTGCAAAATAGTAGATCTTATTGTTTAATTTTACATATGATAGGTGAGTGTGTTGTGAAGTTAATTTATAGGAAAAATGGTAATATTATTTAATATACATTACAGTTAATTTATAGGGAAAAAAGGTAATATTTAATATACATTACAAGACAAGTCCATACAATTAGACAATTAGACAAGTCATCTATGGCTGCGTGAACGGTATTTACAGTATACAAATCCTGAAATCAAATATTGATAAAAAATATGCTCAAAATTTTCATGTTACCATTACTTGCTTCAATTTGAAGCCTGAACGAAAAATGTTGCAATTGACGTTGCATACCATATATTAAAAATTACCCTCTCCAGGTCTCCCATACACGTCACCGTAGCTGAAGGGCTTAAATAACATTAGTCTACAATTGTAGAATTAATAATGAAATTACGGAAAAACTCAAAAGGCACCGCCTCGAAAATAATTTCATCTACCATGGACTTCGGGAAAAATATATTTTAAAATAGAGGGGATTAAAATTTAATGTAAGAAATTCATGCGTTCCTCAAATTTGATTTGGATCCCACTAATCATTCAGATAATTAATGCTCGCAATTTCGTTTTTTCTGGTCCAAATATGGGCTACCGCCAAACTTTTGAAGGCGTAGATCCACTCATTTGATTGTGGAATGTTGGTTCATGAGAAGGATGTAGGCAGCTCGATCAGTTGACGATGTGCCGCAGATGGCATCCTCTTCAGTAGCGTCACCTCACATGTGCTGATGTTGGCGTCCTTGTGGTACAATGGCTGAGACTGTCAGCAGAGGTGAGTGTTTGGCTCCATCCAGTTACAGGCAGCGTATTCCATCTCTTCTAGTGGGTAGTGCACGTCGCGATGTGGGCTGATGATGAGACATGGTGAGGTAAGCAGTATGGTGATGAGAAGGTTACGTCTTTCCGTCAGTATTGGCAGGATTCTATACAGCTCGAAAGTTAATGTGTCAACCAGTGGCATCCTGATTTCAAACAGGATAAACTCTGCATTCATCTTGGCCTTAATGGATGTCAACTTGAATAATTTCAAAAAATCCTCCCGACCAACGGGAAGACGTTGATTCTCCGGGAGATGATCTCGCATGTTTGTCATCACCGTACTAAGCTGATGTTGGGGTAACAGCAGCGGATTGAATACGCTGCAAATTGCGGGCCACCAAAGTCATCTGAAACGATAGAGTCGAGATTGAATTTGTGACTCTAGTTGGATTGCCTTCGGGTTGAGATGCCTTGATTTCATTTGAAAATTTAGCCAACTTCTGCTCTATCGTGGTGAATCATTTTTGGGTCATCTGTTCAGTTTTCCCAAGGATGTTTAGCGTTGAATCAATAATTGACGTTTGATTCTTGAGCAAGGAGTTTTGATCTTCCTGCATAGCTCTGATGGTTTTTTTTTTTTTTTTTTTTTTTTGTGGTAGGGAGGTGAAGGCATTTATGCCCGCTGAGTCTGGCAGTGTGGGACTCCCATGGAGGATACCTTTGGACTACCCACTAAACACCTCCCCTGTCAATCTGAAAACCTAGCCTGGAACCTTTTGACACATTACTTCGGGCCAGGTCTCGTTTTGTTACGCCGTGGGGCGCCTTCAAGCTGGGGAGTCCCTTTCCTAGCGGGAGGGGAGAGGGGAAGAGGAATTGCCAGAAGAGCGATCCCCCAGCCCCAGCGCCTCCGGCTGCTGTGAGTCCCTTTTATATTTTAGGACTGCCCGAGCATAATGTGCCACCTGGTTCCATTTGTCAACCAATTCGAGCATCACCGCAACTATATTATCCGGGGTGAGCTCTCTCGTCTCCCTGTAGAGTTCCCTTCACAGCCTGGCCCATTTGGTACACGCAAAAAATGTGTGACAGGCATTGTCCTCCTCTCCTGGGCAAAACCGACAATCGGGAGACCGTGACTTGCCGATCTTGTGCAGGTAAGACTGGAAACACCCGTGCCCGCTCAAAAGCTGGGTCAGATAGAAGTCAGTCTCACCATGCCTTCGATTTAGCCACGGTCTCACATCCGGGATGAGGCGCGCAGTCCACCTTCCTTTCCTGCAATTCCTCCAAGACTGCTGCTAATCGTTGAGCGAGCGTTGTCTCTCCTCGCGGACAATCATCTCCCTCGCATCCTCGTTTCGGCGCAGGTAAATAGCGCGGTGCTCTCTAGCAAGGAGGGCGACAGGTATCACGCCTGCAATCACTCTCACCGCCGAGTTGGAGACTGTTGGATACGAAGATGCAATTCTCAGTGCTCCTCTTCTCTGTACCTGTGCCAATCGTTTTCGGTATACCTCCTTGCTGAGAGCGTCGCCCCATACCTCTGCTCCGTACAGTAGCACTGACCCTACAGCACTCATCAAGAGGCGTCTTCTTGATGGGCTGGGTCGCCCTACGTTGGCCATAAGTCGACTCAGGGCCGATATTCCCGAAGCAGCCTTCTCAGTCGTTGCCCTGATTTGCTCAGAGAAACTCATCTTCGAGTCGATCAGTAGCCCCAGGTACTTCACCGCTGGCTTCGATTCGATTAGTATATCTCCAATACTTATCATCCTTACTCTAGGGATTCTCTTTTTTGTCAAGATGACCACTTCGGTTTTCTCCAGTGCTAAACTGAGCCCGCGAGCAGTCATCCAGTCCCTCACTCGGCGCATTAGCATACCTAGCCTAAGTTGCGCTTGTTCAACGGTGCATCCGGCGACCAGAGCCGCAACATCATCCGCATAGCCGACCAAGCGCGACTCATCTGGCGTCTCAAGTCTCAGTAGCCCGTCGTAAGACACGTTCCACAGGTCCGGACCAAGGATAGATCCCTGGGCAACACCCGATGTAATTTCCATCCTTCGTTGGCCCTGTGTCGTGTCGTAGAGCAGGCTTCGGTCCTTTAGGTAGTTCCTCAAAAGCCGCATTAGATATTCTGGAACTTGAAAAGAGTTTTCCAGCGTGTCCAGAATATCCACCCATCTAGCGGAGTTGAAGGCATTCCTGACGTCGAGTGTCACCAACAGGACGATCCGTCGCTTGGTGCGACTATATGCCTCTGCCTTTTGGACCGCGTTCACCACCTCTGCAAACGCATCAATGGTAGAACGTCCTGCTCTAAAGCCGTACTGCCGAGGAGATAGGTCCCCAGCAGCACGAATGGCGTCAGTGAGTCTTCCCTTGATGAGTTTCTCTAGCACTTTCCCAGCCGTGTCTAACATGCATAACGGGCGGTATGCAGACGGCGATTCGGGATTTCCCTTCCCCTTGCTGACCAGCACGAGCCTCGCCACCTTCCATCGTACCGGGAAAACCCCGTCCCGTAGGCAAGCGTTGAATGTGCTGAGCAGCAAGTCAGGACAATGGTGATAGACGAGCTGCAAAACCTCAGCTGGAACACCATCTGGACCTGGAGCCTTCCTCGCTTTCAAGGAGAGGACTGCCTCCTCCAGTTCCAGCTGTGTGAAGAGTGGGCACTCGACTGCTGTTTCACCATGGACAGCGTCAACACGGACGGGATGAGCGGGGAAGAGTCCACGCACTATCGCGTCCATCTTTTCCGCGTCATGTATACAAGGCTTCCGTAGGGCACCAAGTTTCCCCATGACCAGCTTTTAGCCAAGGCCCCACGGATCCCTATCTACATCGTCCACGAGGTCTTGCCAGCATCGGGCCTTGCTCTTGTTAATAAGCCTGCGAAGATATTTCCTGCCGGACCTGTATGCTGCTAGCCTAGTGTCTGGCTCCTCCCGCGTTCGCGCCCGCTGGGCCTCTCGCCGAAGTTTGTGACACTCGCTTCTTTATTCGGCGATCTCGTTTGACCACCAGTATACTGGAGGCTTACCATGTCGGGGTCTTCGACGGAGCATGGAAGACTCGCAAGCGGCTATGATGGTACTCATAGTTGAGTTCACCAAGTCCTTGGCTGTAGGCCCTCCACTCCCTGGCGGAACTCCCAGCAACGGTGCGCCTGCCGTAAGCGCGTCAGCAAACCTCTCAACGTCCATCCTCCCAGTCCTCCATCCGAGGATTGAAGTTTGGGCATATGCACGCAGAGTGGCACCGTCGTGAATCTCAACAGCTATATACTGGTGATCACTAGCCGAGTAGTCCTCTAGTACTCGCCAGTTGTGTACTCTGGATACCAGGGACTCCGAAGCAAGTGTCACATCGGGTATGGTTCCTACGCAACCCCAGCGGCGGAAAGTAGGGGTGTTACCAGTATTTAGGACAAAAAGCGCTGTTCTGGCCGCCATGTCCAAGATTTGCTTTCCCCTTGGGTCGGATTGTGGCATACCCCATTCAATGGCTCTAGCATTGAAGTCTCCCCCGACCAGCATGTGGCCCTCTGTGTTCGAGACAGCGTCCTCCAGGGCATCGAGTTTGGTTCGAAAAGATCGACTTGCCTCGTTAGGCGTCAGATAAACACTGAAATATGTTATCCCTGAACACCGCACCCACACAAAACCATCCCCGCGTCCATGGCCCTGCACCTGAAGGCGGGCGCTGTCTCGAACCCAGATGGCCGAGGTACCAGATTTGTCAGGGTACCACGCTTGCGAGTCCTTGTTATGATGTTGCTCGCTCAGCAACAGGAGGTCAGCTTTCTTATCCCTCGCAAACTGCTCAAGTAGGTCCTGGGCGTTTGTGCTTCGGTGCAAATTGACCTGCAGGATACGGATCATTTGAGTATCGATTTGGCTTTAGTTAGGGCCTCCTTGAAAACCCAGCATCTTCCTGTCCCCGGCTCATGTTTGAGGTCGCCGGGTGCTAGCTTAGCATCCTTGCAAAGAATGCATTTTGCCTCGTTCGTACACTCCTTCCTTTTGTGCTCCGTTTCACCACATTTGTAGCACAGAGATCTCCTGTTGGGTCCCCTACAGCCATACGCGGTGTGTCCGTATTGGAAGCATCTGAAGCAGCGGATAGGGATCGCTCTTCTCCGTATCCTGCAGATCACCCAACCTATCTTAATTTTGCCCTTCGCCAGGATTTGCTGGGCGTCTTTATCAGCTAGTTCGACAATAGCCATGCGTTGCCCCCTTGTGTTTTCACGTGTCAATCTTGCCTTGACTTCACTTAAGCTGGGGAACTCCCTCCTAATGGCATCCTCTACTTCAGCTTTGTCCGTGACGCAGTCGAGGTCCCTGATTTCCAGGGTGGCCATTGGTTCGAGCGAGGCAACCGTTGCCGAATCTCCAAGAACTTTTTGAACCGCGTCACGGAATGCATCTTTGTTTGTGGCCTCTGGCCCGAATTCCACCAGCAGGCCACCGGTCCGGGTTGGTCGAACTGCTTTGATGGCAGTTTTGGTGTCGTCTGGCTTGACCGCTCCTTTAATTTCACGGAGGACATCTGCGTAGGTTCGGCCCTTAGTGCGTTTAATAAGCAGTGCCTCTCGCAAGGGTTTGCGCCGCGGTTTGCTTTTTGTTTTCTGCGGTATATCGAGGGGTTCTTTGTTCTTTTCGTGGTTGAGCTCTTTGTCTGTTTTTTCTAGGAGTAGCTTTTTGGCCGCTTTTTTCACTGCCTTGTTTCGCACCACATGAAACTCCTCGCCTGGAGTGTCAACTTCGTTTATGGTCTCGTCCTTCCTCCTTTTCTCACGGTCGCCTTCAATTGGGCTACCGGCCATTCTTTTGCTGCTGCTAGGACCCACTGATGCCTCGAGGGAGAGTGTGTCTTTTTGGTGCTTTTCAGTTGCAAGCCACCTCCGCCTGTAGTGCGTTATGCGGCCAAAAAGCTCCTCCAGTTCAAGAATGCCATTCTTGACACTCTTGCCTATGTTTTTCTGCACTTCGCAGGCAGCCCTCAGTTGTTTGACGATATTCCCCGCTTTCCGAGTAAGCCGCTACTCTTCGGCGCGGTCAAGGGCGATTGTGTTATTTGGCGCCACCTCTTGCGAGAGGCCCCCGCTTCCTAGCCCTTTTGCTTCTATCGCTTGGGTCGCGTTTGAAGTAGCGTCGGCCAACGGCAAAACTTCTCCCTCCCCCAGTCTTACACTGGCCTCTGTTGGTGTCGCAGCTTGATCCGGATTGTGTACGTCTTGCACTGGGCGCTTCGGGGTGCGCATAGTCCTTCTACTGCGCCCAAAGCCCGCAATGATGCCAGGTTGCACAACGCACTCTGCCTTCTTTCGTTCGTTAGTCCGTCTGTGGTCTGTCTCCGATGATTTAACCTGTGATGTTGACTTTGACAGTGTTTCTGGGGTTTGCTGCCTCCCCCCGCAATCGGTGACTTGTTTTATCGGTGTTCTTGCCAACAGCGGTTTTTGCCTGAATGGGTTCTCCGTGCTAGCGTCCTGTTTGCTCTGGTGGTTCGGGACATCTGTTTGGTGTAATTCCGTCCAGAACACCAAATAGGGATCTGGCTATGCCACCCATCGCATTTATTGCTCCTTTCCTGGATCTGATCTTCAGGACCTGGTTGACATTAAAAAGTTTATCTATAAAGTGGTGGGGTCTGACGAGGATCACGATCACAAAGTTGTTGCACCCAGATCGTGCCATTCGGAAGCCTCCGTCCAATATGGTCTTAGGCCATAGTAGACCAAATTTTCCATTTGCTTGTCAATAGGAAGGCATTTCCCAGAGATTGAAAGTGCAGCCCTGACTGGAGACCAGTTGACGATACCTTGATGGGAATTGTCACTGCTAAAGGGACTAGCAGGCAGACTAGCAGGAGTGGTAGTACTGGTGTCCTCCTTCCTCCGGAACGAAGCCCACTGTTGTGATTGCAGGGGTCAGATGCTTAATGCTGGGCCACTGGGGAGGCTTGGGCATCCAGTTTGGGAACAGTTGCTTCGGATGGAGTACTCTCCTGCACTGTTAGTGGAGCAAGCTGAAGGATAGGCCTTCTCACCATTCCTATGGCAGCCTTCACACCGCGATGTTGCAGCCGAGTTAGATATTTGCGTGACCATCGATGCCAAAATTTGCCTTTCAGATAGTTTAGCAGTTTCCAGCGAGTGTGAGTAAGGGGTTCTCCAATGAGGAAGTGTCCTGCTGTCAATGCTGCCAGATTGTTGGAGTCATCTGACATTGGAGTCAATGGTCTGGAGTTGAGCACGGCTTCCACCTCAACCACAAGTGTGTGCAGCTTTTCGTAAGTGAGTGCGGCCAATGAAGCGTCTCAACGGAGTAAGTTCTTGGCTGAGTTAAAGGTTGCCTCCCACAGTCTACCAAAGTGAGGGGCGCGAGGCGGGATGAAGTTGAAGTCTATTCCTCGGGTACTGCAGGAGTCAATCACCCGATGTTGAGCCTCTGCCGAATAAAGTGATCAAGATAATTCGCGCAGTTGATTCTGTGCACCCACAAAATTGGTAGCATTGTCCCAGTACAGGTTCCTTCAGTGACCCCGTCTCCCGACGAATCACTTCAGCACACCGATGAAAGCTTCGGTAATCAGATCGCTCACCAATTCCAGATGGACGCCCTTGGTAGCAAACCAGCAAAATATGGCAATGTATCCCTTGTAATGAATCATGCGACGCCGCTGGCGACCACTACTAACGCACTTTGCTGCTACGTGGCTTGTCATTCCACGTTGGTTGCGACGGGCGCACATCCCACGTCAATTTTGTCGTGGGATGTCAAGAGGATTTGACAGCCATATAGGGGTAAAGTGTGGACGTAGTGGCCGTCACCCATGAAGAAGTCCCGGAGTATACTGACGTCATACAGTATAATACACTTCCCATTTATTGCCCGAACCCAGTCTACAACTTGAATGTGGGTGAGAATATTCGTGGGCAGGCTAATCCAGACATATCACTGAGTGCCACTTCTAATACGGTATATGCAGCCAAAACGGTGCCCACAAGCATCAAAAATGTTTAAAATTAACAGGAAGAAAAACTTGCCTATAAATTGGAATTGGTAAGTCGGCGAATGCAAAGTTGGTTTTTCCGCTTCTAATTAAAATAACGTTTTAGTAATGGTTAAACTAAACGCGGATATCTTCAATCCATCCGTGCATAGAACGTGATACGGATATGGCTGCGTGTTTTGTTTGCGACAGAACTCCGGATGGATGGGAAGCGAATGACGATCTGTGGATGGAATATCAGAAACACGCTACAAAATGCGCGTTTGTTAAATTGGGGTGCCCTGGAAAGGAGATCACTTGGAAGAATTCATCGGACTTGTGAGTACATTAGTGGAATACATTCACATGAAGTGACAGCCACATGCCGGGAGTGTGGGATTGGTGAGTGCCGTCGAGAAGGACCGCCGCAAGACGTTGCGATCGTCAGGTGTCGTGATCGTTGCCATCCAAGTTGCGTGCTGTCTATGTTGTTGCTAGTAGTGAAGTGGACATAACCCCGACCTTGTAGAGGGTGAAAAATAGCAGCAGGGAAGAGTCAACGAAGAATCAATCTTTAGATTCAACTCTCATCATCCAATTTTCACTGGTGAACTCATTTTTATCATTCGTCTTTCATCATCGTCGGCTGGCAGGAATAAGGCTTATGGAAAAGCTAACACGGCGTTCGCCAATCATGAGCGCATGTTAAGGAGATATTGCTATGCAGTAGTATTTGGAAATCGGCTTCAGACATCAAACTCCACTAGAGAATCCCGCAAATTAAAGTGTAGATTTAAACTTGGCATTGACTGTACACAGCATGATTTTTGCGTGTGATTAATCAGACCACAACAGGCCAGGATTGAGGACCGACGAACGATCAACTTGCCATCACTAATAACCCGCTGATAAAAGAAGAGTAAGTAAGCATTACCGATAACTTGATCAGCAGCATTTGTAGGCAAATTAGGTCCATTTAAATGAGAATGGAATAAAGTTATCATGCATATTTCAAACTATGCCGCAGTTGACAATGTTGAAATGATTGTGTATGTTTGAAGAAACCTCTTGACCTTATCAAATGTAAGATAGGACGTGAAAAGTAAAAGCAGACTTTGAATGGCAACGATAGAGAAAATGTTGGGTCGTAGTTAATATTTTCTAAACTGGCGAGGATGAGTTATAAGTTGATTAACGTTAGAATGGCGTTTTTTTTATATCTTCTATATTGGACTCAGACATTGCTTATATTTTTTCAGTCGCCAAGTTCGCCTTGAACAAGTCCTAAAAACCACATGGTTTATAGTTATCAAAATAATACATAAAAACCATACAATTAGACTCAAGTGTCTTCCTTGGAGTTGCGGAAATTTAATTGGGTTTATTTTATATTATAGGGAAAGTCTATTTAAATTGAATAGCCTTACATAAGCGGCGAGGCCGCAGATATTGTTGGCCACATACTCGTCCTAATGAGTGAGTACTTGCCGTGCTGAAACAAATCCTGTGCAAGGATAATCTTGCGAGGATTGAAATTTAAAGGGTAAACGGTTTAAATGGTAGAGGCGCCACGAGACTGCAGCGAAATCACTCTATTGAATTCCAGTTTAGAATTGAATCTTTATTTTCGAAAACATTTCTTTTATATCATTCTTACAACCTAATTTTCACAATTTGCTTACATTCTAAAAGTGCATTCATTTACACACTCAGCATGAATTCCCATACCCAACGCGCCACACGCATCGAGAAATGCTTTGTCGCGTGCCGCTAGTTCACATGTTCATTTTCCCATGATGCAATTGCATACTTGGTGAAAGTGAAAGTGCACATGTGTAACTTGATATGTTTTGGGTCGAATGTGTGTCAACTCGATTATGGGTTTTGTATGCTAGGTGAGTGTGTTGCAAAATAATAGATCTTATTGTTTAATTTTACATATGATAGGTGAGTGTGTTGTGAAGTTAATTTATAGGAAAAATGGTAATATTATTTAATATACATTACACCTCTACCCTTTTTTGATTCGGGTTCATTATATGTGAAAACGAATCATTGGATCTAATTACATATTATTATCACATATTATTGTCTTCTCCTTATATTTTTTATACTTATTTGTATGTACATGTATTAAACCTAAGTTAATTGATTGTTCACATGGTAAGGCTTTAATCTATTTTTATGCTTTAGTTTATGATTTCCTTCTATGTCTATTAGAACATTACATTCATCAATATCTACAATTTTGTATGGACCTCTATAAGGTGGTTGGTGTCTTTTCCTATGCTCATTTTTTATTAATACCAAATCACCTATTTTTGATTTCAATGGATTAGTGTTGATTTGATTTTTGGTTCTTTGCATCTTGACATTCTCAATAATCTTTCGCGCATTGCTTATTGACATCCTCAATCTAGCTTTTAGCTCTTTTGCGTAATTATCTAAGTCATAAATGACATCGTTGCTAGCTATTATATCATTCGGGAGGTACGGTAATTTACCGAAAATTAGCCCGTACGGAGTGTAATTTGTGTCTATGTTTGGAGTTGTGTTATAAGCGAAGGTATAGTATGGAACCCATTTGTCCCATTGCTGGTCACCGGCGAATGAATACATGTATTCATTCAAAACCCGATGGTTTTTTTCAACCACGCCCAATGTTTGATGGTGATACGGGGTTGAGAATATTTGCTTTATTTTTAACATCTCGCATATATCATTCATGAGTTAATTTGAAAATTCTGTGCCTAAATCAGACTTTAACGTCTTAAAATGTCCGTATTTTAATATAAATTCATTAATTATACCTATAGCTATAGTACGCGCTTCCTTATTCTTTATTGGAAAAGCTACAACGAATTTAGTTAATTCGCACTGCAGAGTCAAAATGTATCTATAATTGTTGGGAATTCTCAATGGTCCGACTGTATCTATTTGTACAGTCTCAAAACAGGTTGACGGTGTGTCAGTTTTCATCATTTGTTCGTTAGTGTGCCTTACTTGTTTGTTCTTTTGGCAGGCCATACAATTATTTATGTATGATTTAACCATGCTGCCCATGTTCTTCGAGCAGTATCGTTGTTTTAATTTCAATAACGTTTTACGAATCCCTAAATGTCCTCCATGTGGCGAGTCGTGAAATTCTTCTATTAGCTTTGTTTGTTCATTTTTGCTAGCTACTTTTGTGGGTGGCTTGTATATTAATACTCTTAATTTTGTACATGTACTGTCTTTGTGTTTTTGTTGCAACATATTGAATATTTCTTTAAATGATTCTTTGTCTATAGACTTGAATATGACATCTTCACTAGACAATGAGAGTTTTTGAATATCGTTTTGCTTCGCAAATTTTAATAGCTTCTCCAAGATCAAAACGTGTTCTGAATTTGGATTATCACAATGTCTCAGATTGTGTGTGTCATTATTTATACCCTTTTCCATTGTAAGCTTTTCGTTGACTGAGACGAATCTCACGTCAGGTATATCGCTACAATGTACTTCAATAAGATTATTTGTACGTACAATATCTATCTTATTATTCTTATATTCACTGCGCAGGATAAATTTTAATTTTATTACACCGGTGGTGTCTGATAAGCTCGTGCAATCCCAACAATAGAGTTGATCAGATTCTATTTCTGTGTGGGTGCTCTCGTCGCAGACTTCTTGTTTCTTATCCCTTTCTTTATTTGCCATTCCCCGAGTAATTGCTAATAGCTTGCGTTTCGCACTTTCATCTATATTTGGAGGTATCATAGCCTTTAAAGAGTCAGAATCCAACTCGATTCTGGACAGGGCATCAGCATTCGTATTCATGCTGCCTTTTTTGTACACTATCGAAAAATCATAGTCAGACAAGTCAATACGAATTCTGGTAAGTTTGGATCATGGATTTCTGTGAGTAAATAAGGATACGAGTGGTCTGTTACAACCACGAACTTTCGTCCGTAGAGGTAGGGTCGAAAAAAAATGATTCCCCAATGTATAGCTAACAGTTCTTTTTCAATCACAGGTTTATTTATATCGTGTTTAGCTAATGATTTGCTAGCATAGGAAATAGGCAAATCTTGTCCAATCTCTCCTTGTGATAAGACAGCTCCTAATGCATAATTGGATGCATCAGTAGTCAGGATAAAGGGTTTATCAAAATTTGGATATTGGAGAATGGGTGGTTCTATCAGTTTTTTCTTCAATGTTTCGTATGCTTTTTGGCATTCTTCGGTCCATTCAAAAGTTACATTCTTTTTAAGTAAAGAGTTTAAACTTTTGGCGGTTGCAGCGAAATTTGGGATAAAACGCCTGTAGTAATTGCAGAACACTACAAATCTGCGTACTTATCAGCATTTTTTGGAATCGGATAGTTTTTGATTGTATCATATTTTGAAAGATCTGTTTTGATGCCATCCTTGGTTATTAAATGACCAAGGTATACGACTTCCGATTTTGAAAACTGACATTTACTAGGATTTAATTTCCAATTATGCTGACGTAACCTATGTAAGACTTTGCAAAGGTTGTCATTGTGATGTTTAATGCTGCATCCGAAAACAATGATATCATCCACATACAGAAACGCTTCGTGGCTCAGCCCACTTAAGGCTATCGTCAACATTCGTTGGAAGCTGTTGGATGAAGTTTTTAATCCAAATGGTAACCGTTTAAACTGATAATGCCCGTCGCTAGTAGAGAATGCTGTCAATGGCCTAGACTCTTTATCAAGTTCAATTTGATGAAAAGAGCTAGTCATATCCAGTGTTGAAAAATATTAAGCTCTACCTAGTCTATCCAGGACGTCCTCCAATCTGGTCAAAGGGAATTTATCGTTGACAATTTTGTCGTTCAATCTCCGAAAATCTACCACAAGTCGGCATCTAGCTTTACCATCCGTACTCTTTTTGGGCACAACCAAAAGTGGTGAATTGTACGGGCTGGTAGACGGTTCGATGATATCACTGACTTCCAAGTCTCTGACTTGTTGTAGGATTTCATCGTTCTGGGCTTGGGGAAGCCTATAGTTCTTAATGTACACAGGACTGTAATCCACCGTCTGTAATTTCTGTTTATAGAAATTATTAGTGGATAGTTTTTCACCTTCAAGCTGAAAAACATCCTGATACTGTTTAAGTATATGAAGTAAGCTATTCATGGCTCGCTTGTCGAGAAGGTTCATGTCTATTACCTCAAGGAGTTTCTTGAATCGATCATCATCATCGCATTTCTGTTTGTCTCCCTTGAAAATGTGATAGTGTTGCAGAGGTTCGATACAACATTGAAATCCTTTATCACGACTTCTTCGTCCGTTGTATTCAGAATCATCACGTGCTGAGCACTTTTTGCAGGTATAATTGTGTTACCCACAAAAACACCCCTTTGCATTTCTGTATTCAACACGATGCTGTCTTCATTCACATCCGCATTTATCGGAACTATCGTTTCAGTTCTCGCTGCTACTTTGACGAGTGTGTGACCCTGCCTTTTTGTATCCATAGGCAATACTACGTCTTCATCATCCACGCGAAATGAAATAGTGAAAGTCTCATAGTCAATTTTACACATAAAATTGACCAACGAATCTCTTCCGATAATTCCATCAGTACTTATCGGGAAGTTACTATCCACAATATAAAATGACTCTGTAGTTCGTCTTTTTCCAATCAACAAGTCTAAATTAGAAGTCCCTAGCGAGGTAGTTACTTCTTTCGTTATACCCGTTAACCTAATCTTATTTTCCTTTTCTATTTGATACTCTAAATTCCTAAAAATATCTACCTTACAGATCGATACATCTGCACCTGTATCTATTAAAAATAATAAATCCCTATTTGCTTCAAAATTATATATTCTAACGAAATTCGTGCAGTTGTTAGTTACTCTGTAAATTCTCTTTTCTTTTACAACATTATTTATACCGGGAGGCTCTGCAAATCCTCTCCGGAACCTAGAGCGTTTCCCTGATCCGATACAACATGGATATTTCTTCTATTGCTATCATTAAAATTTCTATTATTCCTGTTACCACGCCTATTGTCTCCCCTGTTTTCACGATAACTATTACCATTGCTATTGCAATTGCTGTTCCTATTATCGTTTCTGCCACTATTTCTACCATTATCATTATTATTTCTGGCATTTCTATTATCGCTATGATTACTATTATTTCTATTCCTACTATTATTCCTATTATTCCTAGTATCTCTATCGTTACGGTCATTATTGTTGCCTCTGCGATTGTTTCTTTTGTCCCTTCTCCCTGTACTATTCCTAATGTGCATCACAGAATTCTCTGCTTGTACCTCAGCATTCTCAAGTTCTTGAGCTGAGGAGAATGCAACTGAGAAATTCCTTGGTCTAGACGAGAATACCGTATTCTTGAGTTGATCGTTCAACCCCTTTTTAAAAATACTCAAAGCATATGAGTCATTCATACGCAAAACGACCTTTTTCTCAATTTCTGAAGCCTGATCGCCAAGGTCACTTATTTGCAGTGTATTTAGTTCATCAACTAGCGACAAAATTCTATCCTTGAATACTGTCACAGTCGATTTCTTCTGATACGTGTTGCTCAACATGGAGTGAATTTGAGGGATGGTTTTCGCATTCTTGAACCTCTTGGTCAACTCCGTTTGTAAGGAACTGAAGGTGTTTATTGAAACGCCATCCAAGGATAATCTCACAGTAGCGCTAAGTTTAACACTAGTCACGAAATCTATCAGCTGTGATTTTGCTGTGGGAGATAAGGTTGAATCCACTAACTCTATGATTTTCAGGAAAGGTGGCAACTCTTTGTATTTTCCATCGAAAACGGGGATGATTTTAATCGCCGTTTTCAAATTGAAACTAGCCATTGTGATTTCCTCTTTTAACTCTGGCAAACTGGATTCTAATTCTTCATTTACACAGTTTTGCTGGTTATCTTCCATGAAATATCCCTGCTTGGCAAGTTGTAGCAAAATTTCTTTCTCCATGATAAGAGATTCTGATTGGAATTTTAACTTAAAATCCAATAATCTTGAGCCGCTATCATTGAGTTTGCCAATAATCTCGTTAAATTCGACTTTTCTCGATTTAAGACCCTCGAGCTTGTCAAGCAAAGTACCAACTGTATACAACCTAGCTGAACTTTTACGCAGATTCCTCAAAATCCTCTCATTCTCAACAAACAACCTTCCTAAAGCATCCATACATCCCTAACAGAGATCGATTCTTTAACTTTGTAAGAAAATACATGTATTTAAAATCTAAATTACAGGATTTACAAATTTACATACTTTCAAACATTAATATTTGGATTTAAACGTTTTATGACATATTTCTTATTGTAATTGTGATACGCGTAAGCCGCAACTATTGCCACCAAAAATACCGCTGAAGTTGTTATAGATTGCCGGTATTCTTGAACCAGCGTCACTTCCTCAGTAAAGCAGTTGTTCCCCATCACTCCTTCAGCTCGCGGAGTTTCTTTTCGAAAAACTGCCTTTGTTGCCCGCAAGAAATCCTTATCAGGCGGTGTAGTTCCGCTCGTTCACGCTTGAGCCTCGTCTTACGGCTTCCTCTTGGTCGACGTTTAGATGGAATAGCCGTTAAAGCCGCTTCCACCGCTTCAATATTCTTTTCGCTGTAGAATTCCTCAATTTTCCTTGGTTTGGGGCCTCTTGATTTAAGTTCCTCTATATTCGTGGGAACATACTTGTACACCGGTAATGGTTCAGCAACAGCCTTTACTGGTTGCGGAAAGTACTTCTCATGCAATTGTACGCATCGCTCGAGCGCCTCATCTAAAACCCGTGTTTTTTCCTCGCTGAACGCTGTAATACAATACTCCACGTTGCTTCCAAAATGTATCGATAGATCACAAGATTCCCTGGTCGTAGCTGCAGGATCGCCATCAAGTGTCTTCCTTGGAGTTGCGGAAATTTAATTGAGTTTATTTTATATTATAGGGAAAGTCTATTTAAATTCAATAGCCTTACATAAGCGGCGAGGCCGCAGATATTGTTGGCCACATACTCATCCTAATGAGTGAGTACTTGCCGTGCTGAAACAAATCCTGTGCAAGGATAATCTTGCGCGGATTGAAATTTAAAGGGTAAACGGTTTAAATGGTAGAGGCGCCACGAGACTGCAGCGAAATCACTCTATTGAATTCCAGTTTAGAATTGAATCTTTATTTTCGAAAACATTTCTTTTATATCATTCTTACAACCTAATTTTCACAATTTGCTTACATTCTAAAAGTGCATTCATTTACACACTCAGCATGCATTCCCATACCCAACGCGCCACACGCATCGAGAAATGCTTTGTCGCGTGCCGCTAGTTCACATGTTCATTTTCCCATGATGCAATTGCATACTTGGTGAAAGTGAAAGTGCACATGTGTAACTTGATATGTTTTGGGTCGAATGTGTGTCAACTCGATTATGGGTTTTGTATGCTAGGTGAGTGTGTTGCAAAATAGTAGATCTTATTGTTTAATTTTACATATGATAGGTGAGTGTGTTGTGAAGTTAATTTATAGGAAAAATGGTAATATTATTTAATATACATTACAGTTAATTTATAGGGAAAAAAGGTAATATTTAATATACATTACAAGACAAGTCCATACAATTAGACAATTAGACAAGTCATCTATGGCTGCGTGAACGGTATTTACAGTATACAAATCCTGAAATCAAATATTGATAAAAAATATGCTCAAAATTTTCATGTTACCATTACTTGCTTCAATTTGAAGCCTGAACAAAAAATGTTGCAATTGACGTTGCATACCATATATTAAAAATTACCCTCTCCAGGTCTCCCATACACGTCACCGTAGCTGAAGGGCTTAAATAACATTAGTCTACAATTGTAGAATTAATAATGAAATTACGGAAAAACTCAAAAGGCACCGCCTCGAAATAATTTCATCTACCATGGACTTCGGGAAAAATATATTTTAAAATAGAGGGGATTAAAATTTAATGTAAGAAATTCATGCGTTCCTCAAATTTGATTTGGATCCCACTAATCATTCAGATAATTAATGCTCGCAATTTCGTTTTTTCTGGTCCAAATATGGGCTACCGCCAAACTTTTGAAGGCGTAGATCCACTCATTTGATTGTGGAATGTTGGTTTATGAGAAGGATGTAGGCAGCTCGATCAGTTGACGATGTGCCGCAGATGGCATCCTCTTCAGTAGCGTCACCTCACATGTGCTGATGTTGGCGTCCTTGTGGTACAATGGCTGAGACTGTCAGCAGAGGTGAGTGTTTGGCTCCATCCAGTTACAGGCAGCGTATTCCATCTCTTCTAGTGGGTAGTGCACGTCGCGATGTGGGCTGATGATGAGACATGGTGAGGTAAGCAGTATGGTGATGAGAAGGTTACGTCTTTCCGTCAGTATTGGCAGGATTCTATACAGCTCGAAAGTTAATGTGTCAACCAGTGGTATCCTGATTTCAAACAGGATAAACTCTGCATTCATCTTGGCCTTAATGGATGTCAACTTGAATAATTTCAAAAAATCCTCCCGACCAACGGGAAGACGTTGATTCTCCGGGAGATGATCTCGCATGTTTGTCATCGCCGTACTAAGCTGACTCTAGTTGGATTGCCTTCGGGTTGAGATGCCTTGATTTCATTTGAAAATTTAGCCAACTTCTGCTCTATCGTGGTGAATCATTTTTGGGTCATCTGTTCAGTTTTCCCAAGGATGTTTAGCGTTGAATCAATAATTGACGTTTGATTCTTGAGCAAGGAGTTTTGATCTTCCTGCATAGCTCTGATGGTTTTTTTTTTTTTTTTTTTTTTTTGTGGTAGGGAGGTGAAGGCATTTATGCCCGCTGAGTCTGGCAGTGTGGGACTCCCATGGAGGATACCTTTGGACTACCCACTAAACACCTCCCCTGTCAATCTGAAAACCTAGCCTGGAACCTTTTGACACATTACTTCGAGCCAGGTCTCGTTTTGTTACGCCGTGGGGCGCCTTCAAGCTGGGGAGTCCCTTTCCTAGCGGGAGGGGAGAGGGGAAGAGGAATTGCCAGAAGAGCGATCCCCCAGCCCCAGCGCCTCCGGCTGCTGTGAGTCCCTTTTATATTTTAGGACTGCCCGAGCATAATGTGCCACCTGGTTCCATTTGTCAACCGATTCGAGCATCACCGCAACTATATTATCCGGGGTGAGCTCTCCCGTCTCCCTGTAGAGTTCCCTTCGCAGCTTGGCCCATTTGGTACACGCAAAAAATGTGTGACAGGCATTGTCCTCCTCTCCTGGGCAAAACCGACAATCGGGAGACCGTGACTTGCCGATCTTGTGCAGGTAAGACTGAAAACACCCGTGCCCGCTCAAAAGCTGGGTCAGATAGAAGTCAGTCTCACCATGCCTTCGATTTAGCCACGGTCTCACATCCGGGATGAGGCGCGCAGTCCACCTTCCCTTCGTGCAATTCCTCCAAGACTGCTGTCAATCGTTGAGCGAGCGTTGTCTCTCCTCGCGGACAACCATCTCCCTCGCAATTCTCAGTGCTCCTCTTCTCTGTACCTGTGCCAATCGTTTTCGGTATACCTCCTTGCTGAGAGCGTCGCCCCATACCTCTGCTCCGTACAGTAGCACTGACCCTACAGCACTCATCAAGAGGCGTCTTCTTGATGGGCTGGGTCGCCCTACGTTGGCCATAAGTCGACTCAGGGCCGATATTCCCGAAGCAGCCTTCTCAGCCGTTGCCCTGATTTGCTCAGAGAAACTCATCTTCGAGTCGATCAGTAGCCCCAGGTACTTCACCGCTGGCTTCGATTCGATTAGTATATCTCCAATACTGATCATCCTTACTCTAGGGATTCTCTTTTTTGTCAAGATGACCACTTCGGTTTTCTCCAGTGCTAAACTGAGCCCGCGAGCAGTCATCCAGTCCCTCACTCGGCGCATTAGCATACCTAGCCTAAGTTGCGCTTGTTCAACGGTGCATCCGGCGACCAGAGCCGCAACATCATCCGCATAGCCGACCAAGCGCGACTCATTTGGCGTCTCAAGTCTCAGTAGCCCGTCGTAAGACACGTTCCACAGGTCCGGATCAAGGATAGATCCCTGGGCAACACCCGATGTAATTTCCATCCTTCGTTGGCCCTGTGTCGTGTCGTAGAGCAGGCTTCGGTCCTTTAGGTAGTTCCTCAAAAGCCGCATTAGATATTCTGGAACTTGAAAAGAGTTTTCCAGCGTGTCCAGAATATCCACCCATCTAGCGGAGTTGAAGGCATTCCTGACGTCGAGTGTCACCAACAGGACGATCCGTCGCTTGGTGCGACTATATGCCTCTGCCTTTTGGACCGCGTTCACCACCTCTGCAAACGCATCAATGGTAGAACGTCCTGCTCTAAAGCCGTACTGCCGAGGAGATAGGTCCCCAGCAGCACGAATGGCGTCAGTGAGTCTTCCCTTGATGAGTTTCTCTAGCACTTTCCCAGCCGTGCCTAGCATGCATAACGGGCGGTATGCAGACGGCGATTCGGGATTTCCCTTCCCCTTGCTGACCAGCACGAGCCTCGCCACCTTCCATCGTACCGGGAAAACCCCGTCTCGTAGGCAAGCGTTGAATGTGCTGAGCAGCAAGTCAGGACAATGGTGATAGACGAGCTGCAAAACCTCAGCTGGAACACCATCTGGACCTGGAGCCTTCCTCGCTTTCAAGGAGAGGACTGCCTCCTCCAGTTCCAGCTGTGTGAAGAGTGGGCACTCGACTGCTGTTTCACCATGGACAGCGTCAACACGGACGGGATGGGCGGGGAAGAGTCCCCGCACTATCGCGTCCATCTTTTCCGCGTCATGTATACAAGGCTTCCGTAGGGCACCAAGTTTCCCCATGACCAGCTTTTAGCCAAGGCCCCACGGATCCCTATCTACATCGTCCACGAGGTCTTGCCAGCATCGGGCCTTGCTCTTGTTAATAAGCCTGCGAAGATATTTCCTGCTGGACCTGTATGCTGCTAGCCTAGTGTCTGGCTCCTCCCGCGTTCGCGCCCGCTGGGCCTCTCGCCGAAGTTTGTGACACTCGCTTCTTTATTCGGCGATCTCGTTTGACCACCAGTATACTGGAGGCTTACCATGTCGGGGTCTTCGACGGAGCATGGAAGACTCGCAAGCGGCTATGATGGTACTCATAGTTGAGTTCACCAAGTCCTTGGCTGTAGGCCCTCCACTCCCTGGCGGAACTCCCAGCAACGGTGCGCCTGCCGTAAGCGCGTCAGCAAACCTCTCAACGTCCATCCTCCCAGTCCTCCATCCGAGGATTGAAGTTTGGGCATATGCACGCAGAGTGGCACCGTCGTGAATCTCAACAGCTATATACTGGTGATCACTAGCCGAGTAGTCCTCTAGTACTCGCCAGTTGTGTACTCTGGATACCAGGGACTCCGAAGCGAGTGTCACATCGGGTATGGTTCCTACGCAACCCCAGCGGCGGAAAGTAGGGGTGTTACCAGTATTTAGGACAAAAAACGCTGTTCTGGCCGCCATGTCCAAGATTTGCTTTCCCCTTGGGTCGGATTGTGGCATACCCCATTCAATGGCTCTAGCATTGAAGTCTTCCCCGACCAGCATGTGGCCCTCTGTGTTCGAGACAGCGTCTTCCAGGGCATCGAGTTTGGTTCGAAAAGATCGCATTGCCTCGTTAGGCGTCAGATAAACACTGAAATATGTTATCCCTGAACACCGCACCCACACAAAACCATCCCCGCGTCCATGGCCCTGCACCTGAAGGCGGGCGCTGTCTCGAACCCAGATGGCCGAGGTACCAGATTTGTCAGGGTACCACGCTTGCGAGTCCTTGTTATGATGTTGCTCGCTCAGCAACAGGAGGTCAGCTTTCTTATCCCTCGCAAACTGTTCAAGTAGGTCCTGGGCGTTTGTGCTTCGGTGCAAATTGACCTGCAGGATACGGATCATTTGAGTATCGATTTGGCTTTAGTTAGGGCCTCCTTGAAAACCCAGCATCTCCCTGTCCCCGGCTCATGTTTGAGGTCGCCGGGTGCTAGCTTAGCATCCTTGCAAAGAATGCATTTTGCCTCATTCGTACACTCCTTCCTTTTGTGCTCCGTTTCACCACATTTGTAGCACAGAGATCTCCTGTTGGGTCCCCTACAGCCATACGCGGTGTGTCCGTATTCGAAGCATCTGAAGCAGCGGATAGGGATCGCTCTTCTCCGTATCCTGCAGATCACCCAACCTATCTTAATTTTGCCCTTCGCCAGGATTTGCTGGGCGTCTTTATCAGCTAGTTCGACAATAGCCATGCGTTGCCCCCTTGTGTTTTCACGTGTCAATCTTGCCTTGACTTCACTTAAGCTGGGGAACTCCCTCCTAATGGCATCCTCTACTTCAGCTTTGTCCGTGACGCAGTCGAGGTCCCTGATTTCCAGGGTGGCCATTGGTTCGAGCGAGGCAACCGTTGCCGCATCTCCAAGAACTTTTTGAACCGCGTCACGGAATGTATCTTTGTTTGTGGCCTCTGGCCCGAATTCCACCAGCAGGCCACCGGTCCGGGTTGGTCGAACTGCTTTGATGGCAGTTTTGGTGTCGTCTGGCTTGACCGCTCCTTTAATTTCACGGAGGACATCTGCGTAGGTTCGGCCCTTAGTGCGTTTAATAAGCAGTGCCTCTCGCAAGGGTTTGCGCCGCGGTTTGCTTTTTGTTTTCTGCGGTATATCGAGGGGTTCTTTGTTCTTTTCGTGGTTGAGCTCTTTGTCTGTTTTTTCTAGGAGTAGCTTTTTGGCCGCTTTTTTCACTGCCTTGTTTCGCACCACATGAAACTCCTCGCCTGGAGTGTCAACTTCGTTTACGGTCTCGTCCTTCCTCCTTTTCTCACGGTCGCCTTCAATTGGGCTACCGGCCATTCTTTTGCTGCTGCTAGGACCCACTGATGCCTCGAGGGAGAGTGTGTCTTTTTGGTGCTTTTCAGTTGCAAGCCACCTCCACCTGTAGTGCGTTATGCGGCCAAAAAGCTCCTTCAGTTCAAGAATGCCATTCTCGACACTCTTGCCTATGTTTTTCTGCACCTCGCAGGCAGCCCTCAGTTGTTTGACGATATTCCCCGCTTTCCGAGTAAGCCGCTACTCTTCGGCGCGGTCAAGGGCGATTGTGTTATTTGGCGCCACCTCTTGCGAGAGGCCCCCGCTTCCTAGCCCTTTTGCTTCTATCGCTTGGGTCGCGTTTGAAGTAGCGTCGGCCAACGGCAAAACTTCTCCCTCCCCCAGTCTTACACTGGCCTCTGTTGGTGTCGCAGCTTGATCCGGATTGTGTACGTCTTGCACTGGGCGCTTCGGGGTGCGCATAGTCCTTCTACTGCGCCCAAAGCCCGCAATGATGCCAGGTTGCACAACGCACTCTGCCTTCTTTCGTTCGTTAGTCCGTCTGTGGTCTGTCTCCGATGATTTAACCTGTGATGTTGACTTTTTTTTTTTTTTTTTTTTTTTTGTGGTAGGGAGGCATTTATGCCCGCCGAGTCTGGCAGTGTGGGACTCCCATGGAGGATACCTTTGGACTACCCACTAAACACCTCCCCTGTCAATCTGAGAACCTAGCCTGGAACCGTTTGACACATTACTTCGGGCCAGGTCTCGTTTTGTTACGCCGTGGGGCACCTTCAAGCTGGGGAGTCCCTTTCCTAGCGGGAGGGGAGGGGGGAAGAGGAATTGCCAGAAGAGCGATCCCCCAGCCCCAGCGCCTCCGGCTGCTGTGAGTCCCTTTTATATTTTAGGACTGCCCGAGCATAATGTGCCACCTGGTTCCATTTGTCAACCGATTCGAGCATCACCGCAACTATATTATCCGGGGTGAGCTCTCCCGTCTCCCTGTAGAGTTCCCTTCGCAGCCTGGCCCATTTGGTACACGCAAAAAATGTGTGACAGGCATTGTCCTCCTCTCCTGGGCAAAACCGACAATCGGGAGACCGTGACTTGCCGATCTTGTGCAGGTAAGACCGAAAACACCCGTGCCCGCTCAAAAGCTGGGTCAGATAGAAGTCAGTCTCACCATGCTTTCGATTTAGCCACGATCTCACATCCGGGATGAGGCGCGCAGTCCACCTTCCCTTCGTGCAATTCCTCCAAGACTGCTGCCAATCGTTGAGCGAGCGTTGTCTCTCCTCGCGGACAACCATCTCCCTCGCATCCTCGTTTCGGCGCAGGTAAATAGCGCGGCGCTCTCTAGCAAGGAGGGCGACAGGTATCACGCCTGCAATCACTCTCACCGCCGAGTCGGAGACTGTTGGATACGAAGATGCAATTCTCAGTGCTCCTCTTCTCTGTACCTGTGCCAATCGTTTTCGGTATACCTCCTTGCTGAGAGCGTCGCCCCATACCTCTGCTCCGTACAGTAGCACTGACCCTACAGCACTCATCAAGAGGCGTCTTCTTGATGGGCTGGGTCCCCCTACGTTGGCCATAAGTCGACTCAGGGCCGATATTCCCGAAGCAGCCTTCTCAGCCGTTGCCCTGATTTGCTCAGAGAAACTCATCTTCGAGTCGATCAGTAGCCCCAGGTACTTCACCGCTGGCTTCGATTCGATTAGTATATCTCCAATACTGATCAGCCTTACTCTAGGGATTCTCTTTTTTGTCAAGATGACCACTTCGGTTTTCTCCAGTGCTAGACTGAGCCCGCGAGTAGTCATCCAGTCCCTCACTCGGCGCATTAGCATACCTAGCCTAAGTTGCGCTTGTTCAACGGTGCGTCCGGCAACCAGAGCCGCAACATCATCCGCATAGCCGACCAAGCACGACTCATCTGGCATCTCAAGTCTCAGTAGCCCGTCGTAAGACACGTTCCACAGGTCCGGACCAAGGATAGATCCCTGGGCAACACCCGATGTAATTTCCATCCTTCGTTGGCCCTGTGTCGTGTCGTAGAGCAGGCTTCGGTCCTTTAGGTAGTTCCTCAAAAGCCGCATTAGATATTCTGGAACTTGAAAAGAGTTTTCCAGCGTGTCCAGAATATCCACCCATCTAGCGGAGTTGAAGGCATTCCTGACGTCGAGTGTCACCAACAGGACGATCCGTCGCTTGGTGCGACTATATGCCTCTGCCTTTTGGACCGCGTTCACCACCTCTGCAATCGCATCAATGGTAGAACGTCCTGCTCTAAAGCCGTACTGCCGAGGAGATAGGTCCCCAGCAGCACGAATCGCGTCAGTGAGTCTTCCCTTGATGAGTTTCTCTAGCACTTTCCCAGCCGTGTCTAGCATGCATAACGGGCGGTATGCAGACGGCGATTCGGGATTTCCCTTCCCCTTGCTGACCAGCACGAGCCTCGCCACCTTCCATCGTACCGGGAAAACCCCGTCCCGTAGGCAAGCGTTGAATGTGCTGAGCAGCAAGTCAGGACAATGGTGATAGACGAGCCGCAACACCTCAGCTGGAACACCATCTGGACCTGGAGCCTTCCTCGCTTTCAGGGAGAGGACTGCCTCCTCCAGTTCCAGCTGTGTGAAGAGTGGGCACTCTACTGCTGTTTCACCATGGACAGCGTCAACACGGACGGGATGGGCGGGGAAGAGTCCCCGCACTATCGCGTCCATCTTTTCCGCGTCATGTATACAAGGCTTCCGTAGGGCACCAAGTTTCCCCATGACCAGCTTGTAGCCAAGGCCCCACGGATGTTGACTTTGACAGTGTTTCTGGGGTTTGCTGCCTCCCCCCGCAATCGGTGACTTGTTTTATCGGTGTTCTTGCCAACAGCGGTTTTTGCCTGAAAGGGTTCTCCGTGCTAGCGTCCTGTTTGCTCTGGTGGTTCGGGACATCTGTTTGGTGTAATTCCGTCCAGAACACCAAATAGGGATCTGGCTATGCCACCCATCGCATTTATTGCTCCTTTCCTGGATCTGATCTTCAGGACCTGGTTGACATTAAAAAGTTTATCTATAAAGTGGTGGGGTCTGACGAGGATCACGATCACAAAGTTGTTGCACCCAGATCGTGCCATTCGGAAGCCTCCGTCCAATATGGTCTTAGGCCATAGTAGACCAAATTTTCCATTTGCTTGTCAATAGGAAGGCATTTCCCAGAGATTGAAAGTGCAGCCCTGACTGGAGACCAGTTGACGATACCTTGATGGGAATTGTCACTGCTAAAGGGACTAGCAGGCAGACTAGCAGGAGTGGTAGTACTGGTGTCCTCCTTCCTCCGGAACGAAGCCCACTGTTGTGATTGCAGGGGTCAGATGCTTAATGCTGGGCCACTGGGGAGGCTTGGGCATCCAGTTTGGGAACAGTTGCTTCGGATGGAGTACTCTCCTGCACTGTTAGTGGAGCAAGCTGAAGGATAGGCCTTCTCACCATTCCTATGGCAGCCTTCACACCGCGATGTTGCAGCCGAGTTAGATATTTGCGTGACCATCGATGCCAAAATTTGCCTTTCAGATAGTTTAGCAGTTTCCAGCGAGTGTGAGTAAGGGGTTCTCCAATGAGGAAGTGTCCTGCTGTCAATGCTGCCAGATTGTTGGAGTCATCTGACATTGGAGTCAATGGTCTGGAGTTGAGCACGGCTTCCACCTCAACCACAAGTGTGTGCAGCTTTTCGTAAGTGAGTGCGGCCAATGAAGCGTCTCAACGGAGTAAGTTCTTGGCTGAGTTAAAGGTTGCCTCCCACAGTCTACCAAAGTGAGGGGCGCGAGGCGGGATGAAGTTGAAGTCTATTCCTCGGGTACTGCAGGAGTCAATCACCCGATGTTGAGCCTCTGCCGAATAAAGTGATCAAGATAATTCGCGCAGTTGATTCTGTGCACCCACAAAATTGGTAGCATTGTCCCAGTACAGGTTCCTTCAGTGACTCCGACTCCCGATGAATCACTTCAGCACACCGATGAAAGCTTCGGTAATCAGATCGCTCACCAATTCCAGATGGACGCCCTTGGTAGCAAACCAGCAAAATATGGCAATGTATCCCTTGTAATGAATCATGCGACGCCGCTGGCGACCACTACTAACACACTTTGCTGCTACGTGGCTTGTCATTCCACGTTGGTTGCGACGAGCGCACATCCCACGTCAATTTTGTCGTGGGATGTCAAGAGGATTTGACAGCCACATAGGGGTAAAGTGTGGACGTAGTGGCCGTCACCCATGAAGAAGTCCCGGAGTATACCGACGTCATACAGTATAATACACTTCCCATTTATTGCCCGAACCCAGTCTACAACTTGAATGTGGGTGAGAATATTCGTGGGCAGGCTAATCCAGACATATCACTGAGTGCCACTTCTAATACGGTATATGCAGCCAAAACGGTGCCCACAAGCATCAAAAATGTTTAAAATTAACAGGAAGAAAAACTTGCCTATAAATTGGAATTGGTAAGTCGGCGAATGAAAAGTTGGTTTTTCCGCTTCTAATTAAAATAACGTTTTAGTAATGGTTAAACTAAACGCGGATATCTTCAATCCATCCGTGCATAGAACGTGATACGGATATGGCTGCGTGTTTTGTTTGCGACAGAACTCCGGATGGATGGGAAGTGAATGACGATCTGTGGATGGAATATCAGAAACACGCTACAAAATGCGCGTTTGTTAAATTGGGGTGCCCTGGAAAGGAGATCACTTGGAAGAATTCATCGGACTCGTGAGTACATTAGTGGAATACATTCACATGAAGTGACAGCCACATGCCGGGAGTGTGGGATTGGTGAGTGCCGTCAAGAAGGACCACCGCAAGACGTTGCGATCGTCAGGTGTCGTGATCGTTGCCATCCAAGTTGCGTGCTGTCTATGTTGTTGCTAGTAGTGAAGTGGACATAACCCCGACCTTGTAGAGGGTGAAAAATAGCAGCAGGGAAGAGTCAACGAAGAATCAATCTTTAGATTCAACTCTCATCATCCAATTTTCACTGGTGAACTCATTTTTATCATTCGTCTTTCATCATCGTCGGCTGGCAGGAATAAGGCTTATGGAAAAGCTAACACGGCGTTCGCCAATCATGAGCGCATGTTAAGGAGATATTGCTATGCAGTAGTATTTGGAAACCGGCTTCAGACATCAAACTCCACTAGAGAATCCCGCAAATTAAAGTGTAGATGTAAACTTGGCATTGACTGTACACAGTATGATTTTTGCGTGTGATTAATCAGACCACAACAGGCCAGGATTGAGGACCGACGAACGATCAACTTGCCATCACTAATAACCCGCTGATAAAAGAAGAGTAAGTAAGCATTACCGATAACTTGATCAGCAGCATTTGTAGGCAAATTAGGTCCATTTAAATGAGAATGGAATAAAGTTATCATGCATATTTCAAACTATGCCGCAGTTGACAATGTTGAAATGATTGTGTATGTTTGAAGAAACCTCTTGACCTTATCAAATGTATGATAGGACGTGAAAAGTAAAAGCAGACTTTGAATGGCAACGATAGAGAAAATGTTGGGTCGTAGTTAATATTTTCTAAACTGGCGAGGATGAGTTATAAGTTGATTAACGTTAGAATGGCGTTTTTTTTATTAAAATTTTACGAGACTAGTACATTTAAGTAGATTTTGGAATGAATAACTCTCATGTCCACAAATATCAATTGGCTATCGAATTGTCGATAAGTCCTGTCGGTAAAATATTAAAACATACGACTATATCAATTCCCACTTCAGAGATGATTTTAAACCCCTATCTATATTGATACGTTAGTGGAAGAATCGATGATGAAATATTGTACATTAGATAAGTTCATTTTATTCATTGATTTGACCAAATAAGATTTCAATTTTAGTTTTTGCATAACATATCACATTTACCATTTCTTTAAATTTTTAGTGCATTACATGACCATCATATAAGATGGATACGATAAGACTAAGAATATAGTAGCTTGAATAAATTGGTCTTAGATAGAGAGATAGAATGAGAAACAAAATTATAAGAAATTATTACATAAAATTCGAATAACAATAGGTTAAAATATTTTTCCCATATACGAGAAATAATTTTGCGTCTTAACTGTCTTAATATATACGTGAGGGTACATATATATTGGTATACATTGTAGACAGTACATATTTGTTTAGAAATGTTGAAATTGATTGGGTGCACTCTAATCACTTTTTACTAAAGCATGTTTTAGTATTCCTTTACGTTTTAGTTTCTGCATGTAACCACCCTCTGGTAAATTAATTGAACAACAAAAGGAAATAAATACGATAAAAATAATGAAGGATGATTCCTCGAATATTGCGAATCAAAACTAAAGAAACCCATAGTAATGAAAAAGGGATACTGGGCTTGTTGTATCTAACAACTTCAAATGAATTATTAGCATGCAACTATCTACTCGTATTTTGAATAAGATATCATTTTCTCATATAGTATTCTTTTGAGGGGATAGTAAAGTTTAAATTTCGCTGTTAATAAGAAGAAAAAAATATGAACCTTAAACCAACCAGCGAATTGAAGCGACATTTACAAAGCAACAAAATTAATAAAATTTGGAAAATTTATATACTACCAATTAATACAAGCAAAGGATAGGAGCAACGTGTATTTTAAGTAAATAACTAGTTGAGACTTCATTAGGTGGTAGGTTCTGCATATAAATCTAGAGATAATTTACAGGGGTATATCAGACCCTCTTTTCAAATAAGAATTTAAAGCCAATTGGAACTGGAGGCAGTTGATAGAAACATTTAATTGGTAGCCAAGATATTTTTAGCAAAATTGTCCTCAAACCAGAATCTTTTATTTATTTATAATTCGAACGCAACAGATTATAAAATTTCATCGCAGGAAAAACAAATTAGAAATTTTAAACAAGAAAATTGATAAATTAAAGAATAAGCAAAATTTGTGAGCAAAAAAGAATGAGGCATATTTTGATGAAGCGAAAATTTAACGAGTATACATTTAAATTTCCAATTTGCGCTGCATATATTGAACCAAATGGCGGTCTAAGATTTGAATAAAATGGAATCAATAAATAACAGATTGAATTGCTAATTAAAGACACGACTTTCCTTTCCAGTGGTTCTTCCTTTCAGCGGGAAATAAAGTGCAGGGTAGGTATGCCGTCGCGAGGATAGGGTTTAAGAAAATCCGCTGAGGTCGGTTTCGCGTCGTGCGCGGTACGCGGTACCTTTGTTGTTTTGCCTTTTTATTAGCGTAGCTTTCGTCGGGTTGAGTTAGCGCAGCATATTTTTCGGTACCGCGTCGGAAATTCGGGAATGCGAAGTAAAGATTAGATCTTTGTCCTTTGACTGGTTATAGGAAGAAATACGAAGTAACGTAAAGTAAGTTTCCTCTCCGTATGGGTTTGTTTTGTGACGCGTTTGAAAACGGGCATGTATTGGTGGCTGAAGATTGTAGATGAGCGTAATCCATTCGGAGACCCGCGACCGAAATCTTCTTCGATCTAGCTGGCCGACAAGCAGCCACCGCGTGAATGGATTATGGTGCACGGATTGGTTGACCGGTGGGTACCATCCGTTGGCACTACTCAGACTTAACGTCTAGAACCGATGAGAGGTCGGTTCCGCGTACGGACGCGTACGGACGTGGACTTAAAATCATTACAAATGGATAAAAGATTCGCGTCTTCTGACGAGTTGGTCCTTTACGGAGGATGTAAGGTACTTTGGTACTCGAGCCTCACAAACAGGAGCAGTTGAGTTGTGTGATACACACTAGCAGTCGCTTTACGTGAGTTGTAGCTTCCGCTCTCCTTTGTTTGATTTTTTTTTCGTGACAGAATCCTTCCGATGTGTTGTCCCAGGTTAACCCCTGTAAGGACCTTCTATTTTCTTGATGGAACTGTCAGCCAGATGGGGTTTCTCCTGTTGGCCTGGACTCTTAAGAAAATAGAAGGCTACCTTGCATTTATGTCGCGGAAGGATTCTACTTATTTCGAGTAGTATCGGTTCAACGTTCGGTGGCGTATGCCGGAGTTGCGAAGCCCGGAATGCTTCCACGCGTCGGGAATTTTGACCGCGTAAAAAACCGTTACGGTAGCTCTACCACTTGTCTCGTCGAGTCAGTTAACGTAGCTTAGAGACAGTTTTGTAATGCATGTAGGTTTAGGGGATAAATTCGAGTAAATCGGCCGAAAGTACCCTTTCTTTGGCAGACTACCACGCACTCTCATTTCCCTTTGGAGGAGTCAACTACTGGACAGGAAAGTGTTGAACCAATAAATTCACCTTTTTTTTTCTCTTATATATTTACAAAACAGCTCGCCACTATCGGCTACTTAGCGCTAACAACTAATTTTCGTTATACCTTTAAGAATTTTCGATATACACATAGCTTTACTTCACCGTCGAATAAACTCAACATGGCAACTAAGCGGACCCCAGATAAGCGTTGAACCAGATCCAAAACGGTCCAACCAGCTAACTGCGGGATCTGCTTTGAAGACGTAGTGGAGGGCGTACACAGCGTGCGATTGGAGTGCGGACACCTTTTCCATCGTGCCTGTGTCCAACAGCTCCTCCTAACGTCCGAGCTTTGCCCACTGTGCCGGCGACCCATAGAGCGGACCGCCGTAGACGTTCCCCTCGGAACGCCCGTCCCAACGCGTGGAGCAGTGGCGAAAGGGGTCCCAGGTGGCGAACCACCCCAATCACTGATGGGCTTGCAAGGAGCCGTAGGCGGGGAAGTTCCTGCTGCAGTTGTCGCGGCCGAGGTTACACCCGCGCCTTTCACCCACTCCATTGACACCCTCGTGGCGTTAATGCGAGATATGTCTGAGAGGATTGGCAACTTGGAGGGAAGGCTCCAGAGCCTCCCGATGAGCCAACCACCCAGCCGCGTGAGAACTCCGCTTGGCTGGGAGCCCAATCCCAGTGTGGCTATGCCCCACTCTCGACCATCCGATCAATGGACCCTACCTCCAAGGAACTCGGGAATGGACCCCAGAGCTCCCGAGTGTCGACCACGACACAGCACCGCACCTCCGTTGGTACCTCCAGTCCCCGAGGCAGTCCCTTATAACAGGTCAATCGAAGATGCGATTCCCCCCGGGAACGCATTGACACCTTTCCGAGACCCGACGCCTCGTATCATGGAGAGTTGGCGCCTGAACTTCACGGATTTCAACGCGATGATATCAGCGGACCGGTTCCTTTTCAGGATTCAGGCGTTAGTATCCAGCACCCTGGGAGGTGATTTCTCGGCCTTCCTCCGGCATGCACATCTTTTGTTCAGCGGAGATGCTGCCGACTGGTACTGGAGTTTTAAGGAGTCGACGCCACGTCCCACTTGGGATTCTTTCAGTGCAGCCTTCCGCAATCGATTTGATGATGGCTTCACTGAGAGAGAACTAAGGGAACAGATCAAGAAACGGAAACAAGGCGCTCACGAACCGTTCGACCAGTACTACACAAGTATAGTGAGAATGAGCACTCGCTTACGAACAACCATGCCCGAGGACGAACTGGTAGAAATTATCAGAGAAAATATTCGTTGGGAGCTTCAGAACAGCCTTCTGCATTTTCCCATCAACACTATAGAGGGATTACGCCTCCATGCCCGTAGGCAAGAACAACTGGATGAGCGGCGAGGTACCTTCCGTCCACAACCTCGCATAACGGGACCAAATCCCCGAAATCATCACACCGCGGAGTTGATGGCAGCGGACCACCTACTTGCTGACCCAGTACCAGTACCGAGGAGTGGAGCACCACAGGAGCTTGGGGACCCAGCAATGATTGATCGACCATCCCTTGAAGCAATTACAAGCCCGACGGTCTGTTGGAACTGCCGACAAACGGGGCATCGGTTCTATGCCTGTCCAGCGGAACCGACGCTCTTCTGCTACCGATGCGGGAAGGCAGACACGTACGCACCTGATTGCGCAAATTGCGAATTGCGAAAAAACTTGCCAGCGAGTGCCGCGACCACCCGTCAGAACTCCTAAAACCCGGACGAACCAATGCTGACCCCATCACTAGCTATGACCAAGCCCCAGACATGACTCCAATTCTGCTGACTCGCACCGCCAAACACAGTTCACAGTTCCACAACCGACGCCATCCTTTGTCGAGGCGGACGCACAGGGAAATGATACCGAGGCGAAGGTTTCTTGGCATGTCAAACCCTTCCACGTCAGACTGCGGAATTATTGGGCTACTCGACAGCGCATCTTCCATGAGGAATTGGCTACAACTGTCCCACCGCGAAGGAAGCGAGCCACGCGTCGGATGCGGAGCTTCTGGAGAAGGGTCAGGCAGTCGAGGAAGGTGCTGAAGGACATACACTTAGACGAATTATTGAGGGATGACGTTCGACCATATGCGTCAGTACACCTCCTCCAAAAACGATTGTCAGGTTTAGTCGATACGGGAGCCAGTGTGAATTGCATATCAGCCGATTTTGCAGGGGAGGTATTGGCAATGCACGCGGACCAAATCTACCATTTTACCACCTGGTTAAGCACGGCGAACGGAACTCGTCACTCTGTAGTGGGAAGAATTACGACGGATGTCACCGTTAAAGGAGCAACTAAACCTCTGGAATTTTACATCATACCTCAATTAAACCATAATCTTTATCTAGGGGTGAATTTCGTTCAAAAATTTAACTTGGCCCCGGCACTGTTTTCCAGTACGACCCTGGAGTCCGTCACCACAGTTCCTGACCAAACTCAAACCACTCACTTATTACGACATACACTGTATGTGAATTAACAACTGCGACTTGACTCGGCTATATCGGCTTTTCCATCGCATGAGAAGGAAGGTCTCGGGCGGACGGCACTGGTGTTACACACAATAGATGTAGGGGATGCTAAACCCATAAAACAGAGACATTTTGCCATATCTCCGGCGAAGGAAAAGTTGTTATATACCGAAGTTGATCGAATGCTAGTATTAGGCGTGATCGAAGAATCGCAGAGCGCGTGGGCTTCCCCGGTCACCTTAGTTGTCAAGCCGAACAAGGTCCGGCTATGCTTAGATGCCAGACGCTTGAACGCCGTCACTGTCAAGGACGCATACCCTCTACCGTTGATTGAAGGCATTTTGAGTCGGTTGCCTAAAGCCCACTTCATCACGAGCTTAGACCTCAAGGACGCCTTCTGGCAAATTCCTTTAGACCCTGGCTCAAAGGAGAAAACAACCTTCACAGTCCCAGGCCGGCCCCTGTATCAATTCGTGACCATGCCATTCGGATTGTGCAATGCCCCTCAGACAATGACGTGCCTTATGGATACGGTTTTCGTTTTCGTTTACTTGGACAATCTGCTGCTTATAACCGAGACCTTTAACGAACACATCGACCTGCTTCAGGAGGTGGCTCTGCACATCCGGAGGGCAGGGTTAACCATCAACATACAGAAGAGTCAGTTCGTGATGACGGAGGTGAAGTATTTGGGTCACATCATTGGGCCACATCATTGGGCATGGCAATATCAAGACCGATCCGGACAAGACGCAAGCGATTGACGTTTTTCCATTACCCAAGACTACCAAGCAGTTACGCCGATTCCTAGGCTTATGCGGATGGTACCAGCGTTTCGTGCGTGAGGGACGTAAGTTCATCTAGGAAGGGCCCAGCTTGCGAGCCTTTGAAGAGCTAAAGAAGAGTCTGACAACAGCCCCCGTACTGCACAGCCCGGACTTTGACAAACCGTTCTCAATCCATTGTGGCGCGAGTCAACATGGGGTGGGTGGGTCTTAGTCCAGGTTGCACAAGACGGCGAGGAGAGACCTATAGCCTTCATGTCCCACAAGCTGAACCAGGCCCAGCGGAATTACACGGTCTCGGAGCAGGAATGCCTGGCGGCTGTGCTGGCAGTGAAACGTTTTCGAGCATATGTAGAAGGACATCC
This sequence comes from Odontomyia ornata, assembly GCA_963969285.1. Classification (NCBI taxonomy): domain Eukaryota; kingdom Metazoa; phylum Arthropoda; class Insecta; order Diptera; family Stratiomyidae; genus Odontomyia; species Odontomyia ornata. Next base: position 245,448,196 of record OZ017740.1, on the reverse strand, counting down.
TTTTGAAATCGTCACTGATCATCCGTCACTGAAATGGCTGATGAGCCAAACTGATCTCCATGGCCGCTTGGCCAGATGGGCCTTGAAATTACAGACGTTTGACTTCACGATAAGACACCGCAAGGGAAGTCAGCACATGGTACCGGACACACTATCAAGGATGTTCGTCCCTGAAGGAGCCGAGTTGGCCCAGGAGGACGACAGCCCCCTCTGGATCGACTTGGACCATCCCGCCTTCAAGTCAGCATGTTATATCCAGCTGATGAATACGATTCAGGACCAGTTACCACAGCTGCCAGAACTACGGGTGACGGAGGAATTTATATACAAGCGGACGAGACACGCCTCCGGAGACCCCATTCAAGAAGAGGAACAGTGGAAGTTATGGGTGCCCGAAGAACTGACATGCGAATTGATTAAGCGGGCTCATGACCACCCATTGAGTGCACATGGCGGTTGTGGCCGTACACTTCGGTGACTGAAGACCTACTTCTTCTGGCCTAAGATGGTGCAGCAAGTGAAAAAGTACGTAGCCGCTTGTGAGCTGTGCAAATGCACTAAAGCGCCCAATTCTGTTCTTCGGCCCCCGATGGGAAAATTCGAACTACCGGAGTGGGTGTTCCAGCGCCTGTATATAGATCTCATCGGTCCGTACCCTCGCTCGACTTCGGGATACACGGGAGCTGTCGCGGTCCTGGACCACTTGTCCAAATTTCCGATTGTGGAACCTCTTCGAAACCTGCACACCGGCCCCATAGTCAGTTTTCTGGAAAATCGCGTTTTCCATATATTTGGAGTACCGGAGAAGCTGCTCTCCGACAACGGAGTTCAGTTCACCTCGTCTAGATTTCGGGAATTAATGGAGAAGTATGGCATTACGCATCAGCGGACTGCCGTTTATTCTCCGCAAGCAAAGTCGTCCGAGCGGTTGAACCGCACCCTCATAGCCGCCATTCGGGCTTACGTCCAACCGGATCAGAAGGATTGGGACCGCAGGATTTCCGCCATCACCTGTGCCCTGCGTTCGTCCTATCACTCCACCACAGGCATCTCCCAATACTTTGCCGTGTTCGGCCAGCATATGATTTGCCACGGAAACTCTTACCGGCTATTGCGGCAGTTGAAAGGTTTGGAAGACCCAATAGTGATACTGGAGCCGCACGAGAAACTCCTAATTCTACGAGAACAAATCCGGGAGAGGATTGAAGACAGTAGATGGGTGGGGGAGGAGCGGTACAATCTGAGATCCCATCGTTCTGGCTTCAAGGCAGGCGACGAAATCTACCGACGGAATTTTAGACAAAGTGAAGCAGGTCGGCACTACACTACCAAGCTAGACAAGAAGTTCGTGAAGTGTCGAGTCTTACAAGTTTTAAGCCCCACGCGGTACCTCATTGCGGGCATGCCTGAAGGGAGCTGGGAGTTTATCATGCCAAAGACCTACGACGCTGAGAGAAGAAAAAAAAAGCAAAAAAAAGTCATAGGGCCAAGCAGCGTTTCCTTCAGTCTCTCCATGCCTGGTAGGCATCGTGGACACTGCCCTGTAATGAATCATGCGACGCCGCTGGCGACCACTACTAAAACACTTTTCTGCTACGTGGCTTGTCATTCCACGTTGGTTGCGACGAGCGCACATCCCACGTCAATTTTGTCGTGGGATGTCAAGAGGATTTGACAGCCACATGGGCGTAAAGTGTGGACGTAGTGGCCGTCACCCATGAAGAAGTCCCGGAGTATACTGACGTCATACAGTATAATACACTTCCCATTTATTGCCCGAACCCAGTCTACAACTTGAATGTGGGTGAGAATATTCGTGGGCAGGCTAATCCAGACAGATCACCGAGCGCCGCTTCTAATACGGTATATGCAGCCAAAATGGTGCCCACAAGCATCAAAAAGGTTTAAAATTAACAGGAAGAAGAACTTTCCTACAAATTGGAATTGGTAAGTCGGCGAATGCAAAGTTGGTTTTTCCGCTTCTAATTAATATAACGTTTTAGTAATGGTTAAACTAAACGCGGATATCTTCAATTCATCCATTCAGAGAACGTGAAACGGATACGGGTGCGTGTTTATTTGCGACAAAACTCCGGATGGATGGGAAGCGAATGACGATCTGAAACACGCTACACAATGCGAGATCACTTGGAAGAATTCATCGGACTCGTGAGTACATTAGTGGAATACATTCACATGAAGTGACAGCCACATGGCGGGAGTGTGGGATTGGTGAGTGCCGTCGAGAAGGACCGCCGCGAGACGTTGCGATCGTCAGGTGTCGTGATCGTTGTCATCCGAGTTGCGTGCTGTCTATGTTGTTGCTAGTAGTGAAGTGGACATAATCCCGACCTTGTAGAGGGTGAAAAATAGCAGCAGGGAAGAGTCAACGAAGAATCAATCTTTAGATTCAACTCTCATCATCCAATTTTCACTGGTGAACTCATTTTTATCATTCGTCTTTCATCATCGTCGGCTGGCAGGAATAAGGCTTATGGAAAAGCCAACACGGCGTTCGCCAATCATGAGCGCATGTTAAGGAGATATTGCTATGCAGTAGTATTTGGAAACCGACTTCAGACATCAAACTCCACTAGAGAATCCCGCAAATTAAAGTGTAGATGTAAACTTGGCATTGACTGTACACAGCATGATTTTTGCGTGTGATTAATCAGACCACAACAGGCCAGGATTGAGGACCGACGAACGATCAACTTGCCATCACTAATAACCCGCTGATAAAAGAAGAGTAAGTAAGCATTACCGATAACTTGATCAGCAGCATTTGTAGGCAAATTAGGTCCATTTAAATGAGAATGGAATAAAGTTATCATGCATATTTCAAACTATGCCGCAGTTGACAATGTTGAAATGATTGTGTATGTTTGAAGAAACCTCTTGACCTTATCAAATGTATGATAGGACGTGAAAAGTAAAAGCAGACTTTGAATGGCAACGATAGAGAAAATGTTGGGTCGTAGTTAATATTTTCTAAACTGGCGAGGATGAGTTATAAGTTGATTAACGTTAGAATGGCGTTTTTTTTATTAAAATTTTACGAGACTAGTACATTTAAGTAGATTTTGGAATGAATAACTCTCATGTCCACAAATATCAATTGGCTATCGAATTGTCGATAAGTCCTGTCGGTAAAATATTAAAACATACGACTATATCAATTCCCACTTCAGAGATGATTTTAAACCCCTATCTATATTGATACGTTAGTGGAAGAATCGATGATGAAATATTGTACATTAGATAAGTTCATTTTATTCATTGATTTGACCAAATAAGATTTCAATTTTAGTTTTTGCATAACATATCACATTTACCATTTCTTTAAATTTTTAGTGCATTACATGACCATCATATAAGATGGATACGATAAGACTAAGAATATAGTAGCTTGAATAAATTGGTCTTAGATAGAGAGATAGAATGAGAAACAAAATTATAAGAAATTATTACATAAAATTCGAATAACAATAGGTTAAAATATTTTTCCCATATACGAGAAATATTTTTGCGTCTTAACTGTCTTAATATATACGTGAGGGTACATATATATTGGTATACATTGTAGACAGTACATATTTGTTTAGAAATGCTGAAATTGATTGGGTGCACTCTAATCACTTTTTACTAAAGCATGTTTTAGTATTCCTTTACGTTTTAGTTTCTGCATGTAACCACCCTCTGGTAAATTAATTGAACAACAAAAGGAAATAAATACGATAAAAATAATGAAGGATGATTCCTCGAATATTGCGAATCAAAACTAAAGAAACCCATAGTAATGAAAAAGGGATACTGGGCTTGTTGTATCTAACAACTTCAAATGAATTATTAGCATGCAACTATCTACTCGTATTTTGAATAAGATATCATTTTCTCATATAGTATTCTTTTGAGGGGATAGTAAAGTTTAAATTTCGCTGTTAATAAGAAGAAAAAAATATGAACCTTAAACCAACCAGCGAATTGAAGCGACATTTACAAAGCAACAAAATTAATAAAATTTGGAAAATTTATGTACTACCAATTAATACAAGCAAAGGATAGGAGCAACGTGTATTTTAAGTAAATAACTAGTTGAGACTTCATTAGGTGGTAGGTTCTGCATATAAATCTAGAGATAATTTACAGGGGTATATCAGACCCTCTTTTCAAGTAAGAATTTAAAGCTAATTGGAACTGGAGGCAGTTGATAGAAACATTTAATTGGTAGCCAAGATATTTTTAGCAAAATTGTCCTCAACCCAGAATCTTTTATTTTTTTATAATTCGAACGCAACAGATTATAAAATTTCATCGCAGGAATAACAAATTAGAAATTTTAAACAAGAAAATTGATAAATTAAAGAATAAGCAAAATTTGTGAGCAAATAAGAATGAGGCCTATTTTGATGAAGCGAAAATTTAACGAGAATACATTTAAATTCCCTATTTGCGCTGCATACATTGAACCAAATTTCGGTCTAAGATTTGAATGAAATGGAATCAATAAATAAGAAAATGAATTGCTAATTAAAGACACGACTTTCCTTTCCAGTGGTTCTTCCTTTCAGCGGGAAATAAAGTGCAGGGTAGGTATGCCGTCGCGAGGATAGGGTTTGAGAAAATCCGCTGAGGTCGGTTTCGTGTCGCGCGCGTTACGCGGTACCTCAGTTGATTTTGGTTTTTCTTAGCGTAGTTTTTTTCGGATTTAAATTAACGTAGTGTGCTTTTCAGTACCGCGTCGTTGAGATTCGGGAACGCAGAATGGAGATTAAATTTTTGTTCTTTGACTGATTGATGAAGAAATACGGAGTAACGTAAAGTAGGTTTCCTCTCCGTATGGTTTTGTTTTGGTGACGCGTTTGAAAACGGGCATGTATTGGTGGCTGAAGATTGTAGATGAGCGTAATCCCTTCGGAGACCCGCGACCGAAATCTTCTCCGATCTAGCTGGCCGACAAGCAGCCACCGCGTGAATGGATTACGGTGCACGGATTGGTTGACCGGTTGGTACCATCCGTTGGCACTACTCAGACTTAACGCCTAGAACCGATGAGAGGTCGGTTCCGCGTACGGACTTAGACTTAAAATCATTACACCCTTCTGAGGCCGCATACTTCTGCAAAGGTAATAGCAATGGTTCGCAGAAATCAAATCCTGTATTGATGAACAAACGGGCCGGATGCACGCGAGTACCTGGCAGATTTCCCATAATCTTACCGAACAGCCGGGGTTTGGCTCACGCACATAGAACACATTGTCGCACAATCGATCTTGTCAGTTGTTTCCCCGTTATTGGCCAGAAAAGAAGTCTTGTGGTAGCTAGCAGTGCTTGAGCTCTAAGATGCCGGTTGTCGCGATGGATGTCCATCATCAGTAATCTCGTGCGGGTGCGAATACGGCAGCAACATGAGATGCTTGGCTTCAAACAAAAGTCTCGAGGCCTCTAGCTTCCTGCCAACGCAAAGAATTCCGTCAGAATCCAGGATAGGAGCCAGCCCTACCAGAGGGCTGGTTTTGTTGATCTGCTTGTTAAGCTGTATGTGCCGCGACTCTTCGTGGAAGTCATCTTGCTGCATGCCTCTCATGATGACAACCAGTGCTCTCGATATTACGTGGTGAGTGGCTGCTCTAGTGCGCATTCGGGGACAAAAAATGTAGCACATATGCGATTATTCACTGCAAACTTCCAAAAGAGCTCCCGTGCTGAACCTCATGCAAAAAATTGTGGTCCACCTGTATTCCTGTTTGTGCTGTTGCCTTGGCTCACCTTTTCTCTAAGTCGCAGGCTCCTCCACTCCTGTACTTGGGTGGCCAGTCCGCTTCAGGTTTGCACAAGAACGAGGGCCCCTGCAGCTACAGCTCACATCCATCGAATTCCGCTGGCGCCAAACCACGTGAAAGAACATCGGCAGGATTGTCCCGTGAAGCAACATGTCATCATCGCTTCGGCCTCGATAGCATTCGAATAGTTGAAACTCGATTTGCCACTAACGTATTGTAGGAGGAGGCAGTAGTATTGGCCCAAGCCACCATGACTTCAGCATCAGACCACAATACATTGAGGACATCTGGCAGATTCAGTGCAATTTTTACCCGCCTGGTGAGCTCCACTCTTAACTTGACAGCGCACAGTTCCAAGCATGGAACTGTTCGAGTTTTGATTGGTGCTACCTGTGAGTTAGCGCACAGCAGCCTGACTCCAACTTCACCGCTCCTTGACGCACACCGGAGGTAAACTGCTACATCACATCCCTCCTCTGAGGCATCACAAAATGTTTACAATTCATCTGCACAGGCTTCTCATGAACGCTGACGGGTCGTGGAAAACACTTCCTCCGCAACGATGGCAGGTCATTGCGGAACTCGAACCATTGGTTGGTAAGGCTGTATCCCAATCGAGCTCGAGGCACCATAACTCCTGCAGGAGCAGCTTGGCCATCACAAGAACTGGGGCCAAAATGTCCAACGGGTCAAACATCCGGGCAATGTCTCACGTGATCGTCCTTTTGGTTAGCTTGGACGCGGTGAGGTCCAAATTAATGTGGATCTGGAACGCGTCAGCCTTCGGAAGCCAAATCACTCCCAAAGTTTTAACATAGTCCTCCAATAGACTACTAAAGTCCAAGTGGACCCCCTGGTGATCAATATCGATCTACTGCAGAAGGTGAGCGCGATTTGTAGTGAACGGTAGATATAAAAATGTCCGTAAAGGACTGCAGCGATGGCCTGCTGCCTCGGCGGAAGAAGATGTTAAGATTCGCCGAGAATGGCCTTGTCTGGGGACGCGGGAATACGCTAGCAGGTTAGCGTTGTGGTGTCATGGGCGGGGGGGGGGGGGTTCATTCCCCAGCACAAGACCCACTACATTCACGAATTCTTGGGTCTCAGAAAAAGGTCGACCGAAGTCGAAAAATGGAGGTAAATCCTGAAGGAGAAAATTGCTTGCTTAGAGAACAAGTCGAAACGAGTCAAAACAGACGGACTTTGGGAGACTTCGTCGTTACCCGACGATTCTTATGGCCTACAGATAAGAGGGGGGCAACCGGATGGATGTGGTGTCCCCCCGCACCCACCCAACCGGATCAAGATTCAAATGTTGACGTGGCCGTATATTTCCCGTTATAACGGAAAACTCATACAAAGATACTTTGCATGAGCCTTCCCATCAACAAGCAATATAGATGTTACCGATTTATGTTATAGAATTATGTGATTGGGTCACAGAACCCTATACCATAGTCCACTCAACCCAGCAAGAGCCCCTGAAAACAACAAAATAGGTGGAGCGCGCCCGATGGGTAGCCCATTTTTAGTTAACCGCCTACCATCGTAGTGGATCCTATACCTGGTCAGAGGGGCAGAATGGAAAGACCGAAGAGTATATTTTAACAATTCATTTTATTATTCGGATAACTCAATTCTTGGCAACTAAACAAAATGACCGAATTGTAATTGAACAGATTTGTATGCATACAAGGGAAGTTAACATTACAAGGGAAGTTAACATTAATAATAACAGCACTGTTAGCTAAAATTTATCATGAAATATAAATAAATTATTTGTAGCTGTAACCAATATTGAATGAAACAAATTTAGACAAGAACATATTTAAAAGAAAAGAAATGAAACTAAAAGGATACTTACCCATCCTCCTCGACTAGCACTCGTAGATGAGATGGGTGCATCTGCAATTATTTCCACTAATGATATGTAAATCATGGATTTATAAACAATCATTGAAAAAAGTTAAAGATGAAATTTGAAGTTTGAATTGGCTGTTTTTCTTGACACAATAGAACACAAAAAAAATTAGCGGTTCAGAACTACAGTAGGCAACGCGATGATAGCAGGCAATATTCACACAGGCATCACTGTTCAGCAACGACAGAATTACCCTTTTTTTTGTAAAGACTCGAACACTACTAATGTGCGGAAGTCGGATTCCTTGAATAGCTCGCAAGTTCAACTTTTTATATCAAGATGAGAACCCAGTCTACACTCACTCGGGGAAAGCCGTGGATATCAAGTCTTTCGATGTCGACACTTCAATCGCACCTCGATTTGCACGTTTGCTCCTCCCGTCATTACTAATTTCGAATCACAGTTTTAATTAGTTACTCGACCGCAGAATTTTCTAATATACATATTCTATTAAAATCTACTTGGACTGTAAATCCTTAATTTATCATGCTTCGATTATTCCACTTCCATTAACAAGGCTAGCACACTAAAATTGTAAACAATCCTGAAACCGCCAACACAAAACCGCATCCGAAAATAGCATTCCTTCTGTGATTTTGATAATTTTAATGGCATGATTTGCTTGTTAGTCAGTTCAGCCGGAACGCGAGATTTAAAACAATTTCACTATATGGGTTTTGTCGAATGTGACCGATTTCAGAACATTTATTTGAGCTTGCATATATGCCCGAGCAATGTGAAATTTCACTTGATCAAATATCAAAATGAGTTGAGATTTCAACAATAAATTGAAACTACACTGCGTCTACAATTCATCTTCGTAAGCATCCGTTAGTTACTGATCACAACATTTGATTAACTCACTTGATCAAATATCAAAATGAGTTGAGATTTCAACAATAATGCCCCGGTCATGATGTTTTCCATGTGAAAATCATTATGCAACGCGCTGCTGCCCAGAGATGCTTGGTGTTACTCTTCTTGTGCCAAATCCTGAAGACATTTGGTTGCCAAATACGGAGCATGTGTCTTGCCATACGTTACGGTTTTTAAACGATAATATCGTAATGGGTGTGATGGGCTGGCTCTCCAGACCAAAATCTGGAAAGTTCGATCATCCGGGTGAAGTGAGATTTCAACAATAATGCCCCGGTCATGATGTTTTCCATGTGAAAATCATTATGCAACGCGCTGCTGCCCAGAGATGCTTGGTGTTACTCTTCTTGTGCCAAATCCTGAAGACATTTGGTTGCCAAATACGGAGCATGTGTCTTGCCATACGTTACGGTTTTTAAACGATAATATCGTAATGGGTGTGATGGGCTGGCTCTCCAGACCAAAATCTGGAAAGTTCGATCATCCGGGTGAAGTGTAAGTTGCCGATATATCTTTTCGATGTCGGCTATGAAGACAAAGCGTGGCAGATGGAAGCGCAGCAGGATGGTGAACAAATCACCCTAGGCAAGGGATCCAGTCTGCAGGATATCGTTCAAGGGAATGTTCATGGAGGTCCTGCTGGAGGCATCGAAGACCACTTTCAAGCTGCTGATACTACTGTCCGGCTTAAGCACGTAATGATACGGTAGAAAATAATGTGATTCCTCATTCGGTTGCCAGTTGATTTCCTCCATGTGACCTAGGCGTTCTTACTCGTCCATGATATCCGTGTACTTGAGCTTCAGTTCGGGATTCCTCTCCAGCCAGCGTTCGATTGCGAAGAATCTGCGTGTGGCAATATCCTTCGATTCACCCAGTCTTCCGGGATCATCGCTGAAGGGATGTCGAACTTCGAAGCGACCATCGCACAGTCGCTGCTTTGTCTGGATGAACTGTTCTTCGCACGCTATTTCCGTTGATACTAAGGTTGACGTTGAGTCTGGAACCTCCGCCACAATCCCACAGGTCACTGGAGCTGGTTGTGGAGTGCCGTCCTTTTCTGCTACAATCCGTCTAAGTACCGTGTTCTAGAGCACCGGAATTTCTGGGCGCAACTTTATTTATCCAATTGCCAAAATCTCATAAAAATGTGCAGTGCTCAATAGTAGGCCGATCCGATCGGTTTTCTGAAAGCTGGGATCTCCCAAGTGAATATTTTTGGAATAGGCCATTTGAACACGTCTAGCTCTTGAGCAAGTTACAGTGAAATTATCTTATACCACACGTGTGCTTCCATTTGCGTGGCGTATCCAGTGATTCGGGACTGCAAAAAAATGTTCACTTTTCCTTGCACTCTCGATGTTGTGAGCTATAAGAATGCTGGGCGATAGTATAGCGGATGCGTCTGCTGGCACATGAGGCATGAAGACGTCACATCTGTAGCCACTGTGGTTTTGGTCCTCCCTTTTCGATGGTTCCCCTGTCCCTTCGGGTGGTGTCCAAGTGTTTCGAGGGCCTGGAAGCGCACTTCAAACAAGCTCAAGAAACCCTTCAGAGGGTGCAGCTTCCGTGGGCTAGCTTGCGTTTGCTCAAAAATTTGCGTGCGATTGCATCCACCTTTTTTAGCAATAAGTGCAAGAGTAATGGATCTCACTCGCTTGCTACTAAATGGGGATTCTCCAGGCCTCTATGCACTCCTGAGTCACATCCAGCAGGGATTTTATGGGTGCGGCTAAAGGCTTTTCGCTAGCGTGGGAGGGCTGTCCCAGCAGTCTTTCAATGAGTGCAGCAACCAAGAGTCGTCAGTTATCGTACCGTTCTTGCAACGTAGTCCACACCACTTCATAATTCTCCATCGAGAGGGGGAAGTTGATGACTAGTCGCTACGCTTCTCCAGAGAGACTGGAGTTGATGTACTACAACTTCTGGTATCACAACTTCTGACATTTTGAGATGGACTGATTATGTACCATCTGTTCAAACAAATCTCGAAAATGCTGCCGCCGTAGGTAACTACCCTCAAATTTCGGTAGTGTGATTTTAGGTTGGCGTTGACTGGGGTTCGTGGAGGTTTTAGTTGCTGTAGGAGTTACGGCGTCAAAATCCTCCACCACAGCTTCCAGATGGGTCAGACAGTCCTGAATCGATTCCTCGAAATCGGTGTATCGTTTGTGGCTGAATCCAAGTTGTTCTGGGTCGTCAGCCAACTCACACAGCTGGTAATATCGATATCCTAATTGAGCCCGATTTCTTTCAAGTGACAGAATTCTGTCTTTAAACCATTGACGTGAACGCTCCGGATTATCCAAACGCGAGGCCAATCGAAGCAAGGCATCTCCTATCACTTCGTATCTTCGTAGTATCTTCATGACGGCTGGATCGCTGTGAGATGGAACATCTGTTGTCCCAGATTGGCTGGCATCTTCCTTGCAGCGTGCGCTCAAGCGATCCAACAGAGCCCGAGTATCTTCCTTAATACCTCTCAAGGCTATCATACTCTCGGAGAAATGCCGCTGAAAGTCGATAAAATTGGACTGCATGGTGTCGTACAGCTGGCTTGGGAAAGGATGAACGGTGACACTTCTGGCAATGCCCAGGTTTGGCTGTCGACTTCCTCAAATTCATCCCACATGGACTAGAGCCGACGCAGCCGCTCCTAATAGAAATCGGCTCCTTGTTTCCGAGCCGTCAGTTACTTTTTATAATTGACGATGATCCCGTCCAATTCTGTGGACAACGATTTTTGTTTTTCCGCCAACTTGTCTATCCTTGTATGATCGATTCACAGCACAAGCACACACAGTGGGCACCACACGACACCAAACAAAAACACAGCAACGCTGCCAGCAAATCCAGCATCCACAGCACAATCGAAAAAAAGCACTCCAAACTTGCGGCGTATCTCGTCAGGGCCTCCAAATGTTATGCGCCGGAACTCCTTTGCTCTGACCCCGATACTCCTCCAAAGGACGATGAAATAGAGCAGAAAACTTCCTTTCCAACATCCGAGTCACTTTACTCTGATGCAATGGTAAAATTTATTTCTTTCAACAAATCACAGTCACTAAGTTCATCACTATATAAAAACTGGTCTCCCTTAGTACACATACGTGTATATTTTCAGTGAGCTACATTGCCTTGGGAATCATCCTCATCATAGCTAGTTGGCATCTATACACGCGTGTGCTTTCTGCAGGAAATGCTAGCGGCTTCCAGAAGCCAGTTCCAGCTCCACGTCAATCACTACACGATGTCCAATATTCTTTTGAAGTATAATACTTCAACAGGCGGCAGTATGTTTAGGTCATCATTTTCATGTAACAAATAACAAATTCAAAAACAATCAAGCATTCAAACTACAACATGTTTTGCTCATCATTTTTTGTATTCACTTTGGTCATAATTTTTTGTATTCAAATTTCATGTGAAACTTCATATTTTGGCCATGCACCATAATACTTATTAGCTGTACTCGTAGCTTTGCTTGAACTCTATATGTAATTTTACCTCGATCTTCAAATTATGTATGTATGCTTTGCTTATGAACTACGCGTGTAACTTTAACCTGATCATGAAATTATGAATTGCAACGTAGCTTTGCTTATGAAATATGTGTTTAATGTTAAGTTTGTCAAGTAAGCATTGTTTTTGTATTTAAGCTTTTGTTATGAGAAATATAGTTCAGGGTTGTTAAGTAAGCGAGAGTGTTTTTATTCAGCAGCTTGTGAAGCAAGAAGTAGAGAATCCTGCTTTCTAGTCTTTGATCATAACGAAAATTGATTAACTCCAATATTAGAAGTAGAGAAAGTCCAACTTTTTAATATTTCGAGGAAATATATCCAGGTTCTTGTTTTTCACCTAGCTTTAATATTAGAAGTAGTGCAATCCTACTCTCTAATATTTTAAGGGAGCTGAAAACAATTCAACGTGCTTAGGCAACAATTCAGCGTGCTTAAGCAACATATATTTGGTGACCCCATTTGTAAACAAAGGACAGACTACCTTCTTGACAATGGAGTCTTTGGCAATCGAGCAAACTCGTCTCGGTAAAGAGATCGAGGAGATTATAAAAACGTATCACAAGCAATCGCCTGAAAAGAAAATGATTGCATATTTAGAAGAAAAATTGACGTTAATTGAAGGCCTTTGGGAAAGATTCGAAAGTAACGACAATCAGATACGAGAAATCGCTGGTATGTCGCTCGAGCATCCCTATTTCACTAAAGATTACCATCGAACGGTCAAGATAGCTCAAGAAAAATTCAGATCAGAAGTTCAGTCGTTGATTAAGTATGTTAAAACGCAATCTTATGAAGAACGTCAAACTTTTTCAAATACTAACTATCAAAGCCCCATCAGGGTGTCTACCAAAGTAGACAGTACTGAGCTATCTCGGCTATTGAAGAAGCATAAAGCTATGGTAGTGGCACTCAACCACTTAATAACCAGTACAACTGCTGTTAGTGGCCAATCGATGGAGTATTTAAAATTAAAAAAGGAAAAATTGCTTAAAGCATGGAATGAAATCGAGCAATGCCATTATTTAATTTGGAAAATTGCTGAAGATATAAAAGCGTCAGGATACGATTCAAATCAATCTTTCGAGTTACAAAATTAAAGCGAAAAGCTCCTAATAGATTTGAATAGTCGTCTTGCGAAACCAAATAATACCAACAATCCTACACAGCCCACAAACGAGTTGTAATGATTTTGAATTCTACGTCCGAATGCGGAACCAACCTCTCATCGGTTCTAGCCGTTAAGTCTGAGTAGTGCCAACAGATGGTACCCACCGGTCAACCAATCCGTGCAACGTAATCCATTCACGCGGTGGCTGCTTGTCGGCCAGCTAGATCGAAGAGGATTTCGGTCGCGGGTCTCCGAATGGATTACGCTCATTTACAATCTTCAGCCACTAATACATGCCCGTTTTCAAACGCGTCACCAAAACAAAACCATACGGAGAGGAAACCTATTTTACGTTACTCCGTATTTCTTCATCAATCAGTCAAAGAACAAAAATCTAATCTCCATTCCGCGTTCCCGAATCTCAGCGACGCGGTACCGAAAAGCACACTACGTTAATTTAAATCCGAAACAAAAACTACGCTCAGAAAAACCAAAATCAACTGACGTACCGCGTACCGCGCGCGACGCGAAACCGTCCTCAGCGGATTTTCTCAAACCCTACCCTCGCAACGGCATACTTACCATGCACTCTATTTCCCGCTGAAAGAAAGGAACCACTGGAAAGGAAAGTCGTGTTTTTAGTTAGCAACTCATATTTTTTTTTTCTGATTATAGTTAAGTCTGTCTACCTCGAAATACATTTCAACTAACCTAATACTGTAATCAACACTGAAATATAGATTAACTAAAGAAAGGGAGAGAGATTATTTAGTTTCTGTTTGTTTACTGATAACTTCACATAAAAGAATTTCGTGATAAAAACTGATATCTGACTTTATCATGTCTTTTGATCTAAATTTTAAATATAATATTTTCAATGTGAATCACTTTTATTATCCTAGTAATTGATTTTTTTGTCTGTTGCTGTTTAGTTTCAAATCTTAATCTTTCCAAAACTACCGAGAAATAAGTGCTAATGTGTGATACAAACTTTAGATAAAATCATTTTTTTTCGATCATTATTCATTTAGATAAAATTAAATAGAATGATTATTCTATTTTGCTATAAACGTAACTAAATCGGATCCCGTTAATGCAAAAAGGTTTTTTTTTGCCCTTTTTTTTATTTTTAATTTATTTAAAATTTGGGAAAATATTTCGTTTGAAGTATTTTTGGTATGTACAGTCCTAAAAACGGATCTTTGAATGCAAAAACTGCGCTCAAAATAGAAGTCGGAAAATTTGAAAACGTATTCTTGCTACCTAACAACTTATCACTCAAAAAATTTTTTTTTGTGTTTTTAGTGTAAATCGAAAATACTTCTACCATTTGATAAAATACCTAAATCAATCTGCAGTAATATTCTTTTTATGGAGTCCAATGCATGCGTACTGATCAAATTTAATTCATTATAGAGGTTCAGGGAAAACAGTTTTTTTCGTTGGTAGAATAACTCTACAAAGTAAGTGCTACCAATTTGATTCAACTTACATCCGAATACTATCTATTGAGTGGAATTCACTTTATTAAAAATGCTTGACAAATATCTAAATCGGCCAGTAAATCATAGTAATAGGAAACTTAAATATTATCAAGAACACTACTTTGAATTCGTTGATTGAATCCAGTAGGTCTAAACGATTCCCGATTTTGGACACAAAAACCTAGCTACCACTATTAAATGGAATATGGTTTTACAAACCACTTCATATAGATGAAAAGAATTGCTTTTAAACTGGCGTTATAATCTCAGACTAGATAACTTCAAGGCAACTAATTGAATTCCTGGCCGAAACCGATCGAACATAGGAATTATGAAGAATTTACTTCAACCCATGTGAATTATCAATCACTGGAGGATTCAAATGGAGCAATGAATTATAGTGATACTCCTAAACTAGTTACTTGTGCTATTCCATTTACATTTGATTTTCAAAACCTCAACCAAACAATAATTTAACGTACAAGCCTCTGTAGAGGGTTAAAAATAAATTCATGCTTTCAACAAGTGATAGACTTTAGTGGCGATTTGTAAGATTCGTCCTGCATCATCTGTATAATCCTTGACAATCAAGCTAACTTTGCTTACAATAACGTTGTTTACGCTAATTAATGGAACATGACACATTTTCCAAGAAAAGAAAACAAGATTTTGCTATAACTCTTACTAGAGCTATCTTGCAGCGTGCGTGGTCTCTCTAAGACTTTTTGGATTACTGTTATCCCATCATCACGTTTCTGTTCACTACTAGCTGATAAATTGTAGACTCTTTCTGGCGTAAATAATGTGAAACTATAACCTTGATCTTTCGCCCCAGTTGGCGCTCCAACACGAACACTATAGCCATTTTACGGTTTGTAGTGGTTGTATAATAGTAGTAAGGAATAATGAGAATATCCTTTTTTTCCTTTTTCTATTTTCTATCTGGCGATTTCCATGGACAATTAGTTTACGATGTTATTAAATGAGACGAGTTCGTTTCCAATATGTTATTAACAGGGCGTGAATGAATTTGTACTGTGCTCGCGATAGGATAATATTATCACGCTGATGTCTCAGTTGTCCAGTTACGCGTGGTATGTCCAAGTCCTCATTATGATCCTGCTAGCCTGATTCATTTGATGATCGTTGATGAACCATTTCGTCAGCAAAAATTCCCTCCCTGTTCAATGTAATACGAGGTAGGAGTTACTAAGCAGTCTCTTCAGTTGTTGGAGGTAGATAATTGAATTTCTAACGTGCACTTTACAAATATATTAAACCACCCGGCGAATCTTAAATCGCGACCGGCCAACTCAAGGTAAGCTCGCCAAATATTGCGTTGCGAATTTTTCACGTAACAAATAACAAATTCAAAAACAATCAAGCATTCAAACTACAACATGTTTTGCTCATCATTTTTTGTATTCACTTTGGTCATAATTTTTTGTATTCAAATTTCATGTGAAACTTCATATTTTGGCCATGCACCATAATACTTATTAGCTATACTCGTAGCTTTGCTTGAACTCTATATGTAATTTTACCTCGATCTTCAAATTATGTATGAATGCTTTGCTTATGAACTACGCGTGTAACTTTAACCTGATCATGAAATTATGAATTGCAACGTAACTTTGCTTATGAAATATGTGTTTAATGTTAAGTTTGTCAAGTAAGCATTATTTTTGTATTTAAGCTTTTGTTATGAGAAATATAGTTCAGGGTTGTTAAGTAAGCGAGAGTGTTTTTATTCAGCAGTTTGTGAAGCAAGAAGTAGAGAATCCTGCTTTCTAGTCTTTGATCATAACGAAAATTGATTAACTCCAATATTAGAAGTAGAGAAAGTCCAACTTTTTAATATTTCGAGGAAATATATCCAGGTTCTTGTTTTTCACCTAGCTTTAATATTAGAAGTAGTGCAATCCTACTCTCTAATATTTTAAGGGAGCTGAAAACAATTCAACGTGCTTAGGCAACAATTCAGCGTGCTTAAGCAACATATATTTGGTGACCCCATTTGTAAACAAAGGACAGACTACCTTCTTGACAATGGAGTCTTTGGCAATCGGGCAAACTCGTCTGGGTAAAGAGATCGAGGAGATTATAAAAACGTATCACAAGCAATCACCTGAAAAGAAAATGATTGCATATTTAGAAGAAAAATTGACGTTAATTGAAGGCCTTTGGGAAAGATTCGAAAGTAACGACAATCAGATACGAGAAATCGCTGGTATGTCGCTCGAGCATCCCTATTTCACTAAAGATTACCATCGAACGGTCAAGATAGCTCAAGAAAAATTCAGATCAGAAGTTCAGTCGTTGATTAAGTATGTTAAAACGCAATCTTATGAAGAACGTCAAACTTTTTCAAATACTAACTATCAAAGCCCCATCAGGGTGTCTACCAAAGTAGACAATACTGAGCTATCTCGGCTATTGAAGAAGCATAAAGCTATGGTAGTGGCACTCAACCACTTAATAACCAGTACAACTACTGTTAGTGGCCAATCGATGGAGTATTTAAAATTAAAAAAGGAAAAATTGCTTAAAGCATGGAATGAAATCGAGCAATGCCATTATTTAATTTGGAAAATTGCTGAAGATATAAAAGCGTCAGAATACGATTCAAATCAATCTTTCGAGTTACAAAATTAAAGCGAAAAGCTCCTAATAGATTTGAATAGTCGTCTTGCGAAACCAAATAACACCAACAATCCTACACAGCCCACAAACGAGTTGTAATGATTTTGAATTCTACGTCCGAATGCGGAACCAACCTCTCATCGGTTCTAGCCGTTAAGTCTGAGTAGTGCCAACAGATGGTACCCACCGGTCAACCAATCCGTGCAACGTAATCCATTCACGCGGTGGCTGCTTGTCGGCCAGCTAGATCGAAGAGGATTTCGGTCGCGGGTCTCCGAATGGATTACGCTCATTTACAATCTTCAGCCACTAATACATGCCCGTTTTCAAACGCGTCACCAAAACAAAACCATACGGAGAGGAAACCTATTTTACGTTACTCCGTATTTCTTCATCAATCAGTCAAAGAACAAAAATCTAATCTCCATTCCGCGTTCCCGAATCTCAGCGACGCGGTACCGAAAAGCACACTACGTTAATTTAAATCCGAAACAAAAACTACGCTCAGAAAAACCAAAATCAACTGACGTACCGCGTACCGCGCGCGACGCGAAACCGTCCTCAGCGGATTTTCTCAAACCCTACCCTCGCAACGGCATACTTACCATGCACTCTATTTCCCGCTGAAAGAAAGGAACCACTGGAAAGGAAAGTCGTGTTTTTAGTTAGCAACTCATATTTTTTTTTTCTGATTATTGTTAAGTCTGTATACCTCGAAATACATTTCAACTAACCTAATACTGTAATCAACACTGAAATATAGATCAACTAAAGAAAGGGAGAGAGATTATTTAGTTTCTGTTTGTTTACTGATAACTTCACATAAAAGAATTTCGTGATAAAAACTGATATCTGACTTTATCATGTCTTTTGATCTAAATTTTAAATATAATATTTTCAATGTGAATCACTTTTATTATCCTAGTAATTGATTTTTTTGTCTGTTGCTGTTTAGTTTCAAATCTTAATCTTTCCAAAACTACCGAGAAATAAGTGCTAATGTGTGATACAAACTTTAGATAAAATCATTTTTTTTCGATCATTATTCATTTAGATAAAATTAAATAGAATGATTATTCTATTTTGCTATAAACGTAACTAAATCGGATCCCGTTAATGCAAAAAGGTTTTTTTTGCCCTTTTTTTTATTTTTAATTTATTTAAAATTTGGGAAAATATTTCGTTTGAAGTATTTTTGGTATGTACAGTCCTAAAAACGGATCTTTGAATGCAAAAACTGCGCTCAAAATAGAAGTCGGAAAATTTGAAAACGTATTCTTGCTACCTAACAACTTATCACTCAAAAAATTTTTTTTTGTGTTTTTAGTGTAAATCGAAAATACTTCTACCATTTGATAAAATACCTAAATCAATCTGCAGTAATATTCTTTTTATGGAGTCCAATGCATGCGTACTGATCAAATTTAATTCATTATAGAGGTTCAGGGAAAACAGTTTTTTTCGTTGGTAGAATAACTCTACAAAGTAAGTGCTACCAATTTGATTCAACTTACATCCGAATACTATCTATTGAGTGGAATTCACTTTATTAAAAATGCTTGACAAATATCTAAATCGGCCAGTAAATCATAGTAATAGGAAACTTAAATATTATCAAGAACACTACTATGAATTCGTTGATTGAATCCAGTAGGTCTAAACGATTCCCGATTTTGGACACAAAAACCTAGCTACCACTATTAAATGGAATATGGTTTTACAAACTACTTCATATAGATGAAAAGAATTGCTTTTAAACTGGCGTTATAATCTCAGACTAGATAACTTCAAGGCAACTAATTGAATTCCTGGCCGAAACCGATCGAACATAGGAATTATGAAGAATTTACTTCAACCCATGTGAATTATCAATCACTGGAGGATTCAAATGGAGCAATGAATTATAGTGATACTCCTAAACTAGTTACTTGTGCTATTCCATTTACATTTGATTTTCAAAACCTCAACCAAACAATAATTTAACGTACAAGCCTCTGTAGAGGGTTAAAAACAAATTCATGCTTTCAACAAGTGATAGGCTTTAGTGGCGATTTGTAAGATTCGTCCTGCATCATCTGTATAATCCTTGACAATCAAGCTAACTTTGCTTACAATAACGTTGTTTACGCTAATTAATGGAACATGACACATTTTCCAAGAAAGGAAAACAAGATTTTGCTATAACTCTTACTAGAGCTATCTTGCAGCGTGCGTGGTCTCTCTAAGACTTTTTGAATTACTGTTATCCCATCATCACGTTTCTGTTCACTACTAGCTGATAAATTGTAGACTCTTTCTGGTGTAAATAATGTGAAACTATAACCTTGATCTTTCGCCCCAGTTGGCGCTCCAACACGAACACTATAGCCATTTTACGGTTTGTAGTGGTTGTATAATAGTAGTAAGGAATAATGAGAATATCCTTTTTTTCCTTTTTCTATTTTCTATCTGGCGATTTCCATGGACAATTAGTTTACGATGTTATTAAATGAGACGAGTTCGTTTCCAATATGTTATTAACAGGGCGTGAATGAATTTGTACTGTGCTCGCGATAGGATAATATTATCACGCTGATGTCTCAGTTGTCCAGTTACGCGTGGTATGTCCAAGTCCTCATTATGATCCTGCTAGCCTGATTCATTTGATGATCGTTGATGAACCATTTCGTCAGCAAAAATTCCCTCCCTGTTCAATGTAATACGAGGTAGGAGTTACTAAGCAGTCTCTTCAGTTGTTGGAGGTAGATAATTGAATTTCTAACGTGCACTTTACAAATATATTAAACCACCCGGCGAATCTTAAATCGCGACCGGCCAACTCAAGGTAAGCTCGCCAAATATTGCGTTGCGAATTTTTCACGTAACAAATAACAAATTCAAAAACAATCAAGCATTCAAACTACAACATGTTTTGCTCATCATTTTTTGTATTCACTTTGGTCATAATTTTTTGTATTCAAATTTCATGTGAAACTTCATATTTTGGCCATGCACCATAATACTTATTAGCTATACTCGTAGCTTTGCTTGAACTCTATATGTAATTTTACCTCGATCTTCAAATTATGTATGAATGCTTTGCTTATGAACTACGCGTGTAACTTTAACCTGATCATGAAATTATGAATTGCAACGTAACTTTGCTTATGAAATATGTGTTTAATGTTAAGTTTGTCAAGTAAGCATTATTTTTGTATTTAAGCTTTTGTTATGAGAAATATAGTTCAGGGTTGTTAAGTAAGCGAGAGTGTTTTTATTCAGCAGTTTGTGAAGCAAGAAGTAGAGAATCCTGCTTTCTAGTCTTTGATCATAACGAAAATTGATTAACTCCAATATTAGAAGTAGAGAAAGTCCAACTTTTTAATATTTCGAGGAAATATATCCAGGTTCTTGTTTTTCACCTAGCTTTAATATTAGAAGTAGTGCAATCCTACTCTCTAATATTTTAAGGGAGCTGAAAACAATTCAACGTGCTTAGGCAACAATTCAGCCTGCTTAAGCAACATATATTTGGTGACCCCATTTATAAACAAAGGACAGACTACCTTCTTGACAATGGAGTCTTTGGCAATCGAGCAAACTCGTCTGGGTAAAGAGATCGAGGAGATTATAAAAACGTATCACAAGCAATCACCTGAAAAGAAAATGATTGCATATTTAGAAGAAAAATTGACGTTAATTGAAGGCCTTTGGGAAAGATTCGAAAGTAACGACAATCAGATACGAGAAATCGCTGGTATGTCGCTCGAGCATCCCTATTTCACTAAAGATTACCATCGAACGGTCAAGATAGCTCAAGAAAAATTCAGATCAGAAGTTCAGTCGTTGATTAAGTATGTTAAAACGCAATCTTATGAAGAACGTCAAACTTTTTCAAATACTAACTATCAAAGCCCCATCAGGGTGTCTACCAAAGTAGACAATACTGAGCTATCTCGGCTATTGAAGAAGCATAAAGCTATGGTAGTGGCACTCAACCACTTAATAACCAGTACAACTGCTGTTAGTGGCCAATCGATGGAGTATTTAAAATTAAAAAAGGAAAAATTGCTTAAAGCATGGAATGAAATCGAGCAATGCCATTATTTAATTTGGAAAATTGCTGAAGATATAAAAGCGTCAGAATACGATTCAAATCAATCTTTCGAGTTACAAAATTAAAGCGAAAAGCTCCTAATAGATTTGAATAGTCGTCTTGCGAAACCAAATAACACCAACAATCCTACACAGCCCACAAACGAGTTGTAATGATTTTGAATTCTACGTCCGAATGCGGAACCAACCTCTCATCGGTTCTAGCCGTTAAGTCTGAGTAGTGCCAACAGATGGTACCCACCGGTCAACCAATCCGTGCAACGTAATCCATTCACGCGGTGGCTGCTTGTCGGCCAGCTAGATCGAAGAGGATTTCGGTCGCGGGTCTCCGAATGGATTACGCTCATTTACAATCTTCAGCCACTAATACATGCCCGTTTTCAAACGCGTCACCAAAACAAAACCATACGGAGAGGAAACCTATTTTACGTTACTCCGTATTTCTTCATCAATCAGTCAAAGAACAAAAATCTAATCTCCATTCCGCGTTCCCGAATCTCAGCGACGCGGTACCGAAAAGCACACTACGTTAATTTAAATCCGAAACAAAAACTACGCTCAGAAAAACCAAAATCAACTGACGTACCGCGTACCGCGCGTGACGCGAAACCATCCTCAGCGGATTTTCTCAAACCCTACCCTCGCAACGGCATACTTACCATGCACTCTATTTCCCGCTGAAAGAAAGGAACCACTGGAAAGGAAAGTCGTGTTTTTAGTTAGCAACTCATATTTTTTTTTTCTGATTATTGTTAAGTCTGTATACCTCGAAATACATTTCAACTAACCTAATACTGTAATCAACACTGAAATATAGATCAACTAAAGAAAGGGAGAGAGATTATTTAGTTTCTGTTTGTTTACTGATAACTTCACATAAAAGAATTTCGTGATAAAAACTGATATCTGACTTTATCATGTCTTTTGATCTAAATTTTAAATATAATATTTTCAATGTGAATCACTTTTATTATCCTAGTAATTGATTTTTTTGTCTGTTGCTGTTTAGTTTCAAATCTTAATCTTTCCAAAACTACCGAGAAATAAGTGCTAATGTGTGATACAAACTTTAGATAAAATCATTTTTTTTCGATCATTATTCATTTAGATAAAATTAAATAGAATGATTATTCTATTTTGCTATAAACGTAACTAAATCGGATCCCGTTAATGCAAAAAGGTTTTTTTTGCCCTTTTTTTTATTTTTAATTTATTTAAAATTTGGGAAAATATTTCGTTTGAAGTATTTTTGGTATGTACAGTCCTAAAAACGGATCTTTGAATGCAAAAACTGCGCTCAAAATAGAAGTCGGAAAATTTGAAAACGTATTCTTGCTACCTAACAACTTATCACTCAAAAAATTTTTTTTTGTGTTTTTAGTGTAAATCGAAAATACTTCTACCATTTGATAAAATACCTAAATCAATCTGCAGTAATATTCTTTTTATGGAGTCCAATGCATGCGTACTGATCAAATTTAATTCATTATAGAGGTTCAGGGAAAACAGTTTTTTTCGTTGGTAGAATAACTCTACAAAGTAAGTGCTACCAATTTGATTCAACTTACATCCGAATACTATCTATTGAGTGGAATTCACTTTATTAAAAATGCTTGACAAATATCTAAATCGGCCAGTAAATCATAGTAATAGGAAACTTAAATATTATCAAGAACACTACTATGAATTCGTTGATTGAATCCAGTAGGTCTAAACGATTCCCGATTTTGGACACAAAAACCTAGCTACCACTATTAAATGGAATATGGTTTTACAAACCACTTCATATAGATGAAAAGAATTGCTTTTAAACTGGCGTTATAATCTCAGACTAGATAACTTCAAGGCAACTAATTGAATTCCTGGCCGAAACCGATCGAACATAGGAATTATGAAGAATTTACTTCAACCCATGTGAATTATCAATCACTGGAGGATTCAAATGGAGCAATGAATTATAGTGATACTCCTAAACTAGTTACTTGTGCTATTCCATTTACATTTGATTTTCAAAACCTCAACCAAACAATAATTTAACGTACAAGCCTCTGTAGAGGGTTAAAAACAAATTCATGCTTTCAACAAGTGATAGACTTTAGTGGCGATTTGTAAGATTCGTCCTGCATCATCTGTATAATCCTTGACAATCAAGCTAACTTTGCTTACAATAACGTTGTTTACGCTAATTAATGGAACATGACACATTTTCCAAGAAAGGAAAACAAGATTTTGCTATAACTCTTACTAGAGCTATCTTGCAGCGTGCGTGGTCTCTCTAAGACTTTTTGAATTACTGTTATCCCATCATCACGTTTCTGTTCACTACTAGCTGATAAATTGTAGACTCTTTCTGGTGTAAATAATGTGAAACTATAACCTTGATCTTTCGCCCCAGTTGGCGCTCCAACACGAACACTATAGCCATTTTACGGTTTGTAGTGGTTGTATAATAGTAGTAAGGAATAATGAGAATATCCTTTTTTTCCTTTTTCTATTTTCTATCTGGCGATTTCCATGGACAATTAGTTTACGATGTTATTAAATGAGACGAGTTCGTTTCCAATATGTTATTAACAGGGCGTGAATGAATTTGTACTGTGCTAGCGATAGGATAATATTATCACGCTGATGTCTCAGTTGTCCAGTTACGCGTGGTATGTCCAAGTCCTCATTATGATCCTGCTAGCCTGATTCATTTGATGATCGTTGATGAACCATTTCGTCAGCAAAAATTCCCTCCCTGTTCAATGTAATACGAGGTAGGAGTTACTAAGCAGTCTCTTCAGTTGTTGGAGGTAGATAATTGAATTTCTAACGTGCACTTTACAAATATATTAAACCACCCGGCGAATCTTAAATCGCGACCGGCCAACTCAAGGTAAGCTCGCCAAATATTGCGTTGCGAATTTTTCACAACCGACTCTTCTTGGGTGGCGGCCACTACGTGCACACTTCACTGCCATGTGGCTGTCAATTCGTCTTGACATCCCACGACAAAATTGCCGCGGGATGTGCGCCCGTCGCAACCAACGTGAAATGACAAGCCACATAGCAGCAAGGTGTGTTAGTAGTGGTCGCCAGCGGCGTCACATGATTCACTACAGAGTCGCAATTCAAGCTTCCAAAAATTGAATTGCAAAAGTTTGATGGAGAATATATGAAATGGCCACAATTCGAAGATTTGTTCAAGCAAATGGTTCATGATGAGCCTAAATGCACTTGCCGGAAGTTCTGGTACTTAAAGATGAGCTTAACGGGGGAGGCAGCCAAGCTCATTTTGCATTTGCCAATCTCAAACAGCAACCACATCGTGGCGTGGGATATGTTGCAGAATCGATATGCCAACTAGCGGTTGTTAGTAAACGCTTTGCTGGATAAATTAATCACAAAACCAGCTATTAATATTGAGTCAGTATCAGCACTCAAATCATTACATGATACCACAAAAGAGTGTATGTTCACATTATAAACTATGGGAATTTCCGCGAAAGAACATTGAGACCCGATAATAATACATACAATTTTGAAAAAACTGGACAAAACCTCTTATACACTCTATGAGTAAACATTAAAATCGCCAAGAGACCTACCGTCATTGCACGAGTTGTTAAAATTCATCGAAATGAGTGTAGTGAAAGGTAGGTTATACATGTCCGTTAAGGACTGCAGCGATGGTCTGCTGCCTCGGCGAAAGAAGATGTTAATTTCCGCCGAGAATGCCCTTGTCTGGGGACGCGTGAATGCGCTGCAGGCTAGCATTGCGGTGTCGTGGGGTGAGTTTGTTCCCCCAACACAAGGACCCACTACAAAAGAATTTCGCATTCACGAATTTCTGGGGTCTCGAGAACAGAACTAATCGACCGAAGAGGAAAGAATTGTTTGTTCAAAGAAAAAGTCGAAGCAAGCCAAAACAGACGGACTTAGGGGAACCTCGTCGTTACCCGACGATTCTCATGGCCCACAAATAAGAGTGGGGCAACCGAATGGTGATGGTGCCCTCTCGCACCCGCCCAACCGGATCAAGGTCCAAAAAATGTTGCAGTTGCCATATATTTCCCCTCTGAGTGGAAAAGTCATACAAACATAACCCGCATGAGCCTTCCCATCAGAAAAGAAATATACCGGTGTCCAATTTACGTCATAGAGTTATGCAATCGGATCACATAACCCTATGCTATAAAAAGGCACCTTGACTAAAGGCCACTCAATCCGCAAAAGTCCCTGAAACTAAATTACACTTGGAGCGCGCCCGATGGCTAGCTCATTTTTTTAGACCACCGTACCGGGTCCTGTACCCGGTCAAAAGAACAAAAATGAAAGGCTAACGCGTAACTTTAATTACATCATTGTATTATCTCAAAACAATCATCATAATAATCGAAAAGAAACATGTGTGTGATTAACAATGTCTCGTAATGTACGTTCATTTCCGTTCTACGGTATTTTGTTTTAAATCAACTACTGTATATGGTTTTTCGTTATTTCTTTTCCTTCTTGATATTTGGAATAGTCAAGATGTTACATCGCAAAATAGAAGAATTGTGTGTAAACGAATTATATTTTCATTATAAATTTAACTTATAAAGTTTTAAAAACAATTTCCAAAAGTTATTAATATAAAGCAGTTTAAATAAACAATTAAATAAAAACAATCGGTACTGTCGATATCCACGCCGGGCGCCCGCTGGTGATGTGGTGATATTGCGTGCTGAAACCAATTCGTTAAGTCGCATTTTTAACACTTATAATTATAGGCAAATATAATTTCTACGTGAACGTTTTCGATTGTTTTCGGTGAAATCAACTAGGAATTGTAATTATTACCACACCGATTAATGAAATTATCCAAGGCAAAACACTGAAGTAGCAATAGAATTTTTAAAGGGCTAAACACTATATATGTCATCAGTATCTTCGTATCGTCCATCGAGTTTCAATTTATCAATCTTCCGGTTTTAGTTATGCGTGGATATCTTGATTTTGTTGTTTTTCTTGACACAATAGAACACATACAGATAACTGTTTAGATTTACAGTAAGCAGCAGACGAAAAGACGCGATTAAAGAAGGCAATATCCACATAGGCGCCACTGTTCAGCACCGCAATAGAATTACACTTTTCAAAAGTCCAACATCACCAATTTCTTCCACTTGAAAGAACTCATATGACAGTAATCTTCTAATTAAGCCACTTGGAAAAATATTAAATTTTACAAGTCCCGTTCAGCAATTCGGTCTACTAGCTCCTTCGCGCACAACCACATGCATAACTCGCTTATTTCATCCATTCCTTTAACATTACAATAATTTTAAGGAGATTATTATAGCTGACAATTTAATTCAATTGTTTAACCTTAATGCTTGTTTTGTTGTTTATATAGTAATCAACATCAAGGGAAAACACTTTAACGAATAGGTGAAATTTCTTGAACTAACGTAAATTTCACCTAGCAAATCAACAATGTAATCACGGAACTAGGAACCAAAATGACGACCCGCAATATCCTCAACTCATCAACTAGACAGGTGTTGCGATGAATGAGACGAATTTCCGTGATTTCCCCATCCACTTTCGACCATAGTATACTCAACTAGTAACCACACTCCATCAACCCTCCGGAAAAATCCGAACACAAGCCGAACAGCGAGCCATAAATCTTCGGTAGCAAAATGGGAAAATTCAAAAAGCGTGCAACACAGGGTAAATGAAAGGTGTGGGTACTAATTGAGTATACTATGCTTTCGACCAACTCTTCACAATCACAAATCCCCCCCATGAATTCCCATCTTCTCAAATTTTGTCCAACTTCATCAGCTGACACCTGTACATTTCGTTTATATAATATTACATTTACATGTTTGTGTTGCGTCTCGACTTTGCCTTTATTATGTTGTTTGTTACAGGTTTTTTCACACACACACACCCATTCCGGATTGATAAAATTTATTTTACGTTACTAAGAGAATCGCGGATAAGAGTTACAGTTTACGTTAACTTCAAGAATGGACTAGCATGCATTTTTAGGTAATGCACCGTTGCCCTGCACTAAGTCAGTGATTCCCCATCCTAAATCGTAATGGGCAGATTCAAATTTAAAAAAAAACCAAAATTTAACTGCAGTAGAGAAATTTTAACTGAACTAAAGAAATTAAAAATGAAGTAAAAAAATTCAAATAAATTGAAAAAAATTTACAGGCAGTAAGAAATTTACATGAAGGAAAGAAATGAAAATTTTAAATAGTAATGAAAAATTAAATTTTATGGAAAAGATAATTAACGGAGAACATTTAAATTTTAATATAGAGGAAAATTGATATGAGGTTACATTTACTAATGATAATAAGAAGAAAAACTATTCTACAAATTACAATTACAGGGGAAAAAATTACATCGTTTTTTTTAAATCTGCAATTACGATTTGGATAGGAGATAGGAGGGTTTTCAAGCAGTTTGGTAGTATAACTGCTCGATTACTACATGATGTTTCAAAAGTTAGAAACACTCATTCAGAAAACAAGCCAATCTAAACAACAGAGGAAACCAATTAAGCAAGCAGCGTTGGTAGGAAACAATATGGAGCTACAATGCAAACTCTGCCAAAAGGCACATGCAATTTATCACTGCGATTCCTTTTTAAAATTATCCCCTGCAAAGCGGCTAAAAAGTTCAAACAGCTGAGCTTGTGCACAAATTGTTTGAAGAAAGGCCACGGGAATAAAAAGTGCATGTCAAGAGGTTGTCAAGAATGTGGTAAATGACGTAACACGCTCTTACATAATCCAGGGCCTACAGCGACATCGACAGAAGCACAAAACACAAATCTGTCTGCCCAATTCACTGAAACAAATGGATACGTGTTCTTGGGAACTGCGCTAGCAGAAGTAACTAGCTGTGAAGGAAAGCCCATCAAAGCACGAGTTTTACTTGACTCAGACTCGCAATTGAGTTTCATTACGGATAAGTTGCAAAAGAAATAAGGATTTGGCACAAGTCACCCAAAGATTAATATTTCGGGCATTGGCAACACACAAGTGAAAGCAAGTGATAGAATCAACATTACTATGAAATCAACATGCAGAGATTTTGCTACGCCATTAGAGGTCTTCGCGATCAAGGAAATCACAAACCTCAATACTACATTGATATCGATGGCTGGAACATTCCTGAACATATCGCACTTGCCGACCTAACGTTTAATAAACCAGGCAGGATTGACATCCTTTTGGGGGCGGAAGTATACGGCGGAATAATGTGAAACGGCCAAATTCGGTTACTAGAAAAGCTACTAATTCTACAAAATACCACGTTAGGCTGGGTGGTTCTCAGAAAGGCTTCGAACTGTACATCATTTGGCGGGATCTCGAACATAAATTAGGATAAAAATTCTGGGAGCTGGAAGATTGCTCCGGTCAAGTCATACTATCATCTACTGACAAAAAGTGCGAGGAATATTTCGAAGCTACAACCACTCGAGACTCCAGTGGCCATTTTATAGTCAATTTACCATTGCTGGGTGACTCTTCTTTACTTGGAGAATCAAAATCATTGGCATATAAGCGGCTACTCTCAATGGAAAGAAAATCATCCAAACAACCAGTTTTCAAAGGGCAATATGACCAGTTCCTACAATAATATGTAGATCTAGGTCACATGAAGGAAGTTCTAGCATTAGACTTCAACGGTCCGCATTATTTTATGCCGCATCATTATGTGCTCAGGCCCGACAGCAGTACCACAAAACTACGAGTGGTCTTTGATGCATCGGCGAAAACAATTTGTTGCTTAATGACTTATTGCTTAAGGGACTAAAGGTTCAAGAAGATATTAGTGCTATTATTGCCAGATTCCGCTTAAGGCGCTACGTATTTACGGCAGACATAGCAAAGATGTACCGTCAAATTTTAGTGGCAGAAGAGGACCAAAATCTCCAACTAATCATGTGGCGAAAGAATACCAATGACGAATTGAAACATTATAAACTGTCGACTGTCACCTATGGCACAAAGTCTGCACAGTATCTGGCGATCAAATGCTTGAAAAAAATGGCCGAGGAAGGAGCCAGCCAGTACCCATTGGGAGCTGTGGCAATCCAGGACTTTTATGTTGACGATGTCCTAACAGGCAGCGATTATTTGGAAGAAGCTTTGAAGATACGCAACGAGCTGCAGCCGTTACTGGCCTCGGCAGGATTCCATTGTCATAAGCGGTGCGCTTACCATACAAAATTGATTGAAGGCATTTTGAACAAGGACCTCGATATTGAATTGGACTTCACTAAGATGGACAGTGATACCATAAAAACACTAGGCGTAATTTGGGAGCCGATCACTGACATGTTTACCATCATCACGGATTTGAAGGAGCATCAAACAATAACCAAGAGAAATATTCTAGCTGATATTTCACAAATTTCCGACCCTTTAGGAGTAGTAAGCCCAGTTATTGTAAAAGGGAAGCTGCTCATGCAAGAATTATGGAGATAACAAGTGGGTTGGGATGAAGAAATACCTGATCAATCGATATGGCATAAATATAGGCAAGAGCTGCCAGGCTTGAACAAAATCAGCATCCCACGGTACATGTTCAGTGAGAATGAGACCATAGACACACAAATTCACGCTTTTGCTGACGCAAGTGAGAAGGTATACGGTACTTCGGTCTATATAAGATCAAAAGACAAAAGAGGTCATGTGACAGTTAAATTACTTTGCGCCAATTCACGAGTAGCACCAATCAAACCCGAGACCATTCCAAGGTTAGAATTGTGTGCCGCACAATTAACACCCCAATTAGTCAGACAAGTAAAATTCACAACCAATATAAAGGCGAACGCAGTCTTCTATTGGTCCGGCTCGCTCATCGCTATCAGCTGAATTCGAGGGAGTCCATCTATTCGCAAAACATTTGTCGCTAACAGAGTTGCTGCCATTCAAGATTTGACGTCGATAAACGCCTGGAGATATGTGCATACAAAGGACAACCCTGCTGATCTTGTTTCACATGAACTTTTCCCTGAAGAACTGAAGCAGTTGCGAATATGTTTCAATGATCTGTAATGTGACGCCTACGCCCGGGAATCGAAGTGATTCCGATCCCGAACCCTTGCACCCGGCCAGATGGGTATGACCTCGAAATGCAAGCGGACTTCATCTTTCGTGCGGATATCGTTGCGCAGAAAATATTTCTTTTCTTTCCAAATATTTAGATCTGTGGATTTAAATATTTGAAACATAATATTAATCAAAACCCCGACACATTTCGAGGCATATTCATCTGGAATGCCCCCTCCACCGTGGCCATCGAAACACTATGCCACTGGCGACAAATGGAAATGCACATTGAAGCCATATGGCGTTCCATTCCGCACATCTGTTTTGTCGGCGAGGCATATTCATCTGGGAATGCCCCCTCCACCGTGGCCATCGAAACACTATGCCACTGGCGACAAATGGAAATGCACATTGCCGCCATGTGGCGTTCCATTCCGCACATCTGTTTTGTCGGCGGTTGTCGGATTGACAGTTCGACACAAGGAGGAAAAGGAAAAAAGAAAAGATGGCGACAAGGCGAACCGGGTGTGCTTGTTGAGTTTATAGAGATAATTGTGATAATTGCGAAGTGACCGTGAATACTGCTGAATTCGAAATAAATGACGTGCGGATAGAAGCCAGACACACGAGGAGATTGCTCAATGTTCTGGCGCATTTGTTTCAACCCGAGGAAGATACACTTCACCGGCAGAAAAGGCACAACGGTAAATATACGTGAATGAATCAGTTCGTTTAGTTAGTGTATTCCGATTTTACAAATTCCCTACTTGCGTGAATTTTATAAGGTAAAACAACCATTAAACATGAATATTTTTCGTTAGCATTGTTCCGAACCTGAAATGGGATTATTCCGTGATTTTTCAATAAGGAAACCGATTTTTAAATTATAGAAGTTTCTCGTTTTTAAATGAAAGATAATAGTATTGGTAATAGAAATCCTAATTTTATTAAATTAAAATATTGAAAGTTAAAATGTCGAAGATGAAAAAAGCAGATTTTAGTGAAAGTAAAACGGCAAGTCGAGTAAGGATAGTGATCCTACAATGGTTAGTAGCTTTTATCGTACGGTAATTTAAACATCAAGTTTTTGTAGTAATTTTCTTCTTTTTGCTTGAAACGATAGCAAACAAAGTTCGCCTTCGCGGTTTTTATATTAAAAATGAAATTTTACGTGGATGTTTGCTACGTGTGTAACAATTTCGATTCTTTCGTAACGAGACGGCGACAAATCCTTTTTCCTTTTAAGTTTTTTTGTTTTCCTTAGCGTAATTTTCGGGTTAGGAAAAAAAAATATCATAAATAAAGAGCAGGCTTACTTTTAATTAAATTTCTGAAATGAAACAAAATGAAAAATTCAAAAAAATTAACTATACAACAATTTCAAATATAGAATTATTACCGACTAAAGTGGAGAAGAAATTAAATTTAAATTTAGAATGAAACAAAGCTGTGGTTTTTACATTATAAATAAAAAATAGTTTTTCGCATCTAGAGTAATAGAGAGAAAATGGAATAACATAAATTTCAATGTAAAGCTACTCGTCTGATTAGATTTTAGTGCTACTGCTAGTTTCACTTGTTTATTTTTTTTTATTATTGATTGTTCTTAATTTTTATACAAGATATTGAGTCAAACAATGCATGTCCATTTATCGATTACACTACCAACATACTTTACACACTCTCAACCTCTTTATTGTTCTTCTCTATCTTATTTTCGTTTAAATTTTGCTTAACGAAACCTATACAACTTTTTAACATTTCAATTGGAAGAAGAAGGTAAAATGAAAACACCAACAAAATGAGTTTACGTGAAAAGTTTTAAGACTAAATTAAAAGAAAAGAAAATACGTGGCAATACATTATACTATTACGTGTTAACTTGTTTCTAAGTGAAGTTGAAATTATTATAACTTTTTTTTTCTCTTATAATTCATTTTTTTAAAATGACAAATCAATTTAAATTTAATAACAATACTTTCAAACTTTCTGAAGAAATTTCCGCGACGAAAGTGCCTTGCGTTTGAATAAGATTGACGCAGTATCAAATCTCCAAAGATTGAGTTGTGATCATAAACAATTGTCTATTACTCCTGTAGGTCGTGGCTGACGAATCCAAGCTTTCAACGGGAAAGTTACCCCCTGTATCCACTTCCAAGCCGATGACTGTATCAAGTGGAGAATTGCTGGAAAACTCGACGACTGTGGAAGCAAATGCACCTAGTTTACCGTTGTATGAGGCTGTTGAAGATCCAATTGAAGATATAATATTGAATTCTATTAATTGTGATGCGAATATTGAAGGTGGAGTGTTTTCGTTAAAAAATGATGACACAAACCGATATTGTGATGCAGAGAATACACATATTGCTGAAACTTCACAGCAACCAATCGAATTACTGCCCCCATCATATGAAGATAGATTGGAAAGCAGTAGCGTTGATCCAATGGTAAACTTAAGTAACTCGACTTTAGATGTAACTGTTCATCACATCAACTATCAAATAGCTTCAACAGAACAATCCCGAAGAGAATTCAAAGAGCCTGGTCAGAACGAAAGCTATCGTCACAACTGTGAACTAGTTAATAAGACTGATGACCATATTCGTGAGCCAAATGCTACTGATACAGAACTTATCGAATCATTCGCTTATCTTAGTAATATAACTAATCACATTAACAATAGTAGTGATACAGTTAAGGACAATCAATTGTTGCCGATTGTGGTGACTCCTATTTTAAACGAAGACGAGGGCAGCAATTCGCGTGGATATTCTTGTAACAGCGGCGAGAGTATTGACCACTATCGTAACCAAGACGTCGACGAAGAGTATGTGATTAATTTAATTAGTATTACAATATTGCAATACGGTAGCGATTCGTTGGCACTTAAACCTTTATTCTCTGCAAATCACAAAATTTCTCCTAAGCGACTAAGTTTAGAGGCTAACCCAAAATGGCTCACAGAATCAGCCACCCAAGCCGCTTTTGCTGACTTCGAATATGACTCGAAATCTGGTAAAAGAACTTCTGGCAAATCTTTGATGGAAGAATTCGAAAATAAAAAGCAACAAGCTCCTTTTGATTTAAGTCTTATAGACAGAAGTCTATTGCCAGAGATCCAAGATTCGATGAGATGCTCCTTCGTAGACCGAAAACCAGGCGGTAAGAGTACAGTTTGGCAAGTGATTTGCTTCACAGAAGAAGATTGGTCTAATTTGGCATCGAAATTTCGAAACTCGCCAAGTCCAAAAGAGCGTGTCTTGTACAAAATATTAAGACGAGAAGCGGAATGAGATTGTTCAACGCGTATATGAATTAAATCTTCATCACATTTAGATAATTGTTGAAGCGTTAGTTAAAATTTATTATTTAATCAAATTTAGGCAATAATTTTATTCTTAGTCAAATCTAGGTATGATATTTGTACTAAACGTAAGAGTAAATATCCAAATGAATAGTTGTCTAATTTAGGATAACCAAATCCAATTGAACAAATCTATTTAATTCAATTACGTTTGAATTGCCAGGTCATAGAAGTAAATAATTACCTCAACTCACATCTCACCAGTCACAAATTCCTTTTGGAATCGCCATCATTACAATCATTTCAAGGAATGTTTTGGTTTCTTTTACGCATTAATATAGTATTAAACTTTGAAACCGGGAAGAGAACAGTATACTGATCAGAATACTTTTCATATGAATTTGATCGATACCATTGAATGAATCTCAGAGAGTGAGCTGAACTTATGTACAGATTAGTTACGTAATTAGGTCTTCCATTGACGGAGGGCGGTAGACTGTATTTAGGAGATAGCCTAATTGGTAAAACCAATTATTTACTGTAGAAGACCACGATTGTGAATTGTTATGAATAACAACATGAATTGCTAAAATTTAACCACGACTTTCCTTTTCAGTGGGAAGAAAGAAAAGATGGCGACAAGGCGAACCGGGTGTGCTTGTTGAGTTTATAGAGATAATTATGATAATTGCGAAGTGACCGTGAATACTGCTGAATTCGAAATAAATGACGTGCGGATAGAAGCCAGACACACGAGGAGATTGCTCAATGTTCTGGCGCATTTGTTTCAACCCGAGGAAGATACACTTCACCGGCAGAAAAGGCACAACGGTAAATATACGTGAATGAATCAGTTCGTTTAGTTAGTGTATTCCGATTTTACAAATTCCCTACTTGCGTGAATTTTATAAGGTAAAACAACCATTAAACATGAATATTTTTCGTTAGCATTGTTCCGAACCTGAAATGGGATTATTCCGTGATTTTTCAATAAGGAAACCGATTTTTAAATTATAGAAGTTTCTCGTTTTTAAATGAAAGATAATAGTATTGGTAATAGAAATCCTAATTTTATTAAATTAAAATATTGAAAGTTAAAATGTCGAAGATGAAAAAAGCAGATTTTAGTGAAAGTAAAACGGCAAGTCGAGTAAGGATAGTGATCCTACAATGGTTAGTAGCTTTTATCGTACGGTAATTTAAACATCAAGTTTTTGTAGTAATTTTCTTCTTTTTGCTTGAAACGATAGCAAACAAAGTTCGCCTTCGCGGTTTTTATATTAAAAATGAAATTTTACGTGGATGTTTGCTACGTGTGTAACAATTTCGATTCTTTCGTAACGAGACGGCGACAAATCCTTTTTCCTTTTAAGTTTTTTTGTTTTCCTTAGCGTAATTTTCGGGTTAGGAAAAAAAAAATATCATAAATAAAGAGCAGGCTTACTTTTAATTAAATTTCTGAAATGAAACAAAATGAAAAATTCAAAAAAATTAACTATACAACAATTTCAAATATAGAATTATTACCGACTAAAGTGGAGAAGAAATTAAATTTAAATTTAGAATGAAACAAAGCTGTGGTTTTTACATTATAAATAAAAAATAGTTTTTCGCATCTAGAGTAATAGAGAGAAAATGGAATAACATAAATTTCAATGTAAAGCTACTCGTCTGATTAGATTTTAGTGCTACTGCTAGTTTCACTTGTTTATTTTTTTTTATTATTGATTGTTCTTAATTTTTATACAAGATATTGAGTCAAACAATGCATGTCCATTTATCGATTACACTACCAACATACTTTACACACTCTCAACCTCTTTATTGTTCTTCTCTATCTTATTTTCGTTTAAATTTTGCTTAACGAAACCTATACAACTTTTTAACATTTCAATTGGAAGAAGAAGGTAAAATGAAAACACCAACAAAATGAGTTTACGTGAAAAGTTTTAAGACTAAATTAAAAGAAAAGAAAATACGTGGCAATACATTATACTATTACGTGTTAACTTGTTTCTAAGTGAAGTTGAAATTATTATAACTTTTTTTTTCTCTTATAATTCATTTTTTTAAAATAACAAATCAATTTAAATTTAATAACAATACTTTCAAACTTTCTGAAGAAATTTCCGCGACGAAAGTGCCTTGCGTTTGAATAAGATTGACGCAGTATCAAATCTCCAAAGATTGAGTTGTGATCATAAACAATTGTCTATTACTCCTGTAGGTCGTGGCTGACGAATCCAAGCTTTCAACGGGAAAGTTACCCCCTGTATCCACTTCCAAGCCGATGACTGTATCAAGTGGAGAATTGCTGGAAAACTCGACGACTGTGGAAGCAAATGCACCTAGTTTACCGTTGTATGAGGCTGTTGAAGATCCAATTGAAGATATAATATTGAATTCTATTAATTGTGATGCGAATATTGAAGGTGGAGTGTTTTCGTTAAAAAATGATGACACAAACCGATATTGTGATGCAGAGAATACACATATTGCTGAAACTTCACAGCAACCAATCGAATTACTGCCCCCATCATATGAAGATAGATTGGAAAGCAGTAGCGTTGATCCAATGGTAAACTTAAGTAACTCGACTTTAGATGTAACTGTTCATCACATCAACTATCAAATAGCTTCAACAGAACAATCCCGAAGAGAATTCAAAGAGCCTGGTCAGAACGAAAGCTATCGTCACAACTGTGAACTAGTTAATAAGACTGATGACCATATTCGTGAGCCAAATGCTACTGATACAGAACTTATCGAATCATTCGCTTATCTTAGTAATATAACTAATCACATTAACAATAGTAGTGATACAGTTAAGGACAATCAATTGTTGCCGATTGTGGTGACTCCTATTTTAAACGAAGACGAGGGCAGCAATTCGCGTGGATATTCTTGTAACAGCGGCGAGAGTATTGACCACTATCGTAACCAAGACGTCGACGAAGAGTATGTGATTAATTTAATTAGTATTACAATATTGCAATACGGTAGCGATTCGTTGGCACTTAAACCTTTATTCTCTGCAAATCACAAAATTTCTCCTAAGCGACTAAGTTTAGAGGCTAACCCAAAATGGCTCACAGAATCAGCCACCCAAGCCGCTTTTGCTGACTTCGAATATGACTCGAAATCTGGTAAAAGAACTTCTGGCAAATCTTTGATGGAAGAATTCGAAAATAAAAAGCAACAAGCTCCTTTTGATTTAAGTCTTATAGACAGAAGTCTATTGCCAGAGATCCAAGATTCGATGAGATGCTCCTTCGTAGACCGAAAACCAGGCGGTAAGAGTACAGTTTGGCAAGTGATTTGCTTCACAGAAGAAGATTGGTCTAATTTGGCATCGAAATTTCGAAACTCGCCAAGTCCAAAAGAGCGTGTCTTGTACAAAATATTAAGACGAGAAGCGGAATGAGATTGTTCAACGCGTATATGAATTAAATCTTCATCACATTTAGATAATTGTTGAAGCGTTAGTTAAAATTTTATTATTTAATCAAATTTAGGCAATAATTTTATTCTTAGTCAAATCTAGGTATGATATTTGTACTAAACGTAAGAGTAAATATCCAAATGAATAGTTGTCTAATTTAGGATAACCAAATCCAATTGAACAAATCTATTTAATTCAATTACGTTTGAATTGCCAGGTCATAGAAGTAAATAATTACCTCAACTCACATCTCACCAGTCACAAATTCCTTTTGGAATCGCCATCATTACAATCATTTCAAGGAATGTTTTGGTTTCTTTTACGCATTAATATAGTATTAAACTTTGAAACCGGGAAGAGAACAGTATACTGATCAGAATACTTTTCATATGAATTTGATCGATACCATTGAATGAATCTCAGAGAGTGAGCTGAACTTATGTACAGATTAGTTACGTAATTAGGTCTTCCATTGACGGAGGGCGGTAGACTGTATTTAGGAGATAGCCTAATTGGTAAAACCAATTATTTACTGTAGAAGACCACGATTGTGAATTGTTATGAATAACAACATGAATTGCTAAAATTTAACCACGACTTTCCTTTTCAGTGGGAAGAAAGAAAAGATGGCGACAAGGCGAACCGGGTGTGCTTGTTGAGTTTATAGAGATAATTATGATAATTGCGAAGTGACCGTGAATACTGCTGAATTCGAAATAAATGACGTGCGGATAGAAGCCAGACACACGAGGAGATTGCTCAATGTTCTGGCGCATTTGTTTCAACCCGAGGAAGATACACTTCACCGGCAGAAAAGGCACAACGGTAAATATACGTGAATGAATCAGTTCGTTTAGTTAGTGTATTCCGATTTTACAAATTCCCTACTTGCGTGAATTTTATAAGGTAAAACAACCATTAAACATGAATATTTTTCGTTAGCATTGTTCCGAACCTGAAATGGGATTATTCCGTGATTTTTCAATAAGGAAACCGATTTTTAAATTATAGAAGTTTCTCGTTTTTAAATGAAAGATAATAGTATTGGTAATAGAAATCCTAATTTTATTAAATTAAAATATTGAAAGTTAAAATGTCGAAGATGAAAAAAGCAGATTTTAGTGAAAGTAAAACGGCAAGTCGAGTAAGGATAGTGATCCTACAATGGTTAGTAGCTTTTATCGTACGGTAATTTAAACATCAAGTTTTTGTAGTAATTTTCTTCTTTTTGCTTGAAACGATAGCAAACAAAGTTCGCCTTCGCGGTTTTTATATTAAAAATGAAATTTTACGTGGATGTTTGCTACGTGTGTAACAATTTCGATTCTTTCGTAACGAGACGGCGACAAATCCTTTTTCCTTTTAAGTTTTTTTGTTTTCCTTAGCGTAATTTTCGGGTTAGGAAAAAAAAAATATCATAAATAAAGAGCAGGCTTACTTTTAATTAAATTTCTGAAATGAAACAAAATGAAAAATTCAAAAAAATTAACTATACAACAATTTCAAATATAGAATTATTACCGACTAAAGTGGAGAAGAAATTAAATTTAAATTTAGAATGAAACAAAGCTGTGGTTTTTACATTATAAATAAAAAATAGTTTTTCGCATCTAGAGTAATAGAGAGAAAATGGAATAACATAAATTTCAATGTAAAGCTACTCGTCTGATTAGATTTTAGTGTTACTGCTAGTTTCACTTGTTTATTTTTTTTTATTATTGATTGTTCTTAATTTTTATACAAGATATTGAGTCAAACAATGCATGTCCATTTATCGATTACACTACCAACATACTTTACACACTCTCAACCTCTTTATTGTTCTTCTCTATCTTATTTTCGTTTAAATTTTGCTTAACGAAACCTATACAACTTTTTAACATTTCAATTGGAAGAAGAAGGTAAAATGAAAACACCAACAAAATGAGTTTACGTGAAAAGTTTTAAGACTAAATTAAAAGAAAAGAAAATACGTGGCAATACATTATACTATTACGTGTTAACTTGTTTCTAAGTGAAGTTGAAATTATTATAACTTTTTTTTTCTCTTATAATTCATTTTTTTAAAATAACAAATCAATTTAAATTTAATAACAATACTTTCAAACTTTCTGAAGAAATTTCCGCGACGAAAGTGCCTTGCGTTTGAATAAGATTGACGCAGTATCAAATCTCCAAAGATTGAGTTGTGATCATAAACAATTGTCTATTACTCCTGTAGGTCGTGGCTGACGAATCCAAGCTTTCAACGGGAAAGTTACCCCCTGTATCCACTTCCAAGCCGATGACTGTATCAAGTGGAGAATTGCTGGAAAACTCGACGACTGTGGAAGCAAATGCACCTAGTTTACCGTTGTATGAGGCTGTTGAAGATCCAATTGAAGATATAATATTGAATTCTATTAATTGTGATGCGAATATTGAAGGTGGAGTGTTTTCGTTAAAAAATGATGACACAAACCGATATTGTGATGCAGAGAATACACATATTGCTGAAACTTCACAGCAACCAATCGAATTACTGCCCCCATCATATGAAGATAGATTGGAAAGCAGTAGCGTTGATCCAATGGTAAACTTAAGTAACTCGACTTTAGATGTAACTGTTCATCACATCAACTATCAAATAGTTTCAACAGAACAATCCCGAAGAGAATTCAAAGAGCCTGGTCAGAACGAAAGCTATCGTCACAACTGTGAACTAGTTAATAAGACTGATGACCATATTCGTGAGCCAAATGCTACTGATACAGAACTTATCGAATCATTCGCTTATCTTAGTAATATAACTAATCACATTAACAATAGTAGTGATACAGTTAAGGACAATCAATTGTTGCCGATTGTGGTGACTCCTATTTTAAACGAAGACGAGGGCAGCAATTCGCGTGGATATTCTTGTAACAGCGGCGAGAGTATTGACCACTATCGTAACCAAGACGTCGACGAAGAGTATGTGATTAATTTAATTAGTATTACAATATTGCAATACGGTAGCGATTCGTTGGCACTTAAACCTTTATTCTCTGCAAATCACAAAATTTCTCCTAAGCGACTAAGTTTAGAGGCTAACCCAAAATGGCTCACAGAATCAGCCACCCAAGCCGCTTTTGCTGACTTCGAATATGACTCGAAATCTGGTAAAAGAACTTCTGGCAAATCTTTGATGGAAGAATTCGAAAATAAAAAGCAACAAGCTCCTTTTGATTTAAGTCTTATAGACAGAAGTCTATTGCCAGAGATCCAAGATTCGATGAGATGCTCCTTCGTAGACCGAAAACCAGGCGGTAAGAGTACAGTTTGGCAAGTGATTTGCTTCACAGAAGAAGATTGGTCTAATTTGGCATCGAAATTTCGAAACTCGCCAAGTCCAAAAGAGCGTGTCTTGTACAAAATATTAAGGCGAGAAGCGGAATGAGATTGTTCAACGCGTATATGAATTAAATCTTCATCACATTTAGATAATTGTTGAAGCGTTAGTTAAAATTTATTATTTAATCAAATTTAGGCAATAATTTTATTCTTAGTCAAATCTAGGTATGATATTTGTACTAAACGTAAGAGTAAATATCCAAATGAATAGTTGTCTAATTTAGGATAACCAAATCCAATTGAACAAATCTATTTAATTCAATTACGTTTGAATTGCCAGGTCATAGAAGTAAATAATTACCTCAACTCACATCTCACCAGTCACAAATTCCTTTTGGAATCGCCATCATTACAATCATTTCAAGGAATGTTTTGGTTTCTTTTACGCATTAATATAGTATTAAACTTTGAAACCGGGAAGAGAACAGTATACTGATCAGAATACTTTTCATATGAATTTGATCGATACCATTGAATGAATCTCAGAGAGTGAGCTGAACTTATGTACAGATTAGTTACGTAATTAGGTCTTCCATTGACGGAGGGCGGTAGACTGTATTTAGGAGATAGCCTAATTGGTAAAACCAATTATTTACTGTAGAAGACCACGATTGTGAATTGTTATGAATAACAACATGAATTGCTAAAATTTAACCACGACTTTCCTTTTCAGTGGGAAGAAAGAAAAGATGGCGACAAGGCGAACCGGGTGTGCTTGTTGAGTTTATAGAGATAATTATGATAATTGCGAAGTGACCGTGAATACTGCTGAATTCGAAATAAATGACGTGCGGATAGAAGCCAGACACACGAGGAGATTGCTCAATGTTCTGGCGCATTTGTTTCAACCCGAGGAAGATACACTTCACCGGCAGAAAAGGCACAACGGTAAATATACGTGAATGAATCAGTTCGTTTAGTTAGTGTATTCCGATTTTACAAATTCCCTACTTGCGTGAATTTTATAAGGTAAAACAACCATTAAACATGAATATTTTTCGTTAGCATTGTTCCGAACCTGAAATGGGATTATTCCGTGATTTTTCAATAAGGAAACCGATTTTTAAATTATAGAAGTTTCTCGTTTTTAAATGAAAGATAATAGTATTGGTAATAGAAATCCTAATTTTATTAAATTAAAATATTGAAAGTTAAAATGTCGAAGATGAAAAAAGCAGATTTTAGTGAAAGTAAAACGGCAAGTCGAGTAAGGATAGTGATCCTACAATGGTTAGTAGCTTTTATCGTACGGTAATTTAAACATCAAGTTTTTGTAGTAATTTTCTTCTTTTTGCTTGAAACGATAGCAAACAAAGTTCGCCTTCGCGGTTTTTATATTAAAAATGAAATTTTACGTGGATGTTTGCTACGTGTGTAACAATTTCGATTCTTTCGTAACGAGACGGCGACAAATCCTTTTTCCTTTTAAGTTTTTTTGTTTTCCTTAGCGTAATTTTCGGGTTAGGAAAAAAAAAAAATATCATAAATAAAGAGCAGGCTTACTTTTAATTAAATTTCTGAAATGAAACAAAATGAAAAATTCAAAAAAATTAACTATACAACAATTTCAAATATAGAATTATTACCGACTAAAGTGGAGAAGAAATTAAATTTAAATTTAGAATGAAACAAAGCTGTGGTTTTTACATTATAAATAAAAAATAGTTTTTCGCATCTAGAGTAATAGAGAGAAAATGGAATAACATAAATTTCAATGTAAAGCTACTCGTCTGATTAGATTTTAGTGCTACTGCTAGTTTCACTTGTTTATTTTTTTTTATTATTGATTGTTCTTAATTTTTATACAAGATATTGAGTCAAACAATGCATGTCCATTTATCGACTACACTACCAACATACTTTACACACTCTCAACCTCTTTATTGTTCTTCTCTATCTTATTTTCGTTTAAATTTTGCTTAACGAAACCTATACAACTTTTTAACATTTCAATTGGAAGAAGAAGGTAAAATGAAAACACCAACAAAATGAGTTTACGTGAAAAGTTTTAAGACTAAATTAAAAGAAAAGAAAATACGTGGCAATACATTATACTATTACGTGTTAACTTGTTTCTAAGTGAAGTTGAAATTATTATAACTTTTTTTTTCTCTTATAATTCATTTTTTTAAAATGAC
The DNA here is from genome assembly GCA_963969285.1 of Odontomyia ornata. NCBI lineage: Eukaryota > Metazoa > Arthropoda > Insecta > Diptera > Stratiomyidae > Odontomyia > Odontomyia ornata. Next base: position 245,405,456 of record OZ017740.1, on the reverse strand, counting down.
AAATCAATTTAAATTTAATAACAATACTTTCAAACTTTCTGAAGAAATTTCCGCGACGAAAGTGCCTTGCGTTTGAATAAGATTGACGCAGTATCAAATCTCCAAAGATTGAGTTGTGATCATAAACAATTGTCTATTACTCCTGTAGGTCGTGGCTGACGAATCCAAGCTTTCAACGGGAAAGTTACCCCCTGTATCCACTTCCAAGCCGATGACTGTATCAAGTGGAGAATTGCTGGAAAACTCGACGACTGTGGAAGCAAATGCACCTAGTTTACCGTTGTATGAGGCTGTTGAAGATCCAATTGAAGATATAATATTGAATTCTATTAATTGTGATGCGAATATTGAAGGTGGAGTGTTTTCGTTAAAAAATGATGACACAAACCGATATTGTGATGCAGAGAATACACATATTGCTGAAACTTCACAGCAACCAATCGAATTACTGCCCCCATCATATGAAGATAGATTGGAAAGCAGTAGCGTTGATCCAATGGTAAACTTAAGTAACTCGACTTTAGATGTAACTGTTCATCACATCAACTATCAAATAGCTTCAACAGAACAATCCCGAAGAGAATTCAAAGAGCCTGGTCAGAACGAAAGCTATCGTCACAACTGTGAACTAGTTAATAAGACTGATGACCATATTCGTGAGCCAAATGCTACTGATACAGAACTTATCGAATCATTCGCTTATCTTAGTAATATAACTAATCACATTAACAATAGTAGTGATACAGTTAAGGACAATCAATTGTTGCCGATTGTGGTGACTCCTATTTTAAACGAAGACGAGGGCAGCAATTCGCGTGGATATTCTTGTAACAGCGGCGAGAGTATTGACCACTATCGTAACCAAGACGTCGACGAAGAGTATGTGATTAATTTAATTAGTATTACAATATTGCAATACGGTAGCGATTCGTTGGCACTTAAACCTTTATTCTCTGCAAATCACAAAATTTCTCCTAAGCGACTAAGTTTAGAGGCTAACCCAAAATGGCTCACAGAATCAGCCACCCAAGCCGCTTTTGCTGACTTCGAATATGACTCGAAATCTGGTAAAAGAACTTCTGGCAAATCTTTGATGGAAGAATTCGAAAATAAAAAGCAACAAGCTCCTTTTGATTTAAGTCTTATAGACAGAAGTCTATTGCCAGAGATCCAAGATTCGATGAGATGCTCCTTCGTAGACCGAAAACCAGGCGGTAAGAGTACAGTTTGGCAAGTGATTTGCTTCACAGAAGAAGATTGGTCTAATTTGGCATCGAAATTTCGAAACTCGCCAAGTCCAAAAGAGCGTGTCTTGTACAAAATATTAAGGCGAGAAGCGGAATGAGATTGTTCAACGCGTATATGAATTAAATCTTCATCACATTTAGATAATTGTTGAAGCGTTAGTTAAAATTTATTATTTAATCAAATTTAGGCAATAATTTTATTCTTAGTCAAATCTAGGTATGATATTTGTACTAAACGTAAGAGTAAATATCCAAATGAATAGTTGTCTAATTTAGGATAACCAAATCCAATTGAACAAATCTATTTAATTCAATTACGTTTGAATTGCCAGGTCATAGAAGTAAATAATTACCTCAACTCACATCTCACCAGTCACAAATTCCTTTTGGAATCGCCATCATTACAATCATTTCAAGGAATGTTTTGGTTTCTTTTACGCATTAATATAGTATTAAACTTTGAAACCGGGAAGAGAACAGTATACTGATCAGAATACTTTTCATATGAATTTGATCGATACCATTGAATGAATCTCAGAGAGTGAGCTGAACTTATGTACAGATTAGTTACGTAATTAGGTCTTCCATTGACGGAGGGCGGTAGACTGTATTTAGGAGATAGCCTAATTGGTAAAACCAATTATTTACTGTAGAAGACCACGATTGTGAATTGTTATGAATAACAACATGAATTGCTAAAATTTAACCACGACTTTCCTTTTCAGTGGGAAGAGAGATTGCAGGGTAGGTATGCCGTCGCGAGGGTAGGGTTTCGCCAAATCCGCTGAGGTCGGTTTCGCGTCGCGCGCGGTACGCGGTACCTTTGTAGTTTTGACATTTTGTTAGAGTAGTCTTCGTCGTGTTAACTTCGAGTAGCATATTTTTCGGTACCGCGTCGAAACTTCGGGAACGCGAAATAGAAATTAGATTTTGGTATTCTTGACTGGTGATAAGAAGAAATACAGAGTAACGTAAGTAGGTTCCTCTCCGTATGGTTTGTTTTGATAATGCGTTTTGGAAAACGGGCATGTTCAGGTGGCTGAAATATTGTAAGTGAGCGTAACCCATTCAGAGACCCGCGACCGAAATCCTCTCCGAACTAGCTGGCCGACAAGCAGCCACCGCGTGAATGGGTTACGGTGCACGGATTGGTTGACCTGTTGGTACCATCCGTTGGCACTACTCAGACTTAACGTCTAGAACCGATGAGAGGTCGGTTCCGCGTTCGAACCTAAAATGTTGAAAATCATTACAAATGGCGCCCAACGTGGGGCCTAAACATCCTAAGGGGGAAAGAAATTCGCGTCTTCTGACGAGTTGTTCCTTTACGGAGGATGTAAGGTACTCTGGTACTCGAGTCCCACTATCAGGAGCAGTAGAGTTGTGTGATACACACTAGCAGTCGCTTCACGTGAGTTGTAGCTTCCGCTCTCCTTTGTTTGATTTTGTTTTCGCGACAGAATCCTTCCGATGTGTTGTCCTAGGCTAAACCCTGTAAGGACCATCTATTTTCTTGATTGAACAGCCAGCCTGATGGGTTTACCTATCAGCATGGACTCTCAAGAAAATAGAAGGCTACCTTGCCTTTATGTCGCGGAAGGATTCTAATTATTTCGTATGCGTGATAGACAGTGGTATCGGTTCAACGTTCGGTGGCGTATGCTGGAATTGCGAAGCCCGGAATGCTTCCATGCGTCGGGAGTTTTGACCGCGTACTAAGCTGTTACGGTAGCTATACCACTTGTCTCGTCGAGTCATCTAACGTAGATTAGAAACGTTTTGTAATGTATGTGGGTAGGGGTTTAAATTTAGTAAATCGACCAAAAGCACCCTTTCTTCGGCAGATTACCACGCACTCTCCTTTCCCGTTGAGGGAGTCGACCACTGAAAAGGAAAGTATACTTTAAATACATTTTTTTTTCTCCCACTTATCATATAGCTCGCCACTATCGGCCACGAATTTATTTTTAGGTTTTTGTATATTTATATTAGGGTTAACCTTTTCTTTTTTTTAGTAAGAAAAAACTTACTTCTACCACCCAGCAAAACAAAAAATCAAAGATGGCAACGAAGCGGACCCCAGATATGCGGTGGACCCGGTCCAAAACGGTCCAACCCGCGAACTGCGGGATCTGTTTCGAGGACGTAGTGGAGGGGGTACACAGCGTACGATTGGATTGTGGACATCTATTCCATCGTGCCTGTGTCCAACAGCTCCTCCTCGCGTCCGAGCTGTGTCCCTTATGCCGGCGACCCATCGAGCGGACTGCCGTAGACGTCCCCCTCGGAACGCCCCTACCAACGCGTGGAGCAGTGGCGAAAGGAATTCCAGAGGCCGAACCGTCCCAACCACTCCTAGACCTTCAAGGAGCCGTAGGCGGTGAAGTTCCGGCCGCAAGTGTCGTGTCCGAGGTGACCCCCATGCCTTCCGCCCACTCCATTGACACCCTCGTGGCGTTGATGAGAGATATGTCGGAGAGGATTGGCAACCTGGAGGGAAAGCTCCAGAATCTCCCTATGAGCCAACCACCCAGCCGCGTGAGAACTCCACTTGGCTGGGAGCCCAATCCCAGTGTGGCTATGCCCCACTCTCGACCATCCGAGCAATGGGCCCCACCTCCAAGGAACTCGGGAATGGATCCCAGAGCTCCCGAATATAGACCACGACACAGCACTGGACCTCCGTTGGTACCCCTAGCCCCCGAGGCAGTTCAGTACAACAGGTCAATCGAGGATGTGATTCCCCCCGGGAACGCATTGACACCTTTTCGAGACCCGACGCCTCGTATCATGGAGAGTTGGCGCCTGAACTTTACAGGGTTCAACGATATGATATCGGCGGACCGGTTCCTTTTCCGGATTCAGGCGTTAGTATCCAGCACCCTGGGAGGTGATTCCTCGGCCTTCCTCCGGCATGCACATCTTTTGTTCAGCGGCGACGCTGCCGACTGGTACTGGAGCTTTAAAGAATCAACGCCACGTCCCACTTGGCACTCTTTCAGTGCAGCCTTCCGCAATCGATTTGAGGATGGCTTCACTGAGAGAGAGCTAAGGGAACAACTAAAGAAACGAAAACAAGGCGCTCACGAACCGTTCGACCAGTACTACACAAGCATAGTGAGGTTGAGCACTCGCCTGCGAACAACCATGCCCGAGGACGAACTGGTAGAAATTATCAGAGAGAATATGCGCTGGGATCTTCAGAACAGCCTTCTGCATTTTCCCATCAACACCATACAGGGATTGCGCCTCCATGCCCGTAGGCAAGAACACTTGGATGAGCGGCGAGGTACCTTCCGTCCACAACCTCGCATACCGGGACCGAATCCCCGAAATCATCACACCGCGGAGTTGATGGCAGCGGACCACCTGCTTGCTGATCCAGTACCAGTACCGAGGAGCGGAGCACCACCGGAGCTTGAGGACCCAGCATTGATTGACCGACCCTCCCTGGAAGCAATTACAAGCCCGACGGTCTGTTGGAACTGCCGACAACCGGGACATCGGTTCTATGCATGTCCAGCGGAGCCGACGCTTTTCTGCTACCGCTGCGGGAAGGCTGACACATACGCACCTGACTGTGCAAATTGCAAAATGCGAAAAAACTTGCCACCGAGTGCCGCGACCACCCGTCGGCACTCCTAAACCCCGGACGAACCAATCCTGACCCCATCACTGGCTATGACCCAGCTCCCGACATGACCCCAATTCTGCTGACTCGCACCGCTGAACACAGTTCTCCCGAAGTTCCACAACCGACGCCATCCTTCGCCGAGGCCAACGCGCAGGGAAATGATAGCGAGGCGAAAGTTCCTTGGCATGTAAAACCTTTTCATGTCAGGCTGCGGTATTATTTGGCTACTCGACAGCGCATCTTCCATGAGGAGTTGGCTACAACTGTCCCACCGCGAAGAAAGCGAGCCACGCGTCGGATGCGGAGCTTCTGGAGAAAAGTCAGGCAGTCGAGGAAGGGGCTGAAGGACATACACTTAGACGAATTATTGAGGGATGATGTTCGGCCATATGCGTCAGTACACCTCCTGCAAAAACGAGTGTCAGGCTTAGTCGATACGGGAAACAGCGTGAATTGCATATCTGCCGATTTTGCAGGGGAGGTACCGGCAATGCACGCGGACCAAATCCGTCATTTCACCTCCTGGTTAAGCACGGCGGACGGAACTCGTCACTCTGTCGTGGGAAAAATTATGACGGATGTCACCTTTAAAGGAGTAACTAAACCTCTGGAATTTTTCATCATACCGCAATTAACCCAGAATCTTTATCTAGGAGTGGATTTCGTTCGAAAATTTAACTTGGCCCCTGCACTATTTTCCGGTACGACCCTGGAGTCCGTCACCCCAGCTCCTGTCCAATCGCAACCCACTAACTTATTACGACATACACTGGATGTAAATCAGCAACTGCGACTTGACTCGGCTATATCGGCTTTTCCATCGCATGAGAAGGAAGGTCTCGGGCGGACTGCCCTGGTGTTCCACACTATAGATGTGGGGGATCCTAAACCCATAAAACAGAGACATTTCGCCATATCTCCGGCGAAGGAAAAGTCGTTATATGCCGAAGTGGATCGAATGCTAGCATTAGGCGTAATCGAAGAATCACAGAGCGCATGGGCTTCCCCAGTCACCTTAGTTGTCAAGCCGAACAAGGTCCGGCTATGCTTAGATGCCAGATGCTTGAACACCGTCACAGTCAAGGACGCATACCCTCTACCGTTGATTGAAGGCATTTTGAGTCGGTTGCCTAAAGCCCGCTTCATCACGAGCTTAGACCTCAGGGACGCCTTCTGGCAAATTCCTTTAGACCCCGGTTCAAAGGAGAAAACAGCCTTCACAGTCCCAGGTCGGCCCTTATATCAATTCGTGACCATGCCATTCGGATTGTGCAATGCCCCCCAAACAATGACGCGCCTTATGGATAAGGTGATACCACCTCATTTGCGGCACCAAGTTTTCGTTTACTTGGACGATCTGTTGCTTATAACCGAGACCTTTGACGAACACATCGACCTGCTTCAGGAGGTGGCTCTACACGTCCGGAGGGCAAGATTAACCATCAACATACGGAAGAGTCAGTTCGTGATGACGGAGGTGAAGTATTTAGGTCACATCATTGCGCATGGCCATATCAAGACCGATCCGGAAAAGACTCAAGCGATTGACGTTTTTCCATTACCCAAGACCACCAAGCAATCACGCCGATTCTTAGGCTTATGCGGATGGTACCAGCGTTTTGTACGTGACTATGCCACCATTACCACTCCTTTGACCGACATGCTGCGTAAGGGACGTAAATTCGTCTGGGAAGAGCCCAGCTTGCGAGCCTTTGAAGAGCTAAAGAAGAGTCTGACTACAGCCCCCGTACTGCACAGCCCGGACTTTGACAAACCGTTCTCAATCCATTGTGACGCGAGTCAACATGGGGTGGGAGCAGTCTTAGTCCAGGTTGCACAAGACGGCGAGGAGAAACCTATAGCCTTCATGTCTCACAAGTTGAACCCAGCCCAGCGAAATTACACGGTCTCCGAGCAGGAATGTTTAGCTGCGGTGTTGGCAGTGAAACGCTACCGAGCCTATGTGGAGGGACACACCTTTGAAATCGTTACGGACCATGCTTCTCTGAAATGGCTAATGAGCCAGACTGATCTTAACGGCAGATTGGCCAGGTGGGCACTGAAATTACAGGCATTTGACTTCACAATTCGCCACCGAAAAGGAAGCCAGCATGTAGTCCCCGACACCTTATCCAGAATGTTCGCTCCTGAAGGAGCCGAGTTGGTCCAGGAGGACGACAGCCCCCAATTGATCGATCTGGACCATCCTGCCTTCAAGTCAGCCAGCTACACCCAACTGATTCACACTATCCAGAATCAACTGCCCCAGCTTCCTGAACTGCGGTTGACGGATGGATTTATTTACAAGCGGATGGGACACGCATCCGGAGACCCCATACAAGAAGAAGAACAGTGGAAGTTGTGGGTGCCCGAAGAATTAACCACTGATCTTATCAGACGGGCTCATGACCACCCATCAAGTGCGCACGGCGGATACGGTCGTACACTTAGGCGGTTGAAAACCTGTTTCTTTTGGCCTAAGATGGCACAACAGACAAAAGCGTACGTAGCCTCCTGTGAGCTATGCAAGTGCACTAAAGCGCCTAACACCATTCTTCGGCCTCCCATGGGTAAGGTTGAGGTCCCCGAACGCGTGTTCCAGCGTTTGTACATTGATCTTATCGGTCCTTACCCTCGATCTGCTTCTGGTCACACGGGAGCTGTCGTGGTCCTGGACCAGCTCTCTAAATTCCCTATCATAGAACCACTACGTAACATGCACACTGGACCTATAATCAGCTTCTTGGAGAACCGAGTCTTTCACATGTTTGGAGTTCCGGAGAAACTTGTCTCCGACAACGGGGTCCAGTTCACCTTAAGCAAGTTCCGAGACCTGATGTCCAAATACGGCATCATCCACCAACGAACCGCCGTCTATTCACCACAAGCCAACGCATCCGAACGACTGAACCGTACGCTCATAGCGGCCATTCGCGCCTATGTCCACCCGAATCAGAAGGACTGGGATCACAAGTTGTCCGCCATCACCAGTGCTCTGCGCTCGTCGTACCACGCCACTACCGGCATTTCGCCGTATTTCGCATTGTTCGGCCAGTACATGATCTGTCATGGAAGCGCTTACCGGCTATTGCGGCAGCTGAAATCGCTAGAGGACCCAATCGTGGTTCTGGAACCGCACGAAAAGCTCCAACTTCTGCGAGATCAACTGCAGGAGAAGATTGAAGAAAGTAGACGGATGGGAGAGGAGCGGTACAACTTGCGATCCTATCCTTCTGGCTTTAAGGCAGGCGACGAAATATATCGTCGAAACTTCCGGCAGAGCGATGCCACCCGACATTACAATGCCAAACTAGACAAGAAATTCGTGAAGTGTCGAGTCCTACAAGTAATAAGTCCCACACGATACCTCATCGCGGACATGACTGGTAAAACCCTGGGAATTTACCACGCAAAAGACCTTAGACGATGAAGTGCAACGAAAAACTATGGCTTACCTAAATCTCTGCCTGGACGAAGACCTCCGAGTAACACCTGACTCCCTACTGTATAGCCACTGTCGAGTCTTCACTGAAATTGTTGTAGCCTATTCCTCGAAATCGATCTTCGACCCGCCACGGCCCTAACCACGACCTTTTACACAGGAGGCGGGATCGGAAGTACTTCGATTTTGGGGGGGGAATGTGTAATGTGACGCCGACGCCCGGGAATCGAAGTGATTCCGATCCCGAACCCTGGCACCCGGCCAGATATGTATGACTTCGAAGCGCAAGTAGACTTTATCTTTCGTGCAGATATCATTGCGCCGAAAATATTTTTCTTCAAATATTTATATTTGTGGAGAAATATTTTCTGTCAAGGTGATCCGCTGTAATCAAACACTGATACATTTCGAAGCATATCTTTCTGCTAATGCCTCCCACAGTTGCCATCCAAACGTCAAAAAGGTAGGAAAGTGGAAACTGGTTTAACCACGCAAAAGACCTTAGACGATGAAGTGCAACTATTTCCCACGAAAAACCTTGGCTTACCTAAATCTCTGCCTGGACGAAGACCTCCGAGTAACACCTGACTCCCTACGGTATAGTCACTGTCGAGTCTTCACGAGCATGGTTGTAGCCTATTCCTCGAAATCGACCCTCGACCCGCCACGGCCCTAACCAAGACCTTTTACATAGGAGGCGGGATCGTAATTACTTCGATTTTGGGGGGGGGGGGGGGGGGAATGTGTAATGTGACGCCTACGCCCGGGAATCGAAGTGATTCCGATCCCGAACCCTTGCACCCGGCCAGATGGGTATGACCTCGAAATGCAAGCGGACTTCATCTTTCGTGCGGATATCGTTGCGCAGAAAATATTTCTTTTCTTTCCAAATATTTAGATCTGTGGATTTAAATATTTGAAACATAATATTAATCAAAACCCCGACACATTTCGGGGCATATTCATCTGGGAATGCCCCCTCCACCGTGGCCATCGAAACACTATGCCACTGGCGACAAATGGAAATGCACATTGCCGCCATGTGGCGTTCCATTCCGCACATCTGTTTTGTCGGCGGTTGTCGGATTGACAGTCCGACACAAGGAGGAAAAGGAAAAAAGAAAAGATGGCGACAAGGCGAACCGGGTGTGCTTGTTGAGTTTATAGAGATAATTGTGATAATTGCGAAGTGACCGTGAATACTGCTGAATTCGAAATAAATGACGTGCGGATAGAAGCCAGACACACGAGGAGATTGCTCAATGTTCTGGCGCATTTGTTTCAACCCGAGGAAGATACACTTCACCGGCAGAAAAGGCACAACGGTAAATATACGTGAATGAATCAGTTCGTTTAGTTAGTGTATTCCGATTTTACAAATTCCCTACTTGCGTGAATTTTATAAGGTAAAACAACCATTAAACATGAATATTTTTCATTAGCATTGTTCCGAACCTGAAATGGGATTATTCCGTGATTTTTCAATAAGGAAAAGTATCTAAGATAAATATTTGCACGATTTTTTTTACGTTACCGATTTTTAAATTATAGAAGTTTCTCGTTTTTAAATGAAAGATAATAGTATTGGTAATAGAAATCCTAATTTTATTAAATTAAAATATTGAAAGTTAAAATGTCGAAGATGAAAAAAGCAGATTTTAGTGAAAGTAAAACGGCAAGTCGAGTAAGGATAGTGATCCTACAATGGTTAGTAGCTTTTATCGTACGGTAATTTAAACATCAAGTTTTTGTAGTAATTTTCTTCTTTTTGCTTGAAACGATAGCAAACAAAGTTCGCCTTCGCGGTTTTTATATTAAAAATGAAATTTTACGTGGATGTTTGCTACGTGTGTAACAATTTCGATTCTTTCGTAACGAGACGGCGACAAATCCTTTTTCCTTTTAAGTTTTTTTGTTTTCCTTAGCGTAATTTTCGGGTTAGGAAAAAAAAAATATCATAAATAAAGAGCAGGCTTACTTTTAATTAAATTTCTGAAATGAAACAAAATGAAAAATTCAAAAAAATTAACTATACAACAATTTCAAATATAGAATTATTACCGACTAAAGTGGAGAAGAAATTAAATTTAAATTTAGAATGAAACAAAGCTGTGGTTTTTACATTATAAATAAAAAATAGTTTTTCGCATCTAGAGTAATAGAGAGAAAATGGAATAACATAAATTTCAATGTAAAGCTACTCGTCTGATTAGATTTTAGTGCTACTGCTAGTTTCACTTGTTTATTTTTTTTTATTATTGATTGTTCTTAATTTTTATACAAGATATTGAGTCAAACAATGCATGTCCATTTATCGATTACACTACCAACATACTTTACACACTCTCAACCTCTTTATTGTTCTTCTCTATCTTATTTTCGTTTAAATTTTGCTTAACGAAACCTATACAACTTTTTAACATTTCAATTGGAAGAAGAAGGTAAAATGAAAACACCAACAAAATGAGTTTACGTGAAAAGTTTTAAGACTAAATTAAAAGAAAAGAAAATACGTGGCAATACATTATACTATTACGTGTTAACTTGTTTCTAAGTGAAGTTGAAATTATTATAACTTTTTTTTTCTCTTATAATTCATTTTTATAAAATGACAAATCAATTTAAATTTAATAACAATACTTTCAAACTTTCTGAAGGAATTTCCGCGACGAAAGTGCCTTGCGTTTGAATAAGATTGACGCAGTATCAAATCTCCAAAGATTGAGTTGTGATCATAAACAATTGTCTATTACTCCTGTAGGTCGTGGCTGACGAATTCAAGCTTTCAACGGGAAAGTTACCCCCTGTATCCACTTCCAAGCCGATGACTGTATCAAGTGGAGAATTGCTGGAAAACTCGACGACTGTGGAAGCAAATGCACCTAGTTTACCGTTGTATGAGGCTGTTGAAGATCCAATTGAAGATATAATATTGAATTCTATTAATTGTGATGCGAATATTGAAGGTGGAGTGTTTTCGTTAAAAAATGATGACACAAACCGATATTGTGATGCAGAGAATACACATATTGCTGAAACTTCACAGCAACCAATCGAATTACTGCCCCCATCATATGAAGATAGATTGGAAAGCAGTAGCGTTGATCCAATGGTAAACTTAAGTAACTCGACTTTAGATGTAACTGTTCATCACATCAACTATCAAATAGCTTCAACAGAACAATCCCGAAGAGAATTCAAAGAGCCTGGTCAGAACGAAAGCTATCGTCACAACTGTGAACTAGTTAATAAGACTGATGACCATATTCGTGAGCCAAATGCTACTGATACAGAACTTATCGAATCATTCGCTTAACTTAGTAATATAACTAATCACATTAACAATAGTAGTGATACAGTTAAGGACAATCAATTGTTGCCGATTGTGGTGACTCCTATTTTAAACGAAGACGAGGGCAGCAATTCGCGTGGATATTCTTGTAACAGCGGCGAGAGTATTGACCACTATCGTAACCAAGACGTCGACGAAGAGTATGTGATTAATTTAATTAGTATTACAATATTGCAATACGGTAGCGATTCGTTGGCACTTAAACCTTTATTCTCTGCAAATCACAAAATTTCTCCTAAGCGACTAAGTTTAGATGCTAACCCAAAATGGCTCACAGAATCAGCCACCCAAGCCGCTTTTGCTGACTTCGAATATGACTCGAAATCTGGTAAAAGAACTTCTGGCAAATCTTTGATGGAAGAATTCGAAAATAAAAAGCAACAAGCTCCTTTTGATTTAAGTCTTATAGACAGAAGTCTATTGCCAGAGATCCAAGATTCGATGAGATACTCCTTCGTAGACCGAAAACCAGGCGGTAAGAGTACAGTTTGGCAAGTGATTTGCTTCACAGAAGAAGATTGGTCTAATTTGGCATCGAAATTTCGAAACTCGCCAAGTCCAAAAGAGCGTGTCTTGTACAAAATATTAAGACGAGAAGCGGAACGAGATTGTTCAACGCGTATATGAATTAAATCTTCATCACATTTAGATAATTGTTGAAGCGTTAGTTAAAATTTTATTATTTAATCAAATTTAGGCAATAATTTTATTCTTAGTCAAATCTAGGTATGATATTTGTACTAAACGTAAGAGTAAATATCCAAATGAATAGTTGTCTAATTTAGGATAACCAAATCCAATTGAACAAATCTATTTAATTCTATTACGTTTGAATTGCCAGGTCATAGAAGTAAATAATTACCTCAACTCACATCTCACCAGTCACAAATTCCTTTTGGAATCGCCATCATTACAATCATTTCAAGGAATGTTTTGGTTTCTTTTACGCATTAATATAGTATTAAACTTTGAAACCGGGAAAAGAACAGTATACTGATCAGAATACTTTTCATATGAATTTGATCGATACCATTGAATGAATCTCAGAGAGTGAGCTGAACTTATGTACAGATTAGTTACGTAATTAGGTCTTCCATTGACGGAGGGCGGTAGACTGTATTTAGGAGATAGCCTAATTGGTAAAACCAATTATTTACTGTAGAAGACCACGATTGTGAATTGTTATGAATAACAACATGAATTGCTAAAATTTAACCACGACTTTCCTTTTCAGTGGGAAGAGAGAGTGCAGGGTAGGTATGCCGTCGCGAGGGTAGGGTTTCGCCAAATCCGCTGAGGTCGGTTTCGCGTCGCGCGCGGTACGCGATACCTTTGTAGTTTTGACATTTTGTTAGAGTAGTCTTCGTCGTGTTAACTTCGAGTAGCATATTTTTCGGTACCGCGTCGAAACTTCGGGAACGCGAAATAGAAATTAGATTTTGGTATTCTTGACTGGTGATAAGAAGAAATACGGAGTAACGTAAAGTAGGTTCCTCTCCGTATGGTTTGTTTTGATAATGCGTTTTGGAAAACGGGCATGTTCAGGTGGCTGAAATATTGTAATTGAGCGTAACCCATTCGGAGACCCGCGACCGAAATCCTCTCCGAACTAGCTGGCCGACAAGCAGCCACCGCGTGAATGGGTTACGGTGCACGGATTGGTTGACCTGTTGGTACCATCCGTTGGCACTACTCAGACTTAACGTCTAGAACCGATGAGAGGTCGGTTCCGCGTTCGAACCTAAAAGGTTGAAAATCATTACAGATCCATCGTTTCTTAAACTTCCAAAAAGCAGTTGGCCAGTTGAACCTTATACGAACAACATTGCGGACGATGAAACTAAAGTCATCAAGTGTGCTACCACAGCTGCGGTTGAAGCTGACGTATATCCATTATATATGATTGAACACGGAAATTCAATCCGAAAATTGATACGTACAATGGCATATATAAAGCGAGCAGCAATGCTATTCAGGAACAGAATTTTCAATATCATCACATCACCAACCTACGAAGAATTATGTACGGTAGCCGAAGTCAAAGCGATTCTCAACTCTAGGCCCCTTGCACCGCTATCGTCTGACCCGAACGATTTGGCTTCATTGACACCAGCACATTTTCTGATTGGGGGGCCACTTGAAGGCGCTACGAATGCAGCCAGCGATAAAATGAAAATGTCGTTAGCATCCAGATGGCAGTTGACAAATCAACTTAAGAACGATTTCTGGAAGTGGTGGTATATTGAATATTTGGGGAAACTGCAGAAACGCACAAAATGGACTACCAAACAAAATATCATCAAAATTGTGACTCTAGTTACCGTTAAGGAAGACGATTTGCCACCTTTCAAATGGAAATTAGGACGAATAGTCGAAATCATCCAAGGCCCAGACGGACACGTACGCGCCGCTGATGTTCGGACAAGTACTGGAATCGTACGATGATCCATTCATCAATTAGCTCCACTACCATCGATTCAGATGAGACTGAAGCAGCTGCCAAACCAATGGAGACAACCACTACTGTGGAGCAGAATTCCAGAAAGCGTAAGGGCTCTCCCATGTCTACTTACGTTACTAGTTCTACCATAAGTCGTGCCTCACATGACATCTGCAGATACGCCGCCAATCGAAATAATCGAAGTTGAAAATAATGGTGGCGTTTATTTTGAGAACATTGGGAATGGCCGAATATCCCCAAGCACTTTGTGGCTCATAGTCTTTCATGATTTAAAAGGATATTGGGAAACATTCAAAACTATTGAAGCTGGCATAACACAATTAGACCGGTTAAAAGACGCAATCACAAACAACACGTATCATGAAGCGATTGTAACGCAATATCGGTATCTACTGCAACTATCAGGACAAAATCATTCTACAAGAATCTGCTAAATTAAGACAAAAAAGATCCACCTTTGATATAGTCGGCTCTTTAGCAAACAAGCTTTTTGGAGTTTGGACAACGAATATGCCGCTACAATGAGTGAAACTATCTCTAAAATTGAAGCCAATGGAAATAACTTTAACGAACTGGTCAAGAAGCATACATCGATTTTAGATGCGATGATCAATGTTATCAAAAAGTGTGAACTAGAAAGAGTAAATCAGAAGAAAGAAATTCTTGATAGAAATGATTGAAGACGCCCATCATGAGTCTGAAAATCTCAATGCCATATCACCTCAACAAATCAAATTGCAGATCACATACATCAAGGACAACTTACCTCAAGATCTGGGACTGCCAGCTTTCGGAAATCCAATCAAAGTTTCACGCATCTACCAAATGGTCAAATTACAGTACGCTAATGAAAGGGATTTGTAATGATTTAACAATTTACGTCCGAACGCGGAACCGACCTCTCATCGGTTCTAGACGTTAAGTCTGAGTAGTGCCAACGGATGGTACCAACCGGTCCACCAATCCGTGCACCGTAACCCATTCACGCGGTGGCTGCTTGTCGGCCAGCTAGATCGGAGAGGATTTCGGTCGCGGGTCTCCGAATGGGTTACGCTCATTTACATAATTCAGCCACCTATACACGCCCGTTTTCAAACGCGTTACAAACAAAACTATTCTACGTTACTCCGTATTTCTTTTCATAACCAGTCAAAAAGAACAAAATCTAATTTTGATTTCGCGTTCCCGAATTCCCGACGCGGTACCGAAAAGTATACTACGCTAACTCAACCCGACGAATGCTACGTTAAGGAAAAATCAAAAACAACTAAGGTACCGCGTACCGCGCACGACGCGAAACCGACCTCAGCGGATTTTTTTCCAAACCCTACCCTCGCGATGGCATACTTACCCTGCACCCCATTGCCCGCTGAAAAGCAGAACTACTGGAAAGGAAAATCCGTTTTTTGTTTGCAATTCATATTATTGTTTCGTATAGTGTAATTTTACAAAATTATAAATGTATATTATTTGATAAAATATGTAGGTCTAACCTACGCTGTCCTAATTGTTTATTTCATATGCATTTGTTGCAAGAACAATTTCAGTTGTTTGTTGCTTTTTATACCTGAGTGCCTGGATATGTGCACATAAAATACGATGTACATTTATTGTTATGCTTTGTTTGATTTCTTTCAGAAAAATATATTTTTTTATGTTTATTTATATCATGAAAAATATTTTCTTCATCAATTATTTTTGGCAATTAATGGATTTGTCAAATATTCTAGTTCATATGAATTTAATTCTCTGATAATTCTATTTACTTCTTGCTGTTTGCATAGCTGCATTTGTATTGTATTTTTCATGTTATTAGAATTCGATTTTACATTATTTCATGTTCTTTTTTTTTTTTTTGTTTAAAAAAAATATTATTTAACCTTTTTTGTACTTCAATGGTGAATCACTGAGCTCATTGTATTCTAAATGTATTTCTTGATGTCTAATTCTAAATATATATCGATATATAGTATATAATGAATATTTACTGTTTTTGAGTATATCTTAAATTTTTTTGATTTTTTCTGAATTGCTTTAATAACAGGCATAATATACTAGAATCTTTTAAACCATTTCTTTTGTTTGATGATGGGTTGAAATTTTCTTGTATAATTTTAGTTACTTATACATTGAAACCATGCAAATGTTAATTTCTTTTCCTTTCATTGTAATAGAATGTACATACATAAAGTTTATGTTGTTTTTAACATTGAATTGAATATTCCTAATTTTTTTTAGTTTATTTAAAAAGTCTGTTTTTAAGATTTAGTAAATGTGCCCTTAGTTTTTTTATCGTTAATGTTTAAAGGATATTTATGCCTAGAGTTTTCACTTTATTTTTTTGTTCTGCATTTTGGAAAATTATGTTTTTTAGAGAAATATTTTTTTTTTCATTGAAATGAAACCGATAAAATTCAGTTATGGTTTACGATTTAGTTGTATTGTTAACAAATTAATTAGTATAGTGGTCATTCTCTGCATTAAGTTATGAAATAAATTAGCCTAACCTTTTTTCTTGATTGTTAACACTCTTGAATATAACCGAAGAGGTGAAGATGGGCTGCCATTATAACATATTGATTTTTTTTTCTTCATAAAAATAATAGTATAGTGTCTCTTCTTTCAAATACCAATCGAAATGCTGAGCTGACATTTTATTCTATATGATCGACTGTTAATTAAGTAGAATAAAAAATACTACGAATTTAATTTATGTTGATGTTTATTACTTTAAGATAAATCTGAGTTTATGCTGTGCAAAATATTCCAGCTGAATTCCTTTTAATATGTTTGGTTTATAATATTGAATATCTGACGAATTGGAAAACCTGCTGTAATTAATTTGAAAAAAGGCTGACACATGACCAAATAAATTTTATATAATCAGGTCAAAGTCACATAACCCTTGTTAATCTACAGCATACTTATTAAATACCAAATTTGAAAGTACGTCAACAAAAGCGATTGCTCTCATAGTTCCTTCAGATAATTGGAAGGGTATAAGAAAGTAAGACTCAACACAATTATAGAAGAAAAACAATGTCAAAGTATTTTCGGGCTTGTTAACAAATTTACCGAATGATTGTACCAAGTGGTAGATTCCTCTCAGGTAATATTAGTCTATATTTGCCGAATTTTGTCATTTTAAACTCTATAAGAATACTAAACAAAGAAGCTCTGTATTGAGCTGCTATTTCAGTTGATAATAAAACCCATACACTTTTAGTTTCCCTGATCTATAAAATAAATGGTTAAATGCGCATGTGTTAAAGGGATTAACCAGATGATTTTCATCGCATTCATTCAACTAACACTAAATTTACCAAAGTAACTAATAAGGAATATTTACAAGAATAATAGTTACATATTAAAATTATTAAAGGAAAAAGGATTTTTTTGTTTCCAAATGTGGACATGCTCCTAATTTAAAACAGAGAAAGTAATAAAATTGGTTAATATTGCACGTTCGTCACAATTAAAAATAACGAAAAAAAGGAATCTAAATGTTCGAGTAGTTTGAGTCGCTTGTTGATTGTTTGCAATAGTTAAGGTAGCCCTGAATAGAGTTTTGTGGACCCGGTCACTTAGTAAAATTTGGATTTTACTCATATTTCACTCAAAATTAAGGTCGTAAGAAGTGTTTAGAAAGTGTTAATTTTCAGAATAATGCAGAAAAAAAAAGTTTCATTGTCTAAAAGATCAGTGCCAGCAATTTATTGCGTTTAAAAACCTATGATACTCGAATCATTCGGCTGATAAACGAGTTTTTTCTGCATTATTGTCCAAACCGACGTCTGTGGAAAATTAGGTGTTAAAGATTTTGTTTAGTATAAATTCTTGATTGATCTGTCAGTGATAGATATGATGATATTTTAACGTTTACTTTTGATTCACACAAAAAATAACCAACGTTTGTGTATATGTAGGCAAGTCAGTGTACTCAGTGAAATAAATTCGTAAGATTAATTGCTGATTTTTATTACATTCTTGGTATTTGTCAAAATATCAGCGATTGTCCTTTGTCCAACACTGGAATTTTAGCAATTACTCTATTCAAAAGTTGATAGTTTTTGATGCTGATAGACTACTCCAAATGAAATGCTATTTCTATTAATAGAAGCCTCAAACAATTGCGTTCAAAATAAATATAAGGGGGGCACACAGGTAGTATAACTTCTAGAACGACCAAAATACATTTTCCTTCTAGAAACGTTTTAGCTTTCCGCAACGAAATATTTTGTTTAGTGCGCAAAGTTGTCGCAATAAATTACAAAGCATAATTGGAAAAGAAATTTAAAAACAAATAACAATATTTCTCTAAAAAATTGCATTCCATCTTAAATTCTATTGTATCCCCGGTGGCGGTTGTCCCAGTTCAGTTGCAAAATATGCTACAAACATGAAATATTACAAATTTTACATACCATGGATACGAATTGTTTCATCATCCCTACCGTTACGATCGCATTCCACTTCATCCAGAATGCCCGCGATCAATTCTTCATCCACGTTCAGATTCGAGTTCTTGCTAAGCTCGATGCAGCCAGCGCTGTGCGAACTATGCGAGCTTACTTTTGTTGGATTTCTTTCCGAATGGAAAATGAAGTTTTCGACGTCGTTTTGTTTGAACTCGCCTTATAACTTCACCGTCGAGCATAGGAATGCGATAGGATTGCGAACTCAGCTTATCGAAAACTCATTTACATTCACTTAATATCCGACAAACGACGTTTTGCTTGGCATGCGTGTGTCCTTTTATTGTTTGAACAGCAACACTCAAATCACATAATCGAACTTCGCTATGGATTTTCGCATGTCATTCCATCAGATACTTTATGCAAAGTTCATCAACATTGCCCGAGCAGGAGGAAGCGATAAAAAAAAAACGATAACCATGCTGATCAGGAGTCCACGCTCTAATTCATTTGAAAAATCACAATACTTGAATAAACTCGACCAATGAATTTCTTCCTAAGATCTAAATGCTTATTTCAATACTTGGAGCAATGATTTTATTTTACTCACACATTAAATAACGGTTTTCTGCTCTATGTTGCCTTCCTTTTCACCTCAATGCACGACACTGACCACTTTTAATTCTTAAAAACTTCAAATAAATGCGGCTTGCAGGTTGTGAAGTCAAATTATCACTTAAAATTTATAACTGATGCTCATAGAAAAACCCATGTGCTTTTTGACACTTTAAACCAGTTTCCACTTTCCTACCTTTTTGACGTTTGGATGGCAACTGTGGGAGGCATTAGCAGAAAGATATGCTTCGAAATGTATCAGTGTTTGATTACAGCGGATCACCTTGACAGAAAATATTTCTCCACAAATATAAATATTTGAAGAAAAATATTTTCGGCGCAATGATATCTGCACGAAAGATAAAGTCTACTTGCACTTCGAAGTCATACATATCTGGCCGGGTGCCAGGGTTCGGGATCGGAATCACTTCGATTCCCGGGCGTCGGCGTCACATTACACATTCCCCCCCCAAAATCGAAGTACTTCCGATCCCGCCTCCTGTGTAAAAGGTCGTGGTTAGGGCCGTGGCGGGTCGAAGATCGATTTCGAGGAATAGGCTACAACAATTTCAGTGAAGACTCGACAGTGGCTATACAGTAGGGAGTCAGGTGTTATTCGGAGGTCTTCGTCCAGGCAGAGATTTAGGTAAGCCATAGTTTTTCGTTGCACTTCATCGTCTAAGGTCTTTTGCGTGGTAAATTCCCAGGGTTTTACCAGTCATGTCCGCGATGAGGTATCGTGTGGGACTTATTACTTGTAGGACTCGACACTTCACGAATTTCTTGTCTAGTTTGGCATTGTAATGTCGGGTGGCATCGCTCTGCCGGAAGTTTCGACGATATATTTCGTCGCCTGCCTTAAAGCCAGAAGGATAGGATCGCAAGTTGTACCGCTCCTCTCCCATCCGTCTACTTTCTTCAATCTTCTCCTGCAGTTGATCTCGCAGAAGTTGGAGCTTTTCGTGCGGTTCCAGAACCACGATTGGGTCCTCTAGCGATTTCAGCTGCCGCAATAGCCGGTAAGCGCTTCCATGACAGATCATGTACTGGCCGAACAATGCGAAATACGGCGAAATGCCGGTAGTGGCGTGGTACGACGAGCGCAGAGCACTGGTGATGGCGGACAACTTGTGATCCCAGTCCTTCTGATTCGGGTGGACATAGGCGCGAATGGCCGCTATGAGCGTACGGTTCAGTCGTTCGGATGCGTTGGCTTGTGGTGAATAGACGGCGGTTCGTTGGTGGATGATGCCGTATTTGGACATTAGGTCTCGGAACTTGCTTAAGGTGAACTGGACCCCGTTGTCGGAGACAAGTTTCTCCGGAACTCCAAACATGTGAAAGACTCGGTTCTCCAAGAAGCTGATTATAGGTCCAGTGTGCATGTTACGTAGTGGTTCTATGATAGGGAATTTAGAGAGCTGGTCCAGGACCACGACAGCTCCCGTGTGACCAGAAGCAGATCGAGGGTAAGGACCGATAAGATCAATGTACAAACGCTGGAACACGCGTTCGGGGACCTCAACCTTACCCATGGGAGGCCGAAGAATGGTGTTAGGCGCTTTAGTGCACTTGCATAGCTCACAGGAGGCTACGTACGCTTTTGTCTGTTGTGCCATCTTAGGCCAAAAGAAACAGGTTTTCAACCGCCTAAGTGTACGACCGTATCCGCCGTGCGCACTTGATGGGTGGTCATGAGCCCGTCTGATAAGATCAGTGGTTAATTCTTCGGGCACCCACAACTTCCACTGTTCTTCTTCTTGTATGGGGTCTCCGGATGCGTGTCCCATCCGCTTGTAAATAAATCCATCCGTCAACCGCAGTTCAGGAAGCTGGGGCAGTTGATTCTGGATAGTGTGAATCAGTTGGGTGTAGCTGGCTGACTTGAAGGCAGGATGGTCCAGATCGATCAATTGGGGGCTGTCGTCCTCCTGGACCAACTCGGCTCCTTCAGGAGCGAACATTCTGGATAAGGTGTCGGGGACTACATGCTGGCTTCCTTTTCGGTGGCGAATTGTGAAGTCAAATGCCTGTAATTTCAGTGCCCACCTGGCCAATCTGCCGTTAAGATCAGTCTGGCTCATTAGCCATTTCAGAGAAGCATGGTCCGTAACGATTTCAAAGGTGTGTCCCTCCACATAGGCTCGGTAGCGTTTCACTGCCAACACCGCAGCTAAACATTCCTGCTCGGAGACCGTGTAATTTCGCTGGGCTGGGTTCAACTTGTGAGACATGAAGGCTATAGGTTTCTCCTCGCCGTCTTGTGCAACCTGGACTAAGACTGCTCCCACCCTATGTTGACTCGCGTCACAATGGATTGAGAACGGTTTGTCAAAGTCCGGGCTGTGCAGTACGGGGGCTGTAGTCAGACTCTTCTTTAGCTCTTCAAAGGCTTGCAAGCTGGGCTCTTCCCAGACGAATTTACGTCCCTTACGCAGCATGTCGGTCAAAGGAGTGGTAATGGTGGCATAGTCACGTACAAAACGCTGGTACCATCCGCATAAGCCTAAGAATCGGCGTAATCGCTTGGTGGTCTTGGGTAATGGAAAAACGTCAATCGCTTGAGTCTTTTCCGGATCGGTCTTGATATGGCCATGCCCAATGATGTGACCTAAATACTTCACCTCCGTCATCACGAACTGACTCTTCTGTATGTTGATGGTTAACCTGGCCCTCCGGATGTGTAGAGCCACCTCCTGAAGCAGGTCGATGTGTTCGTTAAAGGTCTCGGTTATAAGCAGCAGATCATCCAAGTAAACGAAAACTTGGTGCCGCAAATGAGGTGGTATCACCTTATCCATAAGGCGCGTCATTGTTTGGGGGGCATTGCACAATCCGAATGGCATGGTCACGAATTGATACAGGGGCCAACCTGGGACTGTGAAGGCTGTTTTCTCTTTTGAGCCAGGGTCTAAAGGAATTTGCCAGAAGGCGTCCTTGAGGTCTAAGCTCGTGATGAAGTGGGCTTTAGGCAACCGACTCAAAATGCCTTCAATCAACGGTAGAGGGTATGCGTCCTTGACAGTGACGGCGTTCAAGCGTCTGGCATCTAAGCACAGCCGGATCTTGTTCGGCTTGACAACTAAGGTGACTGGGGAAGCCCACGTGCTCTGCGATTCTTCGATCACGCCTAATGCTAGCATTCGATCCACTTCGGCATATAACGACTTTTCCTTCGCCGGAGATATGGCAAAATGTCTCTGTTTGATGGGTTTAGGATCCCCCACATCTATAGTGTGGAACACCAGTGCAGTCCGCCCGAGACCTTCCCTCTCGTGCGATGGAAAAGCCGATATAGCCGAGTCAAGTCGCAGTTGCTGATTTACATCCAGTGTATATCGTAATAAATGAGGGGTCGTACCGGAAAACAGTGCAGGGGCCAAGTTAAATTTTCGAACGAAATCCACTCCTAGATAAAGATTCTGGGTTAATTGAGGTATGATGTAAAATTCCAGAGGTTTAGTTACTCCCTTAAAGGTAACATCCGTCGTAATTTTTCCCACTACAGAGTGACGAGTTCCATCCGCCGTGCTTAACCAGGAGGTAAAATGGTGAATTTGATCCGCGTGCATTACCAGTACCTCCCCTGCAAAATCGGCGGATATGCGATTCACGCTGGCTCCCGTATCGACTAAACCTGACACTCGTTTTTGCAGGAGGTGTACTGACGCATATGGCCGAACGTCATCCCTCAATAATTCGTCTAAGTGTATGTCCTTCAGCCCCTTCCTCGACTGCCTGACCCTTCTCCAGAAGCTCCGCATCCGACGCGTGGCTCGCTTTCTTCGCGGTGGGACAGTTGTAGCCAACTCCTCATGGAAGATGCGCTGTCGAGTAGCCCAATAATTCCGCAGCCTGACGTGGGAAGGTTTGACATGCCAAGGAACTTTCGCCTCGCTATTATTTCCCTGCGCGTTGGCCTCGGCGAAGGATGGCGTTGGTTGTGGAACTTCGGGAGAACTGTATTTAGCGGTGCGAGTCAGCAGAATGGGAGTCATGTCGGGGGCTTGGTCATAGCTAGTGATGGGGTCAGGATTGGTTCGTCCGGGGTCTAGGAGCGCCGACGGGTGGTCGCGGCACTCGGTGGCAAGTTTTTTCGCAGTTTGCAATTTGCGCAATCAGGTGCGTATGTGTCGGCCTTCCCGCAACGGTAACAGAAAAGCGTCGGCTCCGCTGGACATGCATAGAACCGATGCCCCGTTTGTCGGCAGTTCCAACAGACCGTCGGGCTGGTAATTGCTTCAAGGGAGGGTTTATCAATCATTGCTGTGTCCTCAAGCTCCTGTGGTGCTCCGCTCCTCGGTACTGGTACTGGATCAGCAAGTAGGTGGTCCGCTGCCATCAACTCCGCGGTGTGATGATTTCGGGGATTTGGTCCCGTTATGCGAGGTTGTGGACGGAAGGTGCCTCGCCGCTCATCCAATTGTTCTTGCCTACGGGCATGGAGGCGCAATCCCTGTATGGTGTTGATGGGAAAATGCAGAAGGCTGTTCTGAAGATCCCAGCGCATATTCTCTCTGATAATTTCTACCAGTTCGTCCTCGGGCATGGTTGTTCGCAAGCGAGTGCTCAATCTCACTATACTTGTGTAGTACTGGTCGAACGGTTCGTGAGCGCCTTGTTTCCGTTTCTTTATCTGTTCCCTTAGTTCTCTCTCAGTGAAGCCATCCTCAAATCGATTGCGGAAGGCTGCACTGAAAGAGTTCCAAGTGGGAAGTGGCGTCGATTCCTTAAAACTCCAGTACCAGTCGGCAGCGTCACCGCTGAACAAAAGATGTGCATGCCGGAGGAAGGCCGAGGAATCACCTCCCAGCGTGCTGGATATTAACGCCTGAATCCGGAAAAGGAACCGGTCCGCCGATATCATATCGTTGAACCCTGTAAAGTTCAGGCGCCAACTCTCCATGATACGAGGCGTCGGGTCTCGAAAAGGTGTCAATGCGTTCCCGGGGGGAATCACATCCTCGATTGACCTGTTGTATGGAACTGCCTCGGGGACTGGAGGTACCAACGGAGGTGCGGTGCTGTGTCGTGGTCTATATTCGGGAGCTCTGGGATCCATTCCCGAGTTCCTTGGAGGTGGGGCCCATTGCTCGGATGGTCGAGAGTGGGGCATAGCCACATTGGGATTGGGCTCCCAGCCAAGCGGAGTTCTCATGCGGCCGGGTGGTTGGCTCATGGGGAGATTCTGGAGCTTTCCTTCCAAGTTGCCAATCCTCTCCGACATATCTCGCATCAACGCCACGAGGGTGTCAATGGAGTGGGCGGAAGGCATGGGGGTCACCTCGGACACGACAACTGCAGCCGGAACTTCACCGCCTACGGCTCCTTGAAGGTCCAACAGTGGTTGGGGTGGTTCGGCCTCTGGAACCCCTTTCGCCACTGCTCCACGCGTTGGGACGGGCGTTCCGAGGGGGACGTCTAGGGCGGTCCGCTCGATGGGTCGCCGGCATAACGGGCAAAGCTCGGACGTAAGGAGGAGCTGTTGGACACAGGCACGATGGAATAGATGTCCACAATCCAATCGCACGCTGTGTACCCCCTCCACTACGTCCTCGAAACAGATCCCGCAGTTAGCTGGTTGGACCGTTTTGGATCGGGTCCAACGCTTGTCTGGGGTCCGCTTCGTTGCCATTGTCGTGTGGTTGCTATGAGTGTGGGTACGATGTAATACTGAGAAAAAAAAATGTAATTGACTCCTACTGCTATTTTTAAACTATACGTATATATATAAAAATAAACTTATTAATACTTTAGCGGCCGATAGTGGCGAGCTATTTATATCGAATGGAGAGAAGAGAAAAGAAAAAAAATGTATTTAATACACACTTTCCTGTCCAGTAGTTGACTCCTCCAAAGGGAAATGAGAGTGCGTGGTAATCTGCCGAAGAAAGGGTGCTTTCGGTCGATTTACAAACTTTATCCCCTAAACCCACATACATTACAAAACCGTCTCTAAACTACGTTAAATTACTCGACGAGACAAGTGGTAGGGCTACCGTAACGGTTTTGTACGCGGTCAAAATTCCCAACGCGTGGAAGCATTCCGGGCTCCGCAACTCCAGCATACGCCACCGAACGTTGAACCGATACCACTCGTCTATCACGCATACGAAATAAGTAGAATCCTTCCGCGACATAAAGGCAAGGTAGCCTTCTATTTTCTTGAGAGTCCATGCTGATAGGTAAACCCATCAGGCTGGCAGTTCCATCAAGAAAATAGAAGGTCCTTACAGGGGTTAGCGTGGGACAACACATCGGAAGGATTCTGTCGCGAAAACAAAATCAAACAAAGGAGAGCGGAAGCTACAACTCACGTGAAGCGACTGCTAGAGTGTATCCACAACTCCACCGCTCCTGATAGTGGGACTCGAGTACCAAAGTACCTTACATCCTCCGTAAAGGACCAACTCGTCAGAAGACGCGAATTTCTTTCCCCCTTAGGATGTTTTGGCCCCACGCTGGGCGCCATTTGTAATGATTTAACAATTAACGTCCGAACGCGGAACCGACCTCTCATCGGTTCTAGACGTTAAGTCTGTGTAGTGCCAACGGTTGGTACCAACCGGTTCACCAATCCGTGCACCGTAACCCATTCACGCGGTGGCTGCTTGTCGGCCAGCTAGATCGGAGAGGATTTCGGTCGCGGGTCTCCGAATGGGTTACGTTCATTTACATAATTCAGCCACCTATACACGCCCGTTTTCAAACGCGTTACAAACAAAACCATACGGAGAGGAAGCCTATTCTACGTTACTCCATATTTCTTCTCATAACCAGTCAAAAAGAACAAAATCTAATTTTGATTTCGCGTTCCCAAATTCCCGACGCGGTACCGAAAAGTATACTACGCTAACTCAACCCGACGAATGCTACGTTAAGGAAAAATCAAAAACAACTAAGGTACCGCGTACCGCGCACGACGCGAAACCGACCTCAGCGGATTTTTTTTCCAAACCCTACCCTCGCGATGGCATACTTACCCTGCACCCCATTGCCCGCTGAAAAGCAGAACTACTGGAAAGGAAAATCCGTTTTTTGTTAGCAATTCATATTATTGTTTCGTATAGTGTAATTTTACAAAATTATAAATGTATATTATTTGATAAAATATGTAGGTCTAACCTACGCTGTCCTAATTGTTTATTTCATATGCATTTGTTGCAAGAACAATTTCAGTTGTTTGTTGCTTTTTATACCTGAGCGCCTGGATATGTGCACATAAAATACGATGTACATTTATTGTTATGCTTTGTTTGATTTCTTTCAGAAAAATATATTTTTTTATGTTTATTTATATCATGAAAAATATTTTCTTCATCAATTATTTTTGGCAATTAATGGATTTGTCAAATATTCTAGTTCATATGAATTTAATTCTCTGATAATTCTATTTACTTCTTGCTGTTTGCCTAGCTGCATTTGTATTGTATTTTTCATGTTATTAGAATTCGATTTTACATTATTTCATGTTCTTTTTTTTTTTTGTTTAAAAAAAATATTATTTAACCTTTTTTGTACTTCAATGGTGAATCACTGAGCTCATTGTATTCTAAATGTATTTCTTGATGTCTAATTCTAAATATATATCGATATATAGTATATAATGAATATTTACTGTTTTTGAGTATATCTTAAATTTTTTTTGATTTTTTCTGAATTGCTTTAATAACAGGCATAATATACTAGAATCTTTTAAACCATTTCTTTTGTTTGATGATGGGTTGAAATTTTCTTGTATAATTTTAGTTACTTATACATTGAAACCATGCAAATGTTAATTTCTTTTCCTTTCATTGTAATAGAATGTACATACATAAAGTTTATGTTGTTTTTAACATTGAATTGAATATTCCTAATTTTTTTTTTAGTTTATTTAAAAAGTTTGTTTTTAAGATTTAGTAAATGTGCCCTTAGTTTTTTTATCGTTAATGTTTAAAGGATATTTATGCCTAGAGTTTTCACTTTATTTTTTTGTTCTGCATTTTGGAAAATTATGTTTTTTAGAGAAATATTTTTTTTTTCATTGAAATGAAACCGATAAAATTCAGTTATGGTTTACGATTTAGTTGTATTGTCAACAAATTAATTAGTATAGTGGTCATTCTCTGTATTAAGTTATGAAATAAATTAGCCTAACCTTTTTTCTTGCTTGTTAACACTCTTGAATATAGCCGAAGAGGTGAAGATGGGCTGCCATTATAACATATTGATTTTTTTTTCTTCATAAAAATAATAGTATAGTGTCTCTTCTTTCAAATACCAATCGAAATGCTGAGCTGACATTTTATTCTATATGATCGACTGTTAATTAAGTAGAATAAAAAATACTACGAATTTAATTTATGTTGATGTTTATTACTTTAAGATAAATCTGAGTTTATGCTGTGCAAAATATTCCAGCTGAATTCCTTTTAATATGTTTGGTTTATAATATTGAATATCTGACGAATTGGAAAACCTGCTGTAATTAATTTGAAAAAAGGCTGACACATGACCAAATAAATTTTATATAATCAGGTCAAAGTCACATAACCCTTGTTAATCTACAGCATACTTATTAAATACCAAATTTGAAAGTACGTCAACAAAAGCGATTGCTCTCATAGTTCCTTCAAGTAATTGGAAGGGTATAAGAAAGTAAAACTCAACACAATTATAGAAGAAAAACAATGTCAAAGTATTTTCGGGCTTGTTAACAAATTTACCGAATGATTGTACCAAGTGGTAGATTCCTCTCAGGTAATATTAGTCTATATTTGCCGAATTTTGTCATTTTAAACTCTATAAGAATACTAAACAAAGAAGCTCTGTATTGAGCTGCTATTTCAGTTGATAATAAAACCCATACACTTTCAGTTTCCCTGATCTATAAAATAAATGGTTAAATGCGCATGTGTTAAAGGGATTAACCATATGATTTTCATCGCATGCATTCAACTAACACTAAATTTACCAAAGTAAATAATAAGGAATATTTACAAGAATAATAGTTACATATTAAAATTATTAAAGGAAAAAGGATTTTTTTGTTTCCAAATGTGGACATGCTCCTAATTTAAAACAGAGAAAGTAATAAAATTGGTAAATATTGCACGTTCGTCACAATTAAAAATAACGAAAAAAAGGAATCTAAATGTTCGAGTAGTTTGAGTCGCTTGTTGATTGTTTGCAATAGTTAAGGTAGCCCTGAATAGAGTTTTGTGGACCCGGTCACTTAGTAAAATTTGGATTTTACTCATATTTCACTCAAAATTAAGGTCGTAAGAAGTGTTTAGAAAGTGTTAATTTTCAGAATAATGCAGAAAAAAAAAGTTTTATTGTTTAAAAGATCAGTGCCAGCAATTTATTGCGTTTAAAAACCTATGATACTCGAATCATTCGGCCGATAAACGAGTTTTTTCTGCATTATTGTCCAAACCGACGTCTGTGGAAAATTAGGTGTTAAAGATTTTGTTTAGTATAAATTCTTGATTGATCTGTCAGTGATAGATATGATGATATTTTAACGTTTACTTTTGATTCACACAAAAAATAACCAACGTTTGTGTATATGTAGGCAAGTCAGTGTACTCAGTGAAATAAATTCGTAAGATTAATTGCTGATTTTTATTACATTCTTGGTATTTGTCAAAATATCAGCGATTGTCCTTTGTCCAACACTGGAATTTTAGCAATTACTCTATTCAAAAGTTGATAGTTTTTGATGCTGATAGACTACTCCAAATGAAATGCTATTTCTATTAATAGAAGCCTCAAACAATTGCGTTCAAAATAAATATAAGGGGGGCACACAGGTAGTATAACTTCTAGAACGACCAAAATACATTTTCCTTCTAGAAACGTTTTAGCTTTCCGCAACGAAATATTTTGTTTAGTGCGCAAAGTTGTCGCAATAAATTACAAAGCATAATTGGAAAAGAAATTTAAAAACAAATAACAATATTTCTCTAAAAAATTGCATTCCATCTTAAATTCTATTGTATCCCCGGTGGCGGTTGTCCCAGTTCAGTTGCAAAATATGCTACAAACATGAAATATTACAAATTTTACATACCATGGATACGAATTGTTTCATCATCCCTACCGTCACGATCGCATTCCACTTCATCCAGAATGCCCGCGATCAATTCTTCATCCACGTTCAGATTCGAGTTCTTGCTAAGCTCGATGCAGCCAGCGCTGTGCGAACTATGCGAGCTTACTTTTGCTGGATTTCTTTCCGAATGGAAAATGAAGTTTTCGACGTCGTTTTGTTTGAGCTCGCCTTATAACTTCACCGTCGAGCATAGGAATGCGATAGGATTGCGAACTCAGCTTATCGAAAACTCATTTACATTCACTTAATATCCGAAAAACGACGTTTTGCTTGGCATGCGTGTGTCCTTTTATTGTTTGAACAGCAACACTCAAATCACATAATCGAACTTCGCTATGGATTTTCGCATGTCATTCCATCAGATACTTTATGCAAAGTTCGTCAACATTGCCCGAGCAGGAGGAAGCGATCAAAAAAAAAACGATAACCATGCTGATCAGGAGTCCACGCTCTAATTCATTTGAAAAATCACAATACTTGAATAAACTCGACCAATGAATTTCTTCCTAAGATCTAAATGCTTATTTCAATACTTGGAGCAATGATTTTATTTTACTCACACATTAAATAACGGTTTTCTGCTCTATGTTGCCTTCCTTTTCACCTCAATGCACGACACTGACCACTTTTAATTCTTAAAAACTTCAAATAAATGCGGTTTGCAGGTTGTGAAGTCAAATTATCACTTAAAATTTATAACTGATGCTCATAGAAAAACCCATGTGCTTTTTGACACTTTAAACCAGTTTCCACTTTCCTACCTTTTTGACGTTTGGATGGCAACTGTGGGAGGCATTGCCAGATAGATATGCTTCGAAATGTATCAGTGTTTGATTACAGCGGATCACATTGACAGAAAATATTTCTCCACAAATACAAATATTTGAAGAAAAATATTTTCGGCGCAATGATATCTGCACGAAAGATAAAGTCTGCTTGCACTTCGAAGTCATACATATCTGGCCGGGTGCCAGGGTTCGGGATCGGAATCACTTCGATTCCCGGGCGTAGGCGTCACAGATTATCTAATATTTGCCTTAACATTGCCCCTATTACTGCCTGCGAGATTTCATATTCTTCGATCATTACCATTACCCACCATGATCAACAACACTTTCCTGTCGCTGTCATGTGCACCAGAGCTAATAATGGTGAACGTTTTCAAGGATCAGTTCTACCCTCTGATCGTGACCGAACTTATGCAATGCCAAATTGCAGAAATCAACTCGTGCGTATGCAGCAAACATCGACCTATAATGCACAGAAGTGATAAGAACGTTGACTGCATTATCGAACTGATCTCGAAAAACAGACTGGCACCTAGTTGTGTCTTCAATCAGGACCATCCACGAAAACTCTGGCAGCAACAAAGTTCCCTAAACCAGTGGCTTTTTTTCGCTAAACAAGTCATACGACTTTACGTTTGTACGCAACAACCAGGTTTTCCTGCAACACCTACAACGCAAAGGAATCCTTAAAATGCAACCGGGCTGTACATTGAAGGATGATGAGCTCAGTCTCCGAGCTTTTAACACTCTACACACCTCGCTAAATGTTACATTCCATCCAGCTTTTAATATCTCTATTACAGATTAAACAGAATTCACCGGGGCATCACGGTCGTTTAACCATCCTTAGATAAGTCGATCTACTGTGAATATCGAAAACTTAACCCGAACGTTGGATGAACTATCAACCAAACAATCTGAATTGCAGCATCTGGGCTCCCTTAGTACACATACGTGTATATTATCAGTGAGCTACATTGCCTTAGGAATCATCCTCATCATAGCTAGTTGGCATCTATACACGCGTGTGCTTTCTGCAGGAAATGCTAGCGGCTTCCAGAAGCCAGTTCCAGCTCCACGTCAATCACTACACGATGTCCAATATTCTTTTGAAGTATAATACTTCAACAGGCGGCAGTATGTTTAGGTCATCATTTTCATGTAACAAATAACAAATTCAAAAACAATCAAGCATTCAAACTACAACATGTTTAGCTCATCATTTTTTGTATTCACTTTGGTCATAATTTTTTGTATTCAAATTTCATGTGAAACTTCATATTTTGGCCATGCACCATAATACTTATTAGCTGTACTCGTAGCTTTGCTTGAACTCTATATGTAATTTTACCTCGATCTTCAAATTATGTATGTATGCTTTGCTTATGAACTACGCGTGTAACTTTAACCTGATCATGAAATTATGAATTGCAACGTAGCTTTGCTTATGAAATATGTGTTTAATGTTAAGTTTGTCAAGTAAGCATTGTTTTTGTATTTAAGCTTTTGTTATGAGAAATATAGTTCAGGGTTGTTAAGTAAGCGAGAAGGTTTTTATTTAGCAGCTTGTGAAGCAAGAAGTAGAGAATCCTGCTTTCTAGTCTTTGATCATAACGAAAATTGATTAACTCCAATATTAGAAGTAGAGAAAGTCCAACTTTTTAATATTTCAAGGAAATATATCCAGGTTCTTGTTTTTCACCTAGCTTTAATATTAGAAGTAGTGCAATCCTACTCTCTAATATTTTAAGGGAGCCGAAAACAATTCAACGTGCTTAGGCAACAATTCAGCGTGCTTTGGCAACATATATTTGGTGACCCCATTTGTAAACAAAGAACAGACTACCTTCTTGACAATGGAGTCTTTGGCAATCGGGCAAACTAGTCTCGGTAAAGAGATCGAGGAGATTATAAAAACGTATCACAAGCAATCACCTGAAAAGAAAATGATTGCGTATTTAGAAGAAAAATTGACGTTAATTGAAGGCCTTTGGGAAAGATTCGAAAGTAACGACAATCAGATACGAGAAATCGCTGGTATGTCGCTCGAGCATCCCTATTTCAGTAAAGATTACCATCGATCGGTCAAGATAGCTCAAGAAAAATTCAGATCAGAAGTTCAGTCGTTGATTAAGTATGTTAAAACGCAATCTTATGAAGAACGTCAAACTTTTTCAAATACTAACTATCAAAGCCCCATCAAGGTGTCTGCCAAAGTAGACAATACTGAGCTATCTCGGCTATTGAAGAAGCATAAAGCTATGGTAGTGGCACTCAACCACTTAGTAACCAGTACAACTGCTGTTAGTGGTCAATCGATGGAGTATTTAAAATTAAAAAAGGAAAAATTGCTTAAAGCATGGAATGAAATCGAGCAATGCCATTATTTAATTTGGAAAATTGCTGAAGATATAAAAGCGTCAGGATACGATTCAAATCAATTTTTCGAGTTACAAAATTAAAGCGAAAAGCTCCTAATAGATTTGAATAGTCGTCTTGCGAAACCAAATAACACCAACAGTCCTACACAGCCCACAAACGAGTCGCAATTCAAGCT
Source organism: Odontomyia ornata (assembly GCA_963969285.1). Lineage (NCBI taxonomy): Eukaryota > Metazoa > Arthropoda > Insecta > Diptera > Stratiomyidae > Odontomyia > Odontomyia ornata. Next base: position 245,372,846 of record OZ017740.1, on the reverse strand, counting down.
TCCAAAAATTGAATTGCCAAAGTTTGATGGAGAATATATGAAATGGCTACAATTCGAAGATTTGTTCAAGCAAATGGTTCATGATGAGCCTAAATGCACTTGCCGGAAGGTCTGGTACTTCAAGATGAGCTTAACGGGGGAGGCAGCCAAGCTCATTTTGCATTTGCCAATCTCAAACAGCAACCACATCGCGGCGTGGGATATGTTGCAGAATCGATATGCCAACTAGCGGTTGTTAGTAAACGCTTTGCTGGATAAATTAATGACAAAACCAGCTATCAGCTATCAGCACTCAAATCATTACATGATACCACAAAAGAGTGTGTGTTCACATTATAAACTATGGGGATTTCCGCAATTGAACATTGAGACCCGATAATAATACATACAATTTTGAAAAAACTGGACAAAACCTCTTATACACTCTATGAGTAAACATTAAAATCGCCAAGAGACCTACCGTCATTAGACGAGTTGTTAAAATTCATCGAGATGAGTGTAGTGCAAGGTAGCTTATACATGTCCGTGAAGGACTGCAGCGATGGTCTGCTGCCTCGGCGAAAGAAGATGTTAATTTCCGCCGAGAATGCCCTTGTCTGGGGACGCGTGAATGCGCTGGCAGGCTAGCATTGCGGTATCGTGGGGCGAGTCCATTCCCCCAACACAAGGACCCACTACAAAAGAATTTCGCATTCACGAATTTCTGGGGTCTCGAAAACAGAACTAATCGACCGAAGAGGAAAGAATTGTTTGTTCAAAGAACAAGCCGAAGCAAGCTAAAACAGACGGACTTAGGGGAACCTCGTCGTTACCCGACGATTCTCATGGCCCACAAATAAGAGTGGGGCAACCGAATGGCGATGGTGCCCTCTCGCACCCGCCCAACCGGATCAAGGTCCAAAAAATGTTGCAGTGGCCATATATTTCCCTTCTGAGTGGAAAAGTCATACAAACATATCCCGCATGAGCCTTCCCATCAGAAAAGAAATATACCGGTGTCCAATTTACGTCATAGAGTTATGCAATCGGATCACATAACCCTATGCTTAAAAGGCACCTTGACTAAAGGCCACTCAACCCGCAAGAGTCCCTGAAACTAAATTACACTTGGAGTGCGCCCGATGGCTAGCTCATTTTTTTTAAGACCACCGTACCGGGTCCTGTACCCGGTCAAAAGAACAAAAATGAAAGACCGACGCGTAACTTTAATTACATCATTGTATTATCTCAGAACAGTCATCATAATAATCGAAAAGAAACATGTGTGTGATTAACAATGTCTCGTAATGTACGTTCATTTCCGTTCAACGGTATTTTGTTTTAAATTAACTACTGTATCTGGTTTTTCGTTTTTTCTTTTCCTTCTTGATATTTGGAATAGTCAAGATGTTACATCGCAAAATAGAAGAATTGTGTGTAAACGAATTATATTTTCATTATAAATTTAACTTATAAAGTTTTAAAAATAATTTCCAAAAGTTATTAATATAAAGCAGTTTAAATAAACAATTAAATAAACACAATCGGTACTGTCGACATCTACGCCGGGCGCCCGCTGGTGATGTGGTGATATTGCGTGCTGAAACCAATTCGTTAAGTCGCATTTTTAACACTTATAATTATAGGCAAATATAATTTCTATGTGAACGTTTTCGATTGTTTTCGGTGAAATCAACTAGGAATTGTAATTATTAGCACACCGATTAGTGAAATTATCCAAGGCAAAATACTGAAGTAGCAATAGAATTTCATCAGGATCTTCGTATCTTCCATCGAGTTTCAATTTATCAATCTTTCGGTTTTAGTTATGCGTGGATATCTTGATTTTGTTGTTTTTCTTGACACAATAGCACACATACAGATAACTGTTTAGATTTACAGTAAGCAGCAGACGCAAAGACGCGATTAAAGAAGGCAATATCCACATAGGCGCCACTGTTCAGCACCGCAATAGAATTACACTTTTCAAAAGTCCAACATCACCAATTTCTTCCACTTGAAAGAACTCATATGACAGTAATCTTCTAATTAAGCCACTTGGAAAAATATTAAATTTTACAAGTCCCGTTCAGCAATTCGGTCTACTAGCTCCTTCGCGCACAAACACATGCATAACTCGCTTATTTCATCCATTCCTTTAACATTACAATAATTTTAAGGAGATTATTATAGCTGACAATTTAATTCAATTGTTTAACCTTAATGCTTGTTTTGTTGTTTATATAGTAATCAACATCAAGGGAAAACACTTTAACGAATAGGTGAAATTTCTTGAACTAACGTAAATTTCACCTAGCAAATCAACAATGTAATCACGGAACTAGGAACCAAAAATGACGACCCGCAATATCCTCAACTCATCAACTAGACGGGTGTTGCGATGAATGAGACGAATTTCCGTGATTTCCCCATCCACTTTCGATCATAGTATACTTAACTAGTAACCATACTCCATCAACCCTCCGGAAAAATCCGAACACAAGCCGAACAGCGAGCCATAAACCATCGGTAGCAGGCAGGTAGGTAAATGCTGACGCGAGGATTGGCGCGAATATAAACATATGCTTCGATGAGAGATTTCAGGATTACCATAGCTCAAAAAATCAATAACTTTGCAGAAAAACAAATTCGTTCCATGCAAACTTTTAGTTTTTTATTAGGATCTGGCAGCACTCCTATGTTCTGAAATGCGTAAAAGAACACGTACGTCGGAAATTTTATTTGCATTTTGCTTTGTTTCTTGAGCGCGCCAAACATGGGATCAGCTGTAATGTCCCGGATCAGCTGACGTGCCCCTGGAAAAATTCAAAAAGTGTGCAAGACAGGGTAAATGAAAGGTGTGGGTACTAATTGAGTATACTATGCTTTCGACCAACTCTTCACAATCACAAATCCCCCCCATGCATTCCCATCTTCTCAAATTTTGTCCAACTTCATCAGCTGACACCTGTACATTTCGTTTATATAATATTACATTTACATGTTTGTGTTGCGTCTCGACTTTGCCTTTATTATGTTGTTCGTTACAGGTTTTTTCACACACACACACCCATTCCGGATTGATAAAATTTATTTTACGTTACTAAGAGAATCGCGGATAAGAGTTACAGTTTACGTTAACTTCAAGAATGGACTAGCATGCATTTTTAGTTAATGCACCGTTGCCCTGCACTAAGTCAGTTATTCCCCATCCTAAATCGTAATGGGCAGATTCAAATAAAAAAAAAAACCAAAATTTAACTGCAGTAGGGAAATTTTAACTGAACTAAAGAAATTAAAAATGAAGTAAAAAAATTCAAATAAATTGAAAAAAATTTACAGGCAGTAAGAAATTTACATGAAGGAAAGAAATGAAAATTTTAAATAGTAATGAAAAATTAAATTTTATGGAAAAGATAATTAACGGAGAACATTTAAATTTTAATATAGAGGAAAATTGATATGAGGTTACATTTACTAATAATAATAAGAAGAAAAACGATTCTACAAATTACAATTACAGGGGAAAAAATTACATCTTTTTTTTAAATCTGCCATTACAATTTGGATAGGAGATAGGAGGGTTTTCAAGCAGTTTGGTAGTATAACTGCTCGATTACTACATGATGTTTCAAAAGTTAGAAACACTCATTCAGAAAACAAGCCCATCTAAACAACAGAGGAAACCAATTAAGCAAGCAGCGTTGGTAGGAAACAATATGGAGCTACAATGCAAACTCTGCCAAAAGGCACATGTAATTTATCACTGCGATTCCTTTTTAAAATTATCCCCTGCAAAGCGGCTAAAAAGTTCAAACAGCTGAGCTTGTGCACAAATTGTTTGAAAAAAGGCCACGGGAACAAAAAGTGCATGTCAAGAGGTTGTCAAGAATGTGGTAAATGACATAACACGCTCTTACATAATCCAGGGCCTGCAGCGACATCGACAGAAGCACAAAACACAAATCTGTCTGCCCAATTCAGTGGAACAAATAGATACGTGTTCTTGGGAACTGCGCTAGCAGAAGTAACTAGCTGTGAAGGAAAGCCCATCAAAGCACGAGTTTTACTTGACTCAGACTCGCAATTGAGTTTCATTACGGATAAGTTGCAAAAGAAATAAGGATTTGGCACAAGTCACCCAAAGATTAATATTTCGGGCATTGGCAACACACAAGTGAAAGCAAGTGATAGAATCAACATTACTATGAAATCAACATGCAAAGATTTTGCTACGCCATTAGAGGTCTTCGCGATCAAGGAAATCACAAACCTCAATACTACATTGATATCGATGGCTGGAACATTCCTGAACATATCGCACTTGCCGACCTAACGTTTAATAAACCAGGCAGGATTGACATCCTTTTGGGGCCGGAAGTATACGGCGGAATAATGTGAAACGGCCAAATTCGGTTACTAGAAAAGCTACCAATTCTACAAAATACCACGTTAGGCTGGGTGGTTCTCGGAAAGGCTTCGAACTGTACATCATTTGGCGGGATCTCGAACATAAATTAGGATAAAAATTCTGGGAGCTGGAAGATTGCTCCGGTCAAGTCATACTATCATCTACTGACAAAAAGTGCGAGGAATATTTTGAAGCTACAACCACTCAAGACTCCAGTGGCCATTTTATAGTCAATTTACCATTGCTGGGTGACTCTTCTTTACTTGGAGAATCAAAATCATTGGCATATAAGCGGCTACTCTCAATGGAAAGAAAATCATCCAAACAACCAGTTTTCAAAGGGCAATATGACCAGTTCCTACAATAATATGTAGATCTAGGTCACATGAAGGAAGTTCTAGCATTAGACTTCAACGGTCCGCATTATTTTATGCCGCATCATTATGTGCTCAGGCCCGACAGCAGTACCACAAAACTACGAGTGGTCTTTGATGCATCGGCGAAAACAAAGAACAATTTGTCGCTTAATGACTTATTGCTTAAGGGACTAAAGGTTCAAGAAGATGTTAGTGCTATTATTACCAGATTCCGCTTAAGGCGCTACGTATTTACGGCAGACATAGCAAAGATGTACCGTCAAATTTTAGTGGCAGAAGAGGACCAAAATCTCCAACTAATCATGTGGCGAAAGAATACCAATGACGAATTGAAATATTATAAACTGTCGACTGTCCCCTATGGCACAAAGTCTGCACAGTATCTGGCGATCAAATGCTTGAAAAAAATGGCCGAGGAAGGAGCCAGCCAGTACCCATTGGGAGCTGCGGCAATCCAGGACTTTTATGTTGACGATGTCCTAACAGGCAGCGATTATTTGGAAGAAGCTTTGAAGATACGCAACGAGCTGCAGCCGTTACTGGCCTCGGTAGGATTCCATTGTCATAAGCGGTGTGCTTACCATACAAAATTGATTGAAGGCATTTTGAACAAGGACCTCGATATTGAATTGGACTTCACTAAGATGGACAGTGATACCATAAAAACACTAGGCGTAATTTGGGAGCCGATCACTGACATGTTTACCATCATCACGGATTTGAAGGAGCATCAAACAATAACCAAGAGAAATATTCTAGCTGATATTTCACAAATTTTCGACCCTTTAGGAGTAGTAAGCCCAGTTATTGTAAAAGGGAAGCTGCTCATGCAAGAATTATGGAGATTACAAGTGGGTTGGGATGAAGAAATACCTGATCAATCGATATGGCATAAATATAGGCAAGAGCTGCCAGGCTTAAACAAAATCAGCATCCCATGGTACATGTTCAGTGAGAATGAGACCATAGACACACAAATTCATGCTTTTGCTGACGCTAGTGAGAAGGTATACGGTACTTCGGTCTATATAAGATCAAAAGACAAAAGCGGTCATGTGACAGTTAAATTACTTTGCGCCAATTCACGAGTAGCACCCATCAAACCCAAGACCATTCCAAGGTTAGAATTGTGTGCCGCACAATTAACACCCCAATTAGTCAGACAAGTAAAATTCACAACCAATATAAAGGCGAACGCAGTCTTCTATTGGTCCGGCTCGCTCATCGCTATCAGCTGAATTCAAGGGAGTCCATCTATTCGCAAAACATTTGTCGCTAACAGAGTTGCTGCCATTCAAGATTTGACGTCGATAAACGACTGGAGATATGTGCATACAAAGGACAACCCTGCTGATCTTGTTTCACGTGAACTTTTCCCTGAAGAACGCGTTACAAACAAAACCATACGGAGAGGAAGCCTATTCTACGTTTCTCCGTATTTCTTCTCATAACCAGTCAAAAAGAACAAAATCTAATTTTGATTTCGCGTTCCCGAACTCCCGACGCGGTACCGAAAAGTATACTACGCTAACTCAACCCGACGAATGCTACGTTAAGGAAAAATCAAAAACAACTAAGGTACCGCGTACCGCGCACGACGCGAAACCGACCTCAGCGGATTTTTTTCCAAACCCTACCCTCGCGATGGCATACTTACCCTGCACCCCATTGCCCGCTGAAAAGCAGAACTACTGGAAAGGAAAATCCGTTTTTTGTTAGCAATTCATATTATTGTTTCGTATAGTGTAATTTTACAAAATTATAAATGTATATCATTTGATAAAATATGTAGGTCTAACCTACGCTGTCCTAATTGTTTATTTCATATGCATTTGTTGCAAGAACAATTTCAGTTGTTTGTTGCTTTTTATACCTGAGCGCCTGGATATGTGCACATAAAATACGATGTACATTTATTGTTATGCTTTGTTTGATTTCTTTCAGAAAAATATATTTTTTTATGTTTATTTATATCATGAAAAATATTTTCTTCATCAATTATTTTTGGCAATTAATGGATTTGTCAAATATTCTAGTTCATATGAATTTAATTCTCTGATAATTCTATTTACTTCTTGCTGTTTGCCTAGCTGCATTTGTATTGTATTTTTCATGTTATTAGAATTCGATTTTACATTATTTCATGTTCTTTTTTTTTTTTTGTTTAAAAAAAATATTATTTAACCTTTTTTGTACTTCAATGGTGAATCACTGAGCTCATTGTATTCTAAATGTATTTCTTGATGTCTAATTCTAAATATATATCGATATATAGTATATAATGAATATTTACTGTTTTTGAGTATATCTCAAATTTTTTTTTGATTTTTTCTGAATTGCTTTAATAACAGGCATAATATACTAGAATCTTTTAAACCATTTCTTTTGTTTGATGATGGGTTGAAATTTTCTTGTATAATTTTAGTTACTTATACATTGAAACCATGCAAATGTTAATTTCTTTTCCTTTCATTGTAATAGAATGTACATACATAAAGTTTATGTTGTTTTTAACATTGAATTGAATATTCCTAATTTTTTTTAGTTTATTTAAAAAGTTTGTTTTTAAGATTTAGTAAATGTGCCCTTAGTTTTTTTATCGTTAATGTTTAAAGGATATTTATGCCTAGAGTTTTCACTTTATTTTTTTGTTCTGCATTTTGGAAAATTATGTTTTTTAGAGAAATATTTTTTTTTTCATTGAAATGAAACCGATAAAATTCAGTTATGGTTTACGATTTAGTTGTATTGTTAACAAATTAATTAGTAGTGGTCATTCTTTGTATTAAGTTATGAAATAAATTAGCCTAACCTTTTTTCTTGCTTGTTAACACTCTTGAATATAACCGAAGAGGTGAAGATGGGCTGCCATTATAACATATTGATGTTTTTTTCTTCATAAAAATAATAGTATAGTGTCTCTTCTTTCAAATACCAATCGAAATGCTGAGCTGACATTTTATTCTATATGATCGACTGTTAATTAAGTAGAATAAAAAATACTACGAATTTAATTTATGTTGATGTTTATTACTTTAAGATAAATCTGAGTTTATGCTGTGCAAAATATTCCAGCTGAATTCCTTTTAATATGTTTGGTTTATAATATTGAATATCTGACGAATAGGAAAACCTGCTGTAATTAATTTGAAAAAAGGCTGACACATATATAATCAGGTCAAAGTCACATAACCCTTGTTAATCTACAGCATACTTATTAAATACCAAATTTGAAAGTACGTCAACAAAAGCGATTGCTCTCATAGTTCCTTCAGATAATTGGAAGGGTATAAGAAAGTAAAACTCAACACAATTATAGAAGAAAAACAATGTCAAAGTATTTTCGGGCTTGTTAACAAATTTACCAAATGATTGTACCAAGTGGTAGATTCCTCTCAGGTAATATTAGTCTATATTTGCCGAATTTTGTCATTTTAAACTCTATAAGAATACTAAACAAAGAAGCTCTGTATTGAGCTGCTATTTCAGTTGATAATAAAACCCATACACTTTCAGTTTCCCTGATCTATAAAATAAATGGTTAAATGCGCATGTGTTAAAGGGATTAACCATATGATTTTCATCGCATGCATTCAACTAACACTAAATTTACCAAAGTAAATAATAAGGAATATTTACAAGAATAATAGTTACATATTAAAATTATTAAAGGAAAAAGGATTTTTTTGTTTCCAAATGTGGACATGCTCCTAATTTAAAACAGAGAAAGTAATAAAATTGGTTAATATTGCACGTTCGTCACAATTAAAAATAACGAAAAAAAGGAATCTAAATGTTCGAGTAGTTTGAGTCGCTTGTTGATTGTTTGCAATAGTTAAGGTAGCCCTGAATAGAGTTTTGTGGACCCGGTCACTTAGTAAAATTTGGATTTTACTCATATTTCACTCAAAATTAAGGTCGTAAGAAGTGTTTAGAAAGTGTTAATTTTCAGAATAATGCAGAAAAAAAAAGTTTCATTGTCTAAAAGATCAGTGCCAGCAATTTATTGCGTTTAAAAACCTATGATACTCGAATCATTCGGCTGATAAACGAGTTTTTTCTGCATTATTGTCCAAACCGACGTCTGTGGAAAATTAGGTGTTAAAGATTTTGTTTAGTATAAATTCTTGATTGATCTGTCAGTGATAGATATGATGATATTTTAACGTTTACTTTTGATTCACACAAAAAATAACCAACGTTTGTGTATATGTAGGCAAGTCAGTGTACTCAGTGAAATAAATTCGTAAGATTAATTGCTGATTTTTATTACATTCTTGGTATTTGTCAAAATATCAGCGATTGTCCTTTGTCCAACACTGGAATTTTAGCAATTACTCTATTCAAAAGTTGATAGTTTTTGATGCTGATAGACTACTCCAAATGAAATGCTATTTCTATTAATAGAAGCCTCAAACAATTGCGTTCAAAATAAATATAAGGGGGGCACACAGGTAGTATAACTTCTAGAACGACCAAAATACATTTTCCCTCTAGAAACGTTTTAGCTTTCCGCAACGAAATATTTTGTTTAGTGCGCAAAGTTGTCGCAATAAATTACAAAGCATAATTGGAAAAGAAATTTAAAAACAAATAACAATATTTCTCTAAAAAATTGCATTCCATCTTAAATTCTATTGTATCCCCGGTGGCGGTTGTCCCAGTTCAGTTGCAAAATATGCTACAAACATGAAATATTACAAATTTTACATACCATGGATACGAATTGTTTCATCATCCCTACCGTCACGATCGCATTCCACTTCATCCAGAATGCCCGCGATCAATTCTTCATCCACGTTCAGATTCGAGTTCTTGCTAAGCTCGATGCAGCCAGCGCTGTGCGAACTATGCGAGCTTACTTTTGCTGGATTTCTTTCCGAATGGAAAATGAAGTTTTCGACGTCGTTTTGTTTGAACTCGCCTTATAACTTCACCGTCGAGCATAGGAATGCGATAGGATTGCGAACTCAGCTTATCGAAAACTCATTTACATTCACTTAATATCCGACAAACGACGTTTTGCTTGGCATGCGTGTGTCCTTTTATTGTTTGAACAGCAACACTCAAATCACATAATCGAACTTCGCTATGGATTTTCGCATGTCATTCCATCAGATACTTTATGCAAAGTTCATCAACATTGCCCGAGCAGGAGGAAGCGATCAAAAAAAAAACGATAACCATGCTGATCAGGAGTCCACGCTCTAATTCATTTGAAAAATCACAATACTTGAATAAACTCGACCAATGAATTTCTTCCTAAGATCTAAATGCTTATTTCAATACTTGGAGCAATGATTTTATTTTACTCACACATTAAATAACGGTTTTCTGCTCTATGTTGCCTTCCTTTTCACCTCAATGCACGACACTGACCACTTTTAATTCTTAAAAACTTCAAATAAATGCGGTTTGCAGGTTGTGAAGTCAAATTATCACTTAAAATTTATAACTGATGCTCATAGAAAAACCCATGTGCTTTTTGACACTTTAAACCAGTTTCCACTTTCCTACCTTTTTGACGTTTGGATGGCAACTGTGGGAGGCATTGCCAGATAGATATGCTTCGAAATGTATCAGTGTTTGATTACAGCGGATCACATTGACAGAAAATATTTCTCCACAAATACAAATATTTGAAGAAAAATATTTTCGGCGCAATGATATCTGCACGAAAGATAAAGTCTGCTTGCACTTCGAAGTCATACATATCTGGCCGGGTGCCAGGGTTCGGGATCGGAATCACTTTGATTCCCGGGCGTAGAAGTCACAGATTATCTAATATTTGCCTTAACATTGCCCCTATTACTGCCTGCGAGATTTCATATTCTTCGATCATTGCCATTACCCACCATGATCAACAACACTTTCCTGTCGCTGTCATGTGCACCAGAGCTAATAATGGTGAACGTTTTCAAGGATCAGTTCTACCCTCTGATCGTGGCCGAACTTATGCAATGCCAAATTGCAGAAATCAACTCGTGCGTATGCAGCAAACATCGACCTATAATGCACAGAAGTGATAAGAACGTTGACTGCATTATCGAACTGATCTCGAAAAACAGACTGGCACCTAGTTGTGTCTTCAATCAGGACCATCGACGAAAACTCTGGCAGCAACAAAGTTCCCTAAACCAGTGGCTTTTTTTCGCTAAACAAGTCATACGACTTCACGTTTGTACGCAACAACCAGGTTTTCCTGCAACACTTACAACGCAAAGGAATCCTTAAAATGCAACCGGGCTGTACATTGAAGGATGATGAGCTCAGCCTCCGAGCTTTTAACACTCTACACACCTCGCTAAATGTTACATTTCACCCAGCTATTAATATCTCTATTACAGATTAAACAGAATTCGCCGGGGCATCACGATCGTTTAACCATCCTTAGATAAGTCGATCTACTGTGAATATCGAAAACTTAACCCGAATGTTGGATGAACTATCAACCAAACAATCTGAATTGCAGCATCTGGGCTCCCTTAGTACACATACGTGTATATTATCAGTGAGCTACATTGCCTTAGGAATCATCCTCATCATAGCTAGTTGGCATCTATACACGCGTGTGCTTTCTGCAGGAAATGCTAGCGGCTTCCAGAAGCCAGTTCCAGCTCCACGTCAATCACTACACGATGTCCAATATTCTTTTGAAGTATAATACTTCAACAGGCGGCAGTATGTTTAGGTCATCATTTTCATGTAACAAATAACAAATTCAAAAACAATCAAGCATTCAAACTACAACATGTTTAGCTCATAATTTTTTGTATTCACTTTGGTCATAATTTTTTGTATTCAAATTTCATGTGAAACTTCATATTTTGGCCATGCACCATAATACTTATTAGCTATACTCGTAGCTTTGCTTGAACTCTATATGTAATTTTACCTCGATTTTCAAATTATGTATGTATGCTTTGCTTATGAACTACGCGTGTAACTTTAACCTGATCATGAAATTATGAATTGCAACGTAGCTTTGCTTATGAAGTATGTGTTTAATGTTAAGTTTGTCAAGTAAGCATTGTTTTTGTATTTAAGCTTTTGTTATGAGAAATATAGTTCAGGGTTGTTAAGTAAGCGAGAAGGTTTTTATTTAGCAGCTTGTGAAGCAAGAATTAGAGAATCCTGCTTTCTAGTCTTTGATCATAACGAAAATTGATTAACTCCAATATTAGAAGTAGAGAAAGTCCAACTTTTTAATATTTCAAGGAAATATATCCAGGTTCTTGTTTTTCACCTAGCTTTAATATTAGAAGTAGTGCAATCCTACTCTCTAATATTTTAAGGGAGCTGAAAACAATTCAACGTGCTTAGGCAACAATTCAGCGTGTTTAGGCAACATATATTTGGTGACCCCATTTGTAAACAAAGAATAGACTACCTTCTTGACAATGGAGTCTTTGGCAATCGAGCAAACTAGTCTCGGTAAAGAGATCGAGGAGATTATAAAAACGTGTCACAAGCAATCACCTGAAAAGAAAATGATTGCGTATTTAGAAGAAAAATTGACGTTAATTGAAGGCCTTTGGGAAAGATTCGAAAGTAACGACAATCAGATACGAGAAATCGCTGGTATGTCGCTCGAGCATCCCTATTTCACTAAAGATTACCATCGAACGGTCAAGATAGCTCAAGAAAAATTCAGATCAGAAGTTCAGTCGTTGATTAAGTATGTTAAAACGCAATCTTATGAACAACGTCAAACTTTTTCAAATACTAACTATCAAAGCCCCATCAAGGTGTCTACCAAAGTAGACAATACTGAGCTATCTCGGCTGTTGAAGAAGCATAAAGCTATGGTAGTGGCACTCAACCACTTAATAACCAGTACAACTGCTGTTAGTGGTCAATCGATGGAGTATTTAAAATTAAAAAAGAAAAAATTGCTTAAAGCATGGAATGAAATCGAGCAATGCCATTATTTAATTTGGAAAATTGCTGAAGATATAAAAGCGTCAGGATACGATTCAAATCAATTTTTCGAGTTACAAAATTAAAACGAAAAGCTCCTAATAGATTTGAATAGTCGTCTTGCGAAACCAAATAACACCAACAGTCCTACACAGCCCACAAACGAGTTGCAATTCAAGCTTCCAAAAATTGAATTGCCAAAGTTTGATGGAGAATATATGAAATGGCTACAATTCGAAGATTTGTTCAAGCAAATGGTTCATGATGAGCCTAAATGCACTTGCCGGAAGTTCTGGTACTTCAAGATGAGCTTAACGGGGGAGGCAGCCAAGCTCATTTTGCATTTGCCAATCTCAAACAGCAACCACATCGCGGCGTGGGATATGTTGCAGAATCGATATGCCAACTAGCGGTTGTTAGTAAACGCTTTGCTGGATAAATTAATGGCAAAACCAGCTATCAGCACTCAAATCATTACATGATACCACAAAAGAGTGTATGTTCACATTATAAACTATGGGGATTTCCGCAATTGAACATTGAGACCCGATAATAATACATAAAATTTTGAAAAAACTGGACAAAACCTCTTATACACTCTATGAGTAAACATTAAAATCGCCAAGAGACCTACCGTCATTAGACGAGTTGTTAAAATTCATCGAGATGAGTGTAGTGAAAGGTAGGTTATACATGTCCGTTAAGGACTGCAGCGATGGTTTGCTGCCTCGGCAAAAGAAGATGTTAGTTTCCGCCGAGAATGCCCTTGTCTGGGGACGCGTGAATGCGCTGGCAGGCTAGTATTGCGGTGTCGTGGGGCGGGTTCGTTCCCCCAACACAAGGACCCACTACAAAAGAATTTCGCATTCACGAATTTCTGGGGTCTCGAGAACAGAACTAATCGACCGAAGAGGAAAGAATTGTTTGTTCAAAGAACAAGTCGAAGCAAGCCAAAACAGACGGACTTAGGGGAACCTCGTCGTTACCCGACGATTCTCATGGCCCAAAAATAAGAGTGGCGCAACCGAATGGTGATGGTGCCCTCTCGCACCCGCCCAACCGGATCAAGGTCCAAAAAATGTTGCAGTGGCCATATATTTCCCTTCTGAGTGGAAAAGTCATACAAACATATCCCGCATGAGCCTTCCCATCAGAAAAGAAATATACCGGTGTCCAATTTACGTCATAGAGTTATGCAATCGGATCACATAACCCTATGCTTAAAAGGCACCTTGACTAAAGGCCACTCAACCCGCAAGAGTCCCTGAAACTAAATTACACTTGGAGTGCGCCCGATGGCTAGCTCATTTTTTTTAAGACCACCGTACCGGGTCCTGTACCCAGTCAAAAGAACAAAAATGAAAGACCGACACGTAACTTTAATTACATCATTGTATTATCTCAGAACAGTCATCATAATAATCGAAAAGAAACATGTGTGTGATTAACAATGTCTCGTAATGTACGTTCATTTCCGTTCAACGGTATTTTGTTTTAAATTAACTACTGTATCTGGTTTTTCGTTTTTTCTTTTCCTTCTTGATATTTGGAATAGTCAAGATGTTACATCGCAAAATAGAAGAATTGTGTGTAAACGAATTATATTTTCATTATAAATTTAACTTATAAAGTTTTAAAAATAATTATATAATTATATGCTTTATATTATTAATATAAAGCAGTTTAAATAAACAATTAAATAAAAACAATCGGTACTGTCGACGTCTACGCCGGGCGCCCGCTGGTGATGTGGTGATATTGCGTGCAGAAACCAATTCGTTAAATCGCATTTTTAACACTTATAATTATAGGCAAATATAATTTCTATGTGAACGTTTTCGATTGTTTTCGGTGAAATCAACTAGGAATTGTAATTATTAGCACACCGATTAATGAAATTATCCAAGGCAAAACACTGAAGTAGCAATAGAATTTCATCAGGATCTTCGTATCTTCCATCGAGTTTCAATTTATCAATCTTTCAGTTTTAGTTATGCGTGGATATCTTGATTTTGTTGTTTTTCTTGACACAATAGAACACATACAGATAACTGTTTAGATTTACAGTAAGCAGCAGACGAAAAGACGCGATTAAAGAAGGCAATATCCACATAGGCGCCACTGTTCAGCACCGCAATAGAATTACACTTTTCAAAAGTCCAACATCACCAATTTCTTCCACTTGAAAGAACTCATATGACAGTAATCTTCTAATTAAGCCACTTGGAAAAATATTAAATTTTACAAGTCCCGTTCAGCAATTCGGTCTACTAGCTCCTTCGCGCACAAACACATGCATAACTCGCTTATTTCATCCATTCCTTTAACATTACAATAATTTTAAGGAGATTATTATAGCTGACAATTTAATTCAATTGTTTAACCTTAATGCTTGTTTTGTTGTTTATATAGTAATCAACATCAAGGGAAAACACTTTAACGAATAGGTGAAATTTCTTGAACTAACGTAAATTTCACCTAGCAAATCAACAATGTAATCACGGAGCTAGGAACCAAAAATGACGACACGCAATATCCTCAACTCATCAACTAGACGGGTGTTGCGATGAATGAGACGAATTTCCGTGATTTCCCCAGTCCACTTTCGACCATAGTATACTCAACTAGTAACCATACTCCATCAACCCTCCGGAAAAATCCGAACACAAGCCGAACAGCGAGCCATAAACCATCGGTAGCAGGCAGGTAGGTAAATGCTGACGCGAGGATTGGCGCGAATATAAACATATGCTTCGATGAGAGATTTCAGGATTACCATAGCTCAAAAAATCAATAACTTTGCAGAAAAACAAATTCGTTCCATGCAAACTTTTAGTTTTTTATTAGGATCTGGCAGCACTCCTATGTTCTGAAATGCGTAAAAGAACACGTACGTCGGAAATTTTATTTGCATTTTGTTTTGTTTCTTGAGCGCGCCAAACATGGGATCAGCTGTAATGTCCCGGATCAGCTGACGTGCCCCTGGGAAAATTCAAAAAGTGTGCAAGACAGGGTAAATGAAAGGTGTGGGTACTAATTGAGTATACTATGCTTTCGACCAACTCTTCACAATCACAAATCCCCCCCATGCATTCCCATCTTCTCAAATTTTGTCCAACTTCATCAGCTGACACCTGTACATTTCGTTTATATAATATTACATTTACATGTTTGTGTTGCGTCTCGACTTTGCCTTTATTATGTTGTTCGTTACAGGTTTTTTTCACACACACACACCCATTCCGGATTGATAAAATTTATTTTACGTTACTAAGAGAATCGCGGATAAGAGTTACAGTTTACGTTAACTTCAAGAATGGACTAGCATGCATTTTTAGTTATTGCACCGTTGCCCTGCACTAAGTCAGTGATTCCCCATCCTAAATCGTAATGGGCAGATTCAAATTAAAAAAAAAAACAAAATTTAATTGCAGTAGGGAAATTTTAACTGAAATTCAAATAAATTGAAAAAAATTTACAGGCAGTAAGAAATAATAATTAACGGAGAACATTTAAATTTTAATATAGAGGAAAATTGATATGAGGTTACATTTACTAATAATAATAAGAAGAAAAACTATTCTACAAATTACAATTACAGGGGAAAAAATTACATCTTTTTTTTAAATCTGCCATTACAATTTGGATAGGAGATAGGAGGGTTTTCAAGCAGTTTGGTAGTATAACTGCTCGATTACTACATGATGTTTCAAAAGTTAGAAACACTCATTCAGAAAACAAGCCCATCTAAACAACAGAAGAAAACAATTAAGCAAGCAGCGTTGGTAGGAAACAATATGGAGCTACAATGCAAACTCTGCCAAAAGGCACATGCAATTTATCACTGCGATTCCTTTTTAAAATTATCCCCTGCAAAGTGGCTAAAAAGTTCAAACAGCTGAGCTTGTGCACAAATTGTTTGAAGAAAGGCCACAGGAACAAAAAGTGCATGTCAAGAGGTTGTCAAGAATGTGGTAAATGACATAACACGCTCTTACATAATCCAGGGCCTGCAGCGACATCGACAGAAGCACAAAACACAAATCTGTCTGCCCAATTCAGTGGAACAAATAGATACGTGTTCTTGGGAACTGCGCTAGCAGAAGTAACTAGCTGTGAAGGAAAGCCCATCAAAGCACGAGTTTTACTTGACTCAGACTCGCAATTGAGTTTCATTACGGATAAGTTGCAAAAGAAATAAGGATTTGGCACAAGTCACCCAAAGATTAATATTTCGGGCATTGGCAACACACAAGTGAAAGCAAGTGATAGAATCAACATTACTATGAAATCAACATGCAGAGATTTTGCTACGCCATTAGAGGTCTTCGTGATCAAGGAAATCACAAACCTCAATACTACATTGATATCGATGGCTGGAACATTCCTGAACATATCGCACTTGCCGACCTAACGTTTAATAAACCAGGCAGGATTGACATCCTTTTGGGGCCGGAAGTATACGGCGGAATAATGTGAAACGGCCAAATTCGGTTACTAGAAAAGCTACCAATTCTACAAAATACCACGTTAGGCTGGGTGGTTCTCGGAAAGGCTTCGAACTGTACATCATTTGGCGGGATCTCGAACATAAATTAGGATAAAAATTCTGGGAGCTGGAAGATTGCTCCAGTCAAGTCATACTATCATCTACTGACAAAAAGTGCGAGGAATATTTCGAAGCTACAACCACTCGAGACTCCAGTGGCCATTTTATAGTCAATTTACCATTGCTGGGTGACTCTTCTTTACTTGGAGAATCAAAATCATTGGCATATAAGCGGCTACTCTCAATGGAAAGAAAATCATCCAAACAACCAGTTTTCAAAGGGCAATATGACCAGTTCCTACAATAATATGTAGATCAAGGTCACATGAAGGAAGTTCTAGCATTAGACTTCAACGGTCCGCATTATTTTATGCCGCATCATTATGTGCTCAGGCCCGACAGCAGTACCACAAAACTACGAGTGGTCTTTGATGCATCGGCGAAAACAAAGAACAATTTGTCGCTTAATGACTTATTGCTTAAGGGACTAAAGGTTCAAGAAGATATTAGTGCTATTATTACCAGATTTCGCTTAAGGCGCTACGTATTTACGGCAGACATAGCAAAGATGTACCGTCAAATTTTAGTGGCAGAAGAAGACCAAAATCTCCAACTAATCATGTGGCGAAAGAATACCAATGACGAATTGAAATATTATAAACTGTCGACTGTCCCCTATGGCACAAAGTCTGCACAGTATCTGCCGATCAAATGCTTGAAAAAAATGGCCGAGGAAGGAGCCAGCCAGTACCCATTGGGAGCTGCGGCAATCCAGGACTTTTATGTTGACGATGTCCTAACAGGCAGCGATTATTTGGAAGAAGCTTTGAAGATACGCAACGAGCTGCAGCCGTTACTGGCCTCGGCAGGATTCCATTGTCATAAGCGGTGCGCTTACCATACAAAATTGATTGAAGGCATTTTGAACAAGGACCTCGATATTGAATTGGACTTCACTAAGATGGACAGTGATACCATAAAAACACTAGGCGTAATTTGGGAGCCGATCACTGACATGTTTACCATCATCACGGATTTGAAGGAGCATCAAACAATAACCAAGAGAAATATTCTAGCTGATATTTCACAAATTTTCGACCCTTTAGGAGTAGTAAGCCCAGTTATTGTAAAAGGGAAGCTGCTCATGCAAGAATTATGGAGATAACAAGTGGGTTGGGATGAAGAAATACCTGATCAATCGATATGGCATAAATATAGACAAGAGCTGCCAGGCTTGAACAAAATCAGCATCCCACGGTACATGTTCAGTGAGAATGAGACCATAGACACACAAATTCACGCTTTTGCTGACGCTAGTGAGAAGGTATACGGTACTTCGGTCTATATAAGATCAAAAGACAAAAAAGGTCATGTGACAGTTAAATTACTTTGCGCCAATTCACGAGAAGCACCAATCAAACCCGAGACCATTCCAAGGTTAGAATTGTGTGCCGCACAATTAACACCCCAATTAGTCAGACAAGTAAAATTCACAACCAATATAAAGGCGAAAGCAGTCTTCTATTGGTCCAGCTCGCTCATCGCTATCAGCTGAATTCGAGGGAGTCCATCTATTCGCAAAACATTTGTCGCTAACAGAGTTGCTGCCATTCAAGATTTGACGTCGATAAACGACTGGAGATATGTGCATACAAAGGACAACCCTGCTGATCTTGTTTCACGTGAACTTTTCCCTGAAGAACTGAAGCAGTTGCGAATATGTTTCAATGATCTATCGTTTCTTAAACTTCCAAAAAGCAGTTGGCCAGTTGAACCTTATACGAACAACATTGCGGACGATGAAACTAAAGTCATCAAGTGTGCTACCACAGCTACGGTTGAAGCTGACGTATATCCATTATATATGATTGAACACGGAAATTCAATCCGAAAATTGATACGTACAATGGCATATATAAAGCGAGCAGCAATGCTATTCAGGAACAGAATTTTCAATATCATCACATCACTAACCTACGAAGAATTATGTACGGTAGCCGAAGTCAAAGCGATTCTCAACTCTAGGCCCCTTGCACCGCTATCGTCTGACCCGAACGATTTGGCTTCATTGACACCAGCACATTTTCTGATTGGGGGGCCACTTGTAGGCGCTACGAATGCAGCCAGCGATAAAATGAAAATGTCGTTAGCATCCAGATGGCAGTTGACAAATCAACTTAAGAACGAGTTCTGGAAGTGGCGGTATATTGAATATTTGGGGGAAATGCAGAAACGCACAAAATGGACTACCAAATAAAATATCATCAAAATTGTGACTCTAGTTACCGTTAAGCAAGACGATTTGCCACCTTTCAAATGGAAATTAGGACGAATAGTCGAAATCATCCAAGGCCCAGACGGACACGTACGCGCCGCTGATGTTCGGACAAGTACTGGAATCGTACGATGATCCATTCATCAATTAGCTCCACTACCATCGATTCAGATGAGACTGAAGCAGCTGCCAAACCAATGGAGACAACCACTACTGTAGAGCAGAATTCCAGAAAGCGTAAGGGCTCTCCCATGTCTACTTACGTTACTAGTTCTACCATTAGTCGTGCCTCACATGACATCTGCAGATACGCCGCCAATCGAAATAATCGAAGTTGAAAATAATGGTGGCGTTTATTTTGAGAACATTGGGAATGGCCGAATATCCCCAAGCACTTTGTGGCTCATAGTCTTTCATGATTTAAAAGGATATTGGGAAACATTCAAAACTATTGAAGCTGGCATAACACAATTAGACCGGTTAAAAGACGCAATCACAAACAACACGTATCATGAAGCGATTGTAACGCAATATCGGTATCTACTGCAACTATTAGGACAAAATCATTCTACAAGAATCTGCTAAATTAAGACAAAAAAGATCCACCTTTGATATAGTCGGCTCTTTAGCAAACAAGCTTTTTGGGGTTTGGACAACGAATATGCCGCTACAATGAGTGAAACTATCTCTAAAATTGAAGCCAATGGAAATAACTTTAACGAACTGGTCAAGAAACATACATCGGTTTTAGATGCGATGATCAATGTTATCAAAAAGTGTGAACTAGAAAGAGTAAATCAGACGAAAGAAATTCTAAATGCATTTGATTATGTATACGAAAATATGAAGCACTTGGATTCGGAAGTCAAACAGCAGAAGACAATTGAAGCATTTAACACCCAGTCAGTACTCGTTATGTCATTAATAACGGAATGCCAAGAAATGCAACACTCATTGATAGAAATAATTGAATACGCCCATCATGAGTCTGAAAATCTCAATGCCATATCACCACAACAAATCAAATTGCAGATCACATACATCAAGGACAACTTACCTCAAGATCTGGGACTGCCGGCTTTCGGAAATCCAATCAAAGTTTCATGCATCTACCAAATGGTCAAATTACAGTACGCTAATGAAAGGGATTATCTAATATTTGCCTTAACATTGCCCCTATTACTGCCTGCGAGATTTCATATTCTTCGATCATTGCCATTACCCACCATGATCAACAACACTTTCCTGTCGCTGTCATGTGCACCAGAGCTAATAATGGTGAACGTTTTCAAGGATCAGTTCTACCCTCTGATCGTGACCGAACTTATGCAATGCCAAATTGCAGAAATCAACTCGTGCGTATGCAGCAAACATCGACCTATAATGCACAGAAGTGATAAGAACGTTGACTGCATTATCGAACTGATCTCGAAAAACAGACTAAACAAATCATACGACTTCACGTTTGTATGCAACAACCAGGTTTTCCTGCAACACCTACAACGCAAAGGAATCCTTAAAATGCAACCGGGCTGTACATTGAAGGATGATGAGCTCAGCCTCCGAGCTTTTAACACTCTACACACCTCGCTAAATGTTACTTTCACCCAGCTATTAATATCTCTGTTACAGATTAAACAGAATTCACCGGGGCATCACGATCGTTTAACCATCCTTAGATAAGTCGATCTACTGTGAATATCGAAAACTTAACCAGAACGTTGGATGAACTATCAACCAAACAATCTGAATTGCAGCATCTGGGCTCCCTTAGTACACATACGTGTATATTATCAGTGAGCTACATTGCCTTAGGAATCATCCTCATCATAGCTAGTTGGCATCTATACACGCGTGTGCTTTCTGCAGGAAATGCTAGCGGCTTCCAGAAGCCAGTTCCAGCTCCACGTCAATCACTACACGATGTCCAATATTCTTTTGAAGTATAATACTTCAACAGGCGGCAGTATGTTTAGGTCATCATTTTCATGTAACAAATAACAAATTCAAAAACAATCAAGCATTCAAACTACAACATGTTTAGCTCATCATTTTTTGTATTCACTTTGGTCATAATTTTTTGTATTCAAATTTCATGTGAAACTTCATATTTTGGCCATGCACCATAATACTTATTAGCTATACTCGTAGCTTTGCTTGAACTCTATATGTAATTTTACCTCGATCTTCAAATTATGTATGTATGCTTTGCTTATGAACTACGCGTGTAACTTTAACCTGATCATGAAATTATGAATTGCAACGTAGCTTTGCTTATGAAGTATGTGTTTAATGTTAAGTTTGTCAAGTAAGCATTGTTTTTGTATTTAAGCTTTTGTTATGAGAAATATAGTTCAGGGTTGTTAAGTAAGCGAGAAGGTTTTCATTTAGCAGCTTGTGAAGCAAGAAGTAGAGAATCCTGCTTTCTAGTCTTTGATCATAACGAAAATTGATTAACTCCAATATTAGAAGTAGAGAAAGTCCAACTTTTTAATATTTCAAGGAAATATATCCAGGTTCTTGTTTTTCACCTAGCTTTAATATTAGAAGTAGTGCAATCCTACTCTCTAATATTTTAAGGGAGCTGAAAACAATTCAACGTGCTTAGGCAACAATTCAGCGTGCTTTGGCAACATATATTTGGTGACCCCATTTGTAAACAAAGAACAGACTACCTTCTTGACAATGGAGTCTTTGGCAATCGAGCAAACTAGTCTCGGTAAAGAGATCGAGGAGATTATAAAAACGTATCATAAGCAATCACCTGAAAAGAAAATGATTGCGTATTTAGAAGAAAAATTGACGTTAATTGAAGGCCTTTGGGAAAGATTCGAAAGTAACGACAATCAGATACGAGAAATCGCTGGTATGTCGCTCGAGCATCCCTATTTCACTAAAGATTACCATCGAACGGTCAAGATAGCTCAAGAAAAATTCAGATCAGAAGTTCAGTCGTTGATTAAGTATGTTAAAACGCAATCTTATGAAGAACGTCAAACTTTTTCAAATACTAACTATCAAAGCCCCATCAAGGTGTTTACCAAAGTAGACAATACTGAGCTATCTCGGCTATTGAAGAAGCATAAAGCTATGGTAGTGGCACTCAACCACTTAATAACCAGTACAACTGCTGTTAGTGGTCAATCGATGGAGTATTTAAAATTAAAAAAGGAAAAATTGTTTAAAGCATGGAATGAAATCGAGCAATGCCATTATTTAATTTGGAAAATTGCTGAAGATATAAAAGCGTCAGGATACGATTCAAATCAATTTTTCGAGTTACAAAATTAAAGCGAAAAGCTCCTAATAGATTTGAATAGTCGTCTTGCGAAACCAAATAACACCAACAGTCCTACACAGCCCACAAACGAGTCGCAATTCAAGCTTCCAAAAATTGAATTGCCAAAGTTTGATGGAGAATATATGAAATGGCTACAATTCGAAGATTTGTTCAAGCAAATGGTTCATGATGAGCCTAAATGCACTTGCCGGAAGTTCTGGTACTTCAAGATGAGCTTAACGGGGGAGGCAGCCAAGCTCATTTTGCATTTGCCAATCTCAAACAGCAACCACATCGCGGCGTGGGATATGTTGCAGAATCGATATGCCAACTAGCGGTTGTTAGTAAACGCTTTGCTGGATAAATTAATGACAAAACCAGCTATCAGCTATCAGCACTCAAATCATTACATGATACCACAAAAGAGTGTGTGTTCACATTATAAACTATGGGGATTTCCGCAAAAGAACATTGAGACCCGATAATAATACATACAATTTTGAAAAAACTGGACAAAACCTCTTATACACTCTATGAGTAAACATTAAAATCGCCAAGAGACCTACCATCATTAGACGAGTTGTTAAAATTCATCGAGATGAGTGTAGTGCAAGGTAGCTTATACATGTCCGTGAAGGACTGCAGCGATGGTCTGCTGCCTCGGCGAAAGAAGATGTTAATTTCCGCCGAGAATGCCCTTGTCTGGGGACGCGTGAATGCGCTGGCAGGCTAGCATTGCGGTATCGTGGGGCGAGTCCATTCCCCCAACACAAGGACCCACTACAAAAGAATTTCGCATTCACGAATTTCTGGGGTCTCGAAAACAGAACTAATCGACCGAAGAGGAAAGAATTGTTTGTTCAAAGAACAAGCCGAAGCAAGCTAAAACAGACGGACTTAGGGGAACCTCGTCGTTACCCGACGATTCTCATGGCCCACAAATAAGAGTGGGGCAACCGAATGGCGATGGTGCCCTCTCGCACCCGCCCAACCGGATCAAGGTCCAAAAAATGTTGCAGTGGCCATATATTTCCCTTCTGAGTGGAAAAGTCATACAAACATATCCCGCATGAGCCTTCCCATCAGAAAAGAAATATACCGGTGTCCAATTTACGTCATAGAGTTATGCAATCGGATCACATAACCCTATGCTATAAAAAGGCACCTTGACTAAAGGCCACTCAAACCGCAAGAGTCCCTGAAACTAAATTACACTTGGAGCGCGCCCGATGGCTAGCTCATTTTTTAGACCACTGCACCAGGTCCTGTACCCGGTCAAAAGAACAAAAATGAAAGACCAACGCGTAACTTTAATTACATCATTGTATTATCTCAGAACAATCATCATAATAATCGAAAAGAAACATGTGTGTGATTAACAATGTCTCGTAATGTACGTTCATTCCCGTTCTACGGTATTTTGTTTTAAATTAACTACTGTATATGGTTTTTCGTTATTTCTTTTCCTTCTTGATATTTGGAATAGTCAAGATGTTACATCGCAAAATAGAAGAATTGTGTGTAAACGAATTATATTTTCATTATAAATTTAACTTATAAAGTTTTAAAAACAATTTCCAAAAGTTATTAATATAAAGCAGTTTAAATAAACAATTAAATAAAAACAATCGGTACTGTCGACATCCACGCCGGGCGCCCGCTGGTGATGTGGTGATATTGCGTGCTGAAACCAATTCGTTAAATCGCATTTTCAACACTTATAATTATAGGCAAATATAATTTCTATGTGAACGTTTTCGATTGTTTTCGGTGAAATCAACTAGGAATTGTAATTATTAGCACACCGATTAATGAAATTATCCAAGGCAAAACACTGAAGTAGCAATAGAATTTTTAAAGGGCTAAACACTATATATGTCATCAGGATCTTCGTATCTTCCATCGAGTTTCAATTTATCAATCTTTCGGTTTTAGTTATGCGTGGATATCTTGATTTTGTTGTTTTTCTTGACACAATAGAACACATACAGATAACTGTTTAGATTTACAGTAAGCAGCAGACGAAAAGACGCGATTAAAGAAGGCAATATCCACTGTTCAGCACCGCAATAGAATTACACTTTTCAAAAGTCGAACATCACCAATTTCTTCCACTTGAAAGAACTCATATGACAGTAATCTTCTAATTAAGCCACTTGGAAAAATATTAAATTTTACAAGTCCCGTTCAGCGATTCGGTCTACTAGCTCCTTCGCGCACAAACACATGCATAACTCGCTTATTTCATCCATTCCTTTAACATTACAATAATTTTAAGGAGATTATTATAGCTGACAATTTAATTCAATTGTTTAACCTTAATGCTTGTTTTGTTGTTTATATAGTAATCAACATCAAGGGAAAACACTTTAACGAATAGGTGAAATTTCTTGAACTAACGTAAATTTCACCTAGCAAATCAACAATGTAATCACGGAACTAGGAACCAAAAATGACGACCCGCAATATCCTCAACTCATCAACTAGACGGGTGTTGCGATTAATGAGATGAATTTCCGTGATTTCCCCAGTCCACTTTCGACCATAGTATACTCAACTAGTAACCACACTCCATCAACCCTCCGGAAAAATCCGAACACAAGTCGAACAGCGAGCCATAAATCTTCGGTAGCAGGCAGGTAGGTAAATGCTGACGTGAGGATTGGCGCGAATATAAACAAATGCTTCTATGAGAGATTTCAGGATTACCACAGCTCAAAAAATCAATAACTTTGCAGAAAAACAAATTCGTTCCATGCAAACTTTTAGTTTTTTATTAGGATCTGGCAGCACTCCTATGTTCTGAAATGCGTAAAAGAACACGTACGTCGGAAATTTTATTTGCATTTTGCTTTGTTTCTTGAGCGCGCACAACATGGGATCAGCTGTAATGCCCCGGATCAGCTGACGTGCCCCTGGGAAAATTCAAAAAGTGTGCAACACAGGGTAAATGAAAGGTGAGTGTACTAATTGAGTATACTATGCTTTCGACCAACTCTTCACAATCACAAATCCCCCCCATGCATTCCCATCTTCTCAAATTTTGTCCAACTTCATCAGCTGACACCTGTACATTTCGTTTATATAATATTACATTTACATGTTTGTTTTGCGTCTCGACTTTGCCTTTATTATGTTGTTCGTTACAGGTTTTTTCACACACACACACAAGCTGTTCATATCACCAGCTGGTACACCCATTCCGGATTGATAAAATTTATTTTACGTTACTAAGAGAATCGCGGATAAGAGTTACAGTTTACGCTAACTTCAAGAATGGACTAGCATGCATTTTTAGGTAATGCACCGTTGCCCTGCACTAAGTCAGTGATTCCCCATCCTAAATCGTAATGGGCAGATTCAAATTAAAAAAAAAAAACCAAAATTTAACTGCAGTAGGGAAATTTTAACTGAACTAAAGAAATTAAAAATGAAGTAAAGAAATTCAAATAAATTGAAAAAAATTTACAGGCAGTAAGAAATTTACATGAAGGAAAGAAATGAAAATTTTAAATAGTAATGAAAAATTAAATTTTATGGAAAAGATAATTAACAGAGAGCATTTAAATTTTAATATAGAGGAAAATTGATATGAGGTTACATTTACTAATAATAATAAGAAGAAAAACGATTCTACAAATTACAATTACAGGGGAAAAAATTACATCGTTTTTTTTAAATCTGCAATTACAATTTGGATAGGAGATACGAGGGTTTTCAAGCAGTTTGGTAGTATAACTGCTCAATTACTACATGATGTTTCAAAAGTTAGAAACATTCATTCAGAAAACAAGCCCATCTAAGCAACAGAGGAAACCAATTAAGCAAGCAGCGTTGGTAGGAAACAATATGGAGCTACAATGCAAACTCTGCCAAAAGGCACATGCAATTTATCACTGCGATTTTTTTTTAAAATTATCCCCTGCAAAGCGGCTAAAAAGTTCAAACAGCTGAGCTTGTGCACAAATTGTTTGAAGAAAGGCCACAGGAACAAAAAGTGCATGTCAAGAGGTTGTCAAGAATGTGGTAAATGACATAACACGCTCTTACATAATCCAGGGCCTACAACGACATCGACAGAAGCACAAAACACAAATCTGTCTGCCCAATTCAGTGAAACAAATGGATACGTGTTCTTGGGAACTGCGCTAGCAGAAGTAACTAGCTGTGAAGGAAAGCCCATCGAAGCACGAGTTTTACTTGACTCAGACTCGCAATTGAGTTTCATTACGGATAAGTTGCATAAGAAATAAGGATTTGGCACAAGTCACCCAAAGATTAATATTTCGGGCATTGGCAACACACAAGTGAAAGCAAGTGATAGAATCAACATTACTATGAAATCAACATGCAGAGATTTTGCTACACCATTAGAGGTCTTCGCGATCAAGGAAATCACAAACCTCAATACTACATTGATATCGATGGCTGGAACATTCCTGAACATATCGCACTTGCCGACCTAACGTTTAATAAACCAGGCAGGATTGACATCCTTTTGGGGCCGGAAGTATACGGCGGAATAATGTGAAACGGCCGAATTCGGTTACTAGAAAAGCTACCAATTCTACAAAATACCACGTTAGGCTGGGTGGTTCTCGGAAAGGCTTCGAACTGTACATCATTTGGCGGGATCTCGAACATAAATTAGGATAAAAATTCTGGGAGCTGGAAGATTGCTCCGGTCAAGTCATACTATCATCTACTGACAAAAAGTGCGAGGAATATTTCGAAGCTACAACCACTCGAGACTCCAGTGGCCATTTTATAGTCAATTTACCATTGCTGGGTGACTCTTCTTTACTTGGCGAATCAAAATCATTGGCATACAAGCGGCTACTCTCAATGGAAAGAAAATCATCCAAACAACCAGTTTTCAAAGGGCAATATGACCAGTTCCTACAATAATATGTAGATCAAGGTCATATGAAGGAAATTCTAGCATTAGACTTCAACGGTCCGCATTATTTTATGCCGCATCATTATGTGCTCAGGCCAGACAGCAGTACTACAAAACTACGAGTGGTCTTTGATGCATCGGCGAACACAAAGAACAATTTGTCGCTTAATGACTTATTGCTTAAGGGACTAAAGGTTCAAGAAGATGTTAGTGCTATTATTACCAGATTCCGCTTAAGGCGCTACGTATTTACGGCAGACATAGCAAAGATGTACCGTCAAATTTTAGTGGCAGAAGAGGACCAAAATCTCCAACTAATCATGTGGCGAAAGAATACCAATGACGAATTGAAATATTATAAACTGTCGACTGTCACCTATGGCACATAGTCTGCACAGTATCTGGCGATCAAATGCTTGAAAAAAATGGCCGAGGAAGGAGCCAGCCAGTACCCATTGGAAGCTGCGGCAATCCAGGACTTTTATGTTGACGATGTCCTAACAGGCAGTGATTATTTGGAAGAAGCTTTGAAGATACGCAACGAGCTGCAGCCGTTACTGGCCTCGGTAGGATTCCATTGTCATAAGCGGTGCGCTTACCATACAAAATTGATTGAAGGCATTTTGAACAAGGACCTCGATATTGAATTGGACTTCACTAAGATGGACAGTGATACCATAAAAACGCTAGGCGTAATTTGGGAGCCGATTACTGACAGGTAAACATGACGCTAGTGAGAAGGTATACGGTACTTCGGTCTATATAAGATTAAAAGACAAAAAAGGTCATGTGACAGTTAAATTACTTTGCGCCAATTCACGAGAAGCACCAATCAAACCCGAGACCATTCCAAGGTTAGAATTGTGTGCCGCACAATTAACACCCCAATTAGTCAGACAAGTAAAATTCACAACCAATATAAAGGCGAACGCAGTCTTCTATTGGTCCAGCTCGCTCATCGCTATCAGCTGAATTCGAGGGAGTCCATCTATTCGCAAAACATTTGTCGCTAACAGAGTTGCTGCCATTCAAGATTTGACGTCGATAAACGACTGGAGATATGTGCATACAAAGGACAACCCTGCTGATCTTGTTTCACGTGAACTTTTCCCTGAAGAACTGAAGCAGTTGCGAATATGTTTCAATGATCTATCGTTTCTTAAACTTCCAAAAAGCAGTTGGCCAGTTGAACCTTATACGAACAACATTGCGGACGATGAAACTAAAGTCATCAAGTGTGCTACCACAGCTACGGTTGAAGCTGACGTATATCCATTATATATGATTGAACACGGAAATTCAATCCGAAAATTGATACGTACAATGGCATATATAAAGCGAGCAGCAATGCTATTCAGGAACAGAATTTTCAATATCATCACATCACTAACCTACGAAGAATTATGTACGGTAGCCGAAGTCAAAGCGATTCTCAACTCTAGGCCCCTTGCACCGCTATCGTCTGACCCGAACGATTTGGCTTCATTGACACCATCACTTTTTCTGATTGGGGGGCCACTTGTAGGCGCTACGAATGCAGCCAGCGATAAAATGAAAATGTCGTTAGCATCCAGATGGCAGTTGACAAATCAACTTAAGAACGAGTTCTGGAAGTGGCGGTATATTGAATATTTGGGGAAACTGCAGAAACGCACAAAATGGACTACCAAATAAAATATCATCAAAATTGTGACTCTAGTTACCATTAAGGAAGACGATTTGCCACCTTTCAAATGGAAATTAGGACGAATAGTCGAAATCATCCAAGGCCCAGACGGACACGTACGCGCCGCTGATGTTCGGACAAGTACTGGAATCGTACGACGACCCATTCATCAATTAGCTCCACTACCAATCGATTCAGATGAGACTGAAGCAGCTGCCAAACCAATGGAGACAACCACTACTGTAGAGCAGAATTTCAGAAAGCGTAAGGGCTCTCCCATGTCTACTTACGTTACTAGTTCTACCATTAGTCATGCCTCACATGACATCTGCAGACACGCCGCCAATCGAAATAATCGAAGTTGAAAATAATGGTGGCGTTTATTTTGAGAACATTGGGAATGGCCGAATATCCCCAAGCGCTTTGTGGCTCATAGTCTTTCATGATTTAAAAGGATATTGGGAAACATTCAAAACTATTGAAGCTGGCATAACACAATTAGACCGGTTAAAAGACGCAATCACAAACAACACGTATCATGAAGCGATTGTAACGCAATATCGGTATCTACTGCAACTATTAGGACAAAATCATTCTACAAGAATCTGCTAAATTAAGACAAAAAAGATCCACCTTTGATATAGTCGGCTCTTTAGCAAACAAGCTTTTTGGGGTTTGGACAACGAATATGCCGCTACAATGAGTGAAACTGTCTCTAAAATTGAAGCCAATGGAAATAACTTTAACGAACTGGTCAAGAAACATACATCGATTTTAGATGCGATGATCAATGTTATCAAAAAGTGTGAACTAGAAAGAGTAAATCAGACGAAAGAAATTCTAAATGCATTTGATTATGTATACGAAAATATGAAGCACTTGGATTCGGGAGTCAAACAGCAGAAGACAATTGAAGCATTTAACACCCAGTCAGTACTCGTTATGTCATTAATAACGGAATGCCAAGAAATGCAACACTCATTGATAGAAATAATTGAAGACGCCCATCATAAGTCTGAAAATCTCAATGCCATATCACCTCAACAAATCAAATTGCAGATCACATACATCAAGGACAACTTACCTCAAGATCTGGGACTGCCGGCTTTCGGAAATCCAATCAAAGTTTCACGCATCTACCAAATGGTCAAATTACAGTACGCTAATGAAAGGGATTATCTAATATTTGCCTTAACATTGCCCCTATTACTGCCTGCGAGATTTCATATTCTTCGATCATTGCCATTACCCACCATGATCAAGAACACTTTCCTGTCGCTGTCATGTGCACCAGAGCTAATAATGGTGAACGTTTTCAAGGATCAGTTCTACCCTCTGATCGTGACCGAACTTATGCAATGCCAAATTGCAGAAATCAACTCGTGCGTATGCAGCAAACATCGACCTATAATGCACAGAAGTGATAAGAACGTTGACTGCATTATCGAACTGATCTCGAAAAACAGACTAAACAAATCATACGACTTCACGTTTGTATGCAACAACCAGGTTTTCCTGCAACACCTACAACGCAAAGGAATCCTTAAAATGCAACCGGGCTGTACATTGAAGGATGATGAGCTCAGCCTCCGAGCTTTTAACACTCTACACACCTCGCTAAATGTTACTTTCACCCAGCTATTAATATCTCTGTTACAGATTAAACAGAATTCACCGGGGCATCACGATCGTTTAACCATCCTTAGATAAGTCGATCTACTGTGAATATCGAAAACTTAACCCGAACGTTGGATGAACTATCAACCAAACAATCTGAATTGCAGCATCTGGGCTCCCTTAGTACACATACGTGTATATCATCAGTGAGCTACATTGCCTTAGGAATCATCCTCATCATAGCTAGTTGGCATCTATACACGCGTGTGCTTTCTGCAGGAAATGCTAGCGGCTTCCAGAAGCCAGTTCCAGCTCCACGTCAATCACTACACGATGTCCAATATTCTTTTGAAGTATAATACTTCAACAGGCGGCAGTATGTTTAGGTCATCATTTTCATGTAACAAATAACAAATTCAAAAACAATCAAGCATTCAAACTACAACATGTTTAGCTCATCATTTTTTGTATTCACTTTGGTCATAATTTTTTGTATTCAAATTTCATGTGAAACTTCATATTTTGGCCATGCACCATAATACTTATTAGCTATACTCGTAGCTTTGCTTGAACTCTATATGTAATTTTACCTCGATCTTCAAATTATGTATGTATGCTTTGCTTATGAACTACGCGTGTAACTTTAACCTGATCATGAAATTATGAATTGCAACGTAGCTTTGCTTATGAAGTATGTGTTTAATGTTAAGTTTGTCAAGTAAGCATTGTTTTTGTATTTAAGCTTTTGTTATGAGAAATATAGTTCAGGGTTGTTAAGTAAGCGAGAAGGTTTTCATTTAGCAGCTTGTGAAGCAAGAAGTAGAGAATCCTGCTTTCTAGTCTTTGATCATAACGAAAATTGATTAACTCCAATATTAGAAGTAGAGAAAGTCCAACTTTTTAATATTTCAAGGAAATATATCCAGGTTCTTGTTTTTCACCTAGCTTTAATATTAGAAGTAGTGCAATCCTACTCTCTAATATTTTAAGGGAGCTGAAAACAATTCAACGTGCTTAGGCAACAATTCAGCGTGCTTTGGCAACATATATTTGGTGACCCCATTTGTAAACAAAGAACAGACTACCTTCTTGACAATGGAGTCTTTGGCAATCGAGCAAACTCGTCTCGGTAAAGAGATCGAGGAGATTATAAAAACGTATCACAAGCAATCACCTGAAAAGAAAATGATTGCGTATTTAGAAGAAAAATTGACGTTAATTGAAGGCCTTTGGGAAAGATTCGAAAGTAACGACAATCAGATACGAGAAATCGCTGGTATGTCGCTCGAGCATCCCTATTTCACTAAAGATTACCATCGAACGGTCAAGATAGCTCAAGAAAAATTCAGATCAGAAGTTCAGTCGTTGATTAAGTATGTTAAAACGCAATCTTATGAAGAACGTCAAACTTTTTCAAATCCTAACTATCAAAGCCCCATCAAGGTGTCTACCAAAGTAGACAATACTGAGCTATCTCGGCTATTGAAGAAGCATAAAGCTATGGTAGTGGCACTCAACCACTTAATAACCAGTACAACTGCTGTTGGTGGTCAATCGATGGAGTATTTAAAATTAAAAAAGGAAAAATTGTTTAAAGCATGGAATGAAATCGAGCAATGCCATTATTTAATTTGGAAAATTGCTGAAGATATAAAAGCGTCAGGATACGATTCAAATCAATTTTTCGAGTTACAAAATTAAAGCGAAAAGCTCCTAATAGATTTGAATAGTCGTCTTGCGAAACCAAATAACACCAACAGTCCTACACAGCCCACAAACGAGTCGCAATTCAAGCTTCCAAAAATTGAATTGCCAAAGTTTGATGGAGAATATATGAAATGGCTACAATTCGAAGATTTGTTCAAGCAAATGGTTCATGATGAGCCTAAATGCACTTGCCGGAAGTTCTGGTACTTCAAGATGAGCTTAACGGGGGAGGCAGCCAAGCTCATTTTGCATTTGCCAATCTCAAACAGCAACCACATCGCGGCGTGGGATATGTTGCAGAATCGATATGCCAACTAGCGGTTGTTAGTAAACGCTTTGCTGGATAAATTAATGACAAAACCAGCTATCAGCTATCAGCACTCAAATCATTACATGATACCACAAAAGAGTGTGTGTTCACATTATAAACTATGGGGATTTCCGCAATTGAACATTGAGACCCGATAATAATACATACAATTTTGAAAAAACTGGACAAAACCTCTTATACACTCTATGAGTAAACATTAAAATCGCCAAGAGACCTACCGTCATTAGACGAGTTGTTAAAATTCATCGAGATGAGTGTAGTGCAAGGTAGCTTATACATGTCCGTGAAGGACTGCAGCGATGGTCTGCTGCCTCGGCGAAAGAAGATGTTAATTTCCGCCGAGAATGCCCTTGTCTGGGGACGCGTGAATGCGCTGGCAGGCTAGCATTGCGGTATCGTGGGGCGAGTCCATTCCCCCAACACAAGGACCCACTACAAAAGAATTTCGCATTCACGAATTTCTGGGGTCTCGAAAACAGAACTAATCGACCGAAGAGGAAAGAATTGTTTGTTCAAAGAACAAGCCGAAGCAAGCTAAAACAGACGGACTTAGGGGAACCTCGTCGTTACCCGACGATTCTCATGGCCCACAAATAAGAGTGGGGCAACCGAATGGCGATGGTGCCCTCTCGCACCCGCCCAACCGGATCAAGGTCCAAAAAATGTTGCAGTGGCCATATATTTCCCTTCTGAGTGGAAAAGTCATACAAACATATCCCGCATGAGCCTTCCCATCAGAAAAGAAATATACCGGTGTCCAATTTACGTCATAGAGTTATGCAATCGGATCACATAACCCTATGCTATAAAAAGGCACCTTGACTAAAGGCCACTCAAACCGCAAGAGTCCCTGAAACTAAATTACACTTGGAGCACGCCCGATGGCTAGCTCATTTTTTTAGACCACTGCACCGGGTCCTGTACCCAGTCAAAAGAACAAAAATGAAAGACCAACGCGTAACTTTAATTACATCATTGTATTATCTCAGAACAATCATCATAATAATCGAAAAGAAACATGTGTCTGATTAACAATGTCTCGTAATGTACGTTCATTCCCGTTCTACGGTATTTTGTTTTAAATTAACTACTGTATATGGTTTTTCGTTATTTCTTTTCCTTCTTGATATTTGGAATAGTCAAGATGTTACATCGCAAAATAGAAGAATTGTGTGTAAACGAATTATATTTTCATTATAAATTTAACTTATAAAGTTTTAAAAACAATTTCCAAAAGTTATTAATATAAAGCAGTTTAAATAAACAATTAAATAAAAACAATCGGTACTGTCGACATCCACGCCGGGCGCCCGCTGGTGATGTGGTGATATTGCGTGCTGAAACCAATTCGTTAAATCGCATTTTCAACACTTATAATTATAGGCAAATATAATTTCTATGTGAACGTTTTCGATTGTTTTCGGTGAAATCAACTAGGAATTGTAATTATTAGCACACCGATTAATGAAATTATCCAAGGCAAAACACTGAAGTAGCAATAGAATTTTTAAAGGGCTAAACACTATATATGTCATCAGGATCTTCGTATCTTCCATCGAGTTTCAATTTATCAATCTTTCGGTTTTAGTTATGCGTGGATATCTTGATTTTGTTGTTTTTCTTGACACAATAGAACACATACAGATAACTGTTTAGATTTACAGTAAGCAGCAGACGAAAAGACGCGATTAAAGAAGGCAATATCCACTGTTCAGCACCGCAATAGAATTACACTTTTCAAAAGTCGAACATCACCAATTTCTTCCACTTGAAAGAACTCATATGACAGTAATCTTCTAATTAAGCCACTTGGAAAAATATTAAATTTTACAAGTCCCGTTCAGCGATTCGGTCTACTAGCTCCTTCGCGCACAAACACATGCATAACTCGCTTATTTCATCCATTCCTTTAACATTACAATAATTTTAAGGAGATTATTATAGCTGACAATTTAATTCAATTGTTTAACCTTAATGCTTGTTTTGTTGTTTATATAGTAATCAACATCAAGGGAAAACACTTTAACGAATAGGTGAAATTTCTTGAACTAACGTAAATTTCACCTAGCAAATCAACAATGTAATCACGGAACTAGGAACCAAAAATGACGACCCGCAATATCCTCAACTCATCAACTAGACGGGTGTTGCGATGAATGAGACGAATTTCCGTGATTTCCCCAGTCCACTTTCGACCATAGTATACTCAACTAGTAACCACACTCCATCAACCCTCCGGAAAAATCCGAACACAAGTCGAACAGCGAGCCATAAATCTTCGGTAGCAGGCAGGTAGGTAAATGCTGACGCGAGGATTGGCGCGAATATAAACAAATGCTTCTATGAGAGATTTCAGGATTACCATAGCTCAAAAAATCAATAACTTTGCAGAAAAACAAATTCGTTCCATGCAAACTTTTAGTTTTTTATTAGGATCTGGCAGCACTCCTATGTTCTGAAATGCGTAAAAGAACACGTACGTCGGAAATTTTATTTGCATTTTGCTTTGTTTCTTGAGCGCGCACAACATGGGATCAGCTGTAATGCCCCGGATCAGCTGACGTGCCCCTGGGAAAATTCAAAAAGTGTGCAACACAGGGTAAATGAAAGGTGAGTGTACTAATTGAGTATACTATGCTTTCGACCAACTCTTCACAATCACAAATCCCCCCCATGCATTCCCATCTTCTCAAATTTTGTCCAACTTCATCAGCTGACACCTGTACATTTCGTTTATATAATATTACATTTA
Organism: Odontomyia ornata; assembly: GCA_963969285.1. Classification (NCBI taxonomy): domain Eukaryota; kingdom Metazoa; phylum Arthropoda; class Insecta; order Diptera; family Stratiomyidae; genus Odontomyia; species Odontomyia ornata. The sequence goes on along the minus strand of OZ017740.1, from coordinate 245,337,082 downwards.
CATGTTTGTTTTGCGTCTCGACTTTGCCTTTATTATGTTGTTCGTTACAGGTTTTTTCACACACACACACAAGCTGTTCATATCACCAGCTGGTACACCCATTCCGGATTGATAAAATTTATTTTACGTTACTAAGAGAATCGCGGATAAGAGTTACAGTTTACGCTAACTTCAAGAATGGACTAGCATGCATTTTTAGGTAATGCACCGTTGCCCTGCACTAAGTCAGTGATTCCCCATCCTAAATCGTAATGGGCAGATTCAAATTTAAAAAAAAAAACCAAAATTTAACTGCAGTTGGGAAATTTTAACTGAACTAAAGAAATTAAAAATGAAGTAAAGAAATTCAAATAAATTGAAAAAAATTTACAGGCAGTAAGAAATTTACATGAAGGAAAGAAATGAAAATTTTAAATAGTAATGAAAAATTAAATTTTATGGAAAAGATAATTAACGGAGAGCATTTAAATTTTAATATAGAGGAAAATTGATATGAGGTTACATTTACTAATAATAATAAGAAGAAAAACGATTCTACAAATTACAATTACAGGGGAAAAAATTACATCGTTTTTTTTAAATCTGCAATTACAATTTGGATAGGAGATACGAGGGTTTTCAAGCAGTTTGGTAGTATAACTGCTCAATTACTACATGATGTTTCAAAAGTTAGAAACACTCATTCAGAAAACAAGCCCATCTAAACAACAGAGGAAACCAATTAAGCAAGCAGCGTTGGTAGGAAACAATATGGAGCTACAATGCAAACTCTGCCAAAAGGCACATGCAATTTATCACTGCGATTTTTTTAAAAAATTATCCCCTGCAAAGCGGCTAAAAAGTTCAAACAGCTGAGCTTGTGCACAAATTGTTTGAAGAAAGGCCACAGGAACAAAAAGTGCATGTCAAGAGGTTGTCAAGAATGTGGTAAATGACATAACACGCTCTTACATAATCCAGGGCCTACAACGACATCGACAGAAGCACAAAACACAAATCTGTCTGCCCAATTCAGTGAAACAAATGGATACGTGTTCTTGGGAACTGCGCTAGCAGAAGTAACTAGCTGTGAAGGAAAGCCCATCGAAGCACGAGTTTTACTTGACTCAGACTCGCAATTGAGTTTCATTACGGATAAGTTGCATAAGAAATAAGGATTTGGCACAAGTCACCCAAAGATTAATATTTCGGGCATTGGCAACACACAAGTGAAAGCAAGTGATAGAATCAACATTACTATGAAATCAACATGCAGAGATTTTGCTACACCATTAGAGGTCTTCGCGATCAAGGAAATCACAAACCTCAATACTACATTGATATCGATGGCTGGAACATTCCTGAGCATATCGCACTTGCCGACCTAACGTTTAATAAACCAGGCAGGATTGACATCCTTTTGGGGCCGGAAGTATACGGCGGAATAATGTGAAACGGCCAAATTCGGTTACTAGAAAAGCTACCAATTCTACAAAATACCACGTTAGGCTGGGTGGTTCTCGGAAAGGCTTCGAACTGTACATCATTTGGCGGGATCTCGAACATAAATTAGGATAAAAATTCTGGGAGCTGGAAGATTGCTCCGGTCAAGTCATACTATCATCTACTGACAAAAAGTGCGAGGAATATTTCGAAGCTACAACCACTCGAGACTCCAGTGGCCATTTTATAGTCAATTTACCATTGCTGGGTGACTCTTCTTTACTTGGCGAATCAAAATCATTGGCATACAAGCGGCTACTCTCAATGGAAAGAAAATCATCCAAACAACCAGTTTTCAAAGGGCAATATGACCAGTTCCTACAATAATATGTAGATCAAGGTCACATGAAGGAAATTCTAGCATTAGACTTCAACGGTCCGCATTATTTTATGCCGCATCATTATGTGCTCAGGCCCGACAGCAGTACTACAAAACTACGAGTGGTCTTTGATGCATCGGCGAACACAAAGAACAATTTGTCGCTTAATGACTTATTGCTTAAGGGACTAAAGGTTCAAGAAGATGTTAGTGCTATTATTACCAGATTCCGCTTAAGGCGCTACGTATTTACGGCAGACATAGCAAAGATGTACCGTCAAATTTTAGTGGCAGAAGAGGACCAAAATCTCCAACTAATCATGTGGCGAAAGAATACCAATGACGAATTGAAATATTATAAACTGTCGACTGTCACCTATGGCACATAGTCTGCACAGTATCTGGCGATCAAATGCTTGAAAAAAATGGCCGAGGAAGGAGCCAGCCAGTACCCATTGGGAGCTGCGGCAATCCAGGACTTTTATGTTGACGATGTCCTAACAGGCAGCGATTATTTGGAAGAAGCTTTGAAGATACGCAACGAGCTGCAGCCGTTACTGGCCTCGGTAGGATTCCATTGTCATAAGCGGTGCGCTTACCATACAAAATTGATTGAAGGTATTTTGAACAAGGACCTCGATATTGAATTGGACTTCACTAAGATGGACAGTGATACCATAAAAACGCTAGGCGTAATTTGGGAGCCGATTACTGACATGTTTACCATCATCACGGATTTGAAGGAGCATCAAACAATAACCAAGAGAAATATTCTAGCTGATATTTCACAAATTTTCGACCCTTTAGGAGTAGTAAGCCCAGTTATTGTAAAAGGGAAGCTGCTCATGCAAGAATTATGGAGATTACAAGTGGGTTGGGATGAAGAAATACCTGATCAATCGATATGGCATAAATATAGGCAAGAGCTGCCAGGCTTGAACAAAATCAGCATCCCACGGTACATGTTCAGTGAGAATGAGACCATAGACACACAAATTCACGCTTTTGCTGACGCTAGTGAGAAGGTATACGGTACTTCGGTCTATATAAGATCAAAAGACAAAAGAGGTCATGTGACAGTTAAATTACTTTGCGCCAATTCACGAGTAGTACCAATCAAACCCGAGACCATTCCAAGGTTAGAATTGTGTGCTGCACAATTAACAGACAAGTGAAATTCACAACCAATATAAAGGCGAACGCAGTCTTCTATTGGTCCGACTCGCTCATCGCTATCAGCTGAATTCGAGGGAATCCATCTATTCGCAAAACATTTGTCGCTAACAGAGTTGCTGCCATTCAAGATTTGACGTCGATAAACGACTGGAGATATGTGCATACAAAGGACAACCCTGCTGATCTTGTTTCACGTGAACTTTTCCCTGAAGAACTGAAGCAGTTGCGAATATGTTTCAATGATCCATTGTTTCTTAAACTTCCAAAAAGCAGTTGGCCAGTTGAACCTTATACGAACAACATTGCGGACGATGAAACTAAAGTCATGAAGTGTGCTACCACAGCTGCGGTTGAAGCTGACGTATATCCATTATATATGATTGAACACGGAAATTCAATCCGAAAATTGATAGGTACAATGGCATATATAAAGCGAGCAGCAATTCTATTCAGGAACAGAATTTTCAATATCATCACATCACTAACCTACGAAGAATTATGTACGGTAGCCTCAGAAGTCAAAGCGATTCTCAACTCTAGGCCCCTTGCACCGCTATCGTCTGACCCGAACGATTTGGCTTCATTGACATCAGCACATTTTCTGATTGGGGGGCCACTTGTAGGCGCTACGAATGCAGCCAGCGATAAAATGAAAATGTCGTTAGCATCCAGATGGCAGTTGACAAATCAACTTAAGAACGAGTTCTGGAAGTGGTGGTATATTGAATATTTGGGGAAACTGCAGAAACGCACAAAATGGACTACCAAATAAAATATCATCAAAATTGTGACTCTAGTTACCGTTAAGGAAGACGATTTGCCACTTTTCAAATGGAAATTAGAACGAATAGTCGAAATCATCCAAGGCCCAGACGGACACGTACGTGCCGCTGATGTTCGGACAAGTACTGGAATCGTACGACGATCCATTCATCAATTAGCTCCACTACCAATCGATTCAGATGAGACTGAAGCAGCTGCCAAACCAATGGAGACAACCACTACTGTAGAGCAGAATTCCAGAAAGCGTAAGGGCTCTCCCATGTCTACTTACGTTACTAGTTCTACCATTAGTCATGCCTCACATGACATCTACAGACACGCCGCCAATCGAAATAATCGAAGTTGAAAATAATGGTGGCGAATATCCCCAAGCGCTATGTGGCTCATAGTCTTTCATGATTTAAAAGGATATTGGGAAACATTCAAAACTATTGAAGCTGGCATAACACAATTAGACCGGTTAAAAGATGCAATCACAAACAACACGTATCATGAAGCGATTGTAACGCAATATCGGTATCTACTGCAACTATCAGGACAAAATCATTCTACAAGAATCTGCTAAATTAAGACAAAAAAGATCCACCTTTGATATAGTCGGCTCTTTAGCAAACAAGCTTTTTGGGGTTTGGACAACGAATATGCCGCTACAATGAGTGAAACTGTCTCTAAAATTGAAGCCAATGGAAATAACTTTAACGAACTGGTCAAGAAACATACATCGATTTTAGATGCGATGATCAATGTTATCAAAAAGTGTGAACTAGAAAGAGTAAATCAGACGAAAGAAATTCTAAATGCATTTGATTATGTATACGAAAATATGAAGCACTTGGATTCGGGAGTCAAACAGCAGAAGACAATTGAAGCATTTAACACCCAGTCAGTACTCGTTATGTCATTAATAACGGAATGCCAAGAAATGCAACACTCATTGATAGAAATAATTGAAGACGCCCATCATGAGTCTGAAAATCTCAATGCCATATCACCTCAACAAATCAAATTGCAGATCACATACATCAAGGACAACTTACCTCAAGATCTGGGACTGCCGGCTTTCGGATATCCAATCAAAGTTTCACGCATCTACCAAATGGTCAAATTACAATACGCTAATGAAAGGGATTATCTAATATTTGCCTTAACATTGCCCCTATTACTGCCTTCGAGATTTCATATTCTTCGATCATTGCCATTACCCACCATGATCAACAACACTTTCCTGTCGCTGTCATGTGCTTTTTTGCTTCTTTTATCAACTCCCGTGACATTTCTCCAATAAGTGTCAGATTACTGTCAAATTGTGGGAGTAATAGTTATCGCGGGAATTTGTTTTACCTGAGAAATTGTTCAGCAGGATAGCCTGAATTATTTTTGTGAGTCGTATAGTCGTGTAGGAAGTTGCAAAGCAGGTAATTAAGTATTTCATACATATTTTGATCAACCATAACCTGATCTTCATTCAATTTCAGATCGATGAAACTTCGTTTATGAACATTGTGTCATATCTCCTTTATCAGTGTTCGTTAAGGACCATTTTTAATATTTCATCCTAGACTGAATTCTAGACAGAATCCGGAACAAGTGTGGTAGGCTTAAAAGCGTTTTATAATATTTAATATCATGTAATATTAGTATTGATTCCTTTCAGTAAATTATCAACTTTACACATTACAGAATGCTACAGTTAAATCGCTTGCACTAGAAGTAGTCGCATTGGTTTCCCGCAATAAGGAATGCGTAAGCGAGATAGCAGCGTGCAAAATACAGGGAAGCTATTTTGTTGCGCTAAAAGATTGATTTAAGAGACCAACAAATGAAAGTACTGAAAACACTTTCAGGGCTTCTGAATTCACAAGAGATGATAAAAGAAGCTCAAAATAAAGGTAAAGTGAATTCTTGGCAAACAATTATAAAATATTTACTTCCTGTTTAGGTGCTGTGATATATCTACTGGACATGTTCTGTAATTCAAGGAATCTTCAAATGCCAGAACTTTGTGCTTGCACTAGAAGTAGTCGCATTGGTTTCCCGCAATAAGGAATGTGTAAGCGAGATAGCAGCGTGCGAAATACAGGGAAGCTATTTTGTTGCGCTAAAAGATTGATTTAAGAGACCAACAAATGAAAGTACTGAAAACACTTTCAGGGCTTCTGAATTCACAAGAGATGATAAAAGAAGCTCAAAATAAAGGTAAAGTGAATTCTTGGCAAACAATTATAAAATATTTACTTCCTGTTTAGGTGCTGTGATATATCTACTGGACATGTTCTGTAATTCAAGGAATCTTCAATTGCCAGAACTTTGTGCTTGCACTAGAATAGTCGCATTGGTTTCCCGCAATAAGGAATGTGTAAGCGAGATAGCAGCGTGCGAAATACAGGGAAGCTATTTTGTTGCGCTAAAAGATTGATTTAAGAGACCAACAAATGAAAGTACTGAAAACACTTTCAGGGCTTCTGAATTCACAAGAGATGATAAAAGAAGCTCAAAATAAAGGTAAAGTGAATTCTTGGCAAACAATTATAAAATATTTACTTCCTGTTTAGGTGCTGTGATATATCTACTGGACATGTTCTGTAATTCAAGGAATCTTCAATTGCCAGAACTTTGTGCTTGCACTAGAATAGTCGCATTGGTTTCCCGCAATAAGGAATGTGTAAGCGAGATAGAAGCGTGCGAAATACAGGGAAGCTATTTTGTTGCGCTAAAAGATTGATTTAAGAGACCAACAAATGAAAGTACTGAAAACACTTTCAGGGCTTCTGAATTCACAAGAGATGATAAAAGAAGCTCAAAATAAAGGTAAAGTGAATTCTTGGCAAACAATTATAAAATATTTACTTCCCGTTTAGGTGCTGTGATATATCTACTGGACATGTTCTGTAATTCAAGGAATCTTCAAATGCCAGAACTTTGTGCTTGCACTAGAAGTAGTCGCATTGGTTTCCCGCAATAAGGAATGTGTAAGCGAGATAGCAGCGTGCGAAATACAGGGAAGCTATTTTGTTGCGCTAAAAGATTGATTTAAGAGACCAACAAATGAAAGTACTGAAAACACTTTCAGGGCTTCTGAATTCACAAGAGATGATAAAAGAAGCTCAAAATAAAGGTAAAGTGAATTCTTGGCAAACAATTATAAAATATTTACTTCCTGTTTAGGTGCTGTGATACATCTACTGGACATGTTCTGTAATTCAAGGAATCTTCAAATGCGAGAACTTTGTGCTGAAATTCTCGCTAAAATGACCGCTGACCGTTTAAGCGGACCTAAGGTAGGAAAATTATAACATATACAAAATGATAGAAAGCTAATATTGCATAAAATTCTGAAGGTTCGCATAACAGTTTGCAAATTTCTACCTCCATTATTCGTCGGTGCAATGATCGAATCTCCGACAACTTACGTCCACTTAGTCGAATCAATTCACGAGCATACAGAATTAATTTGGAATGTAAAGACAAGATCAAAAGTATGTGATGTTGTTGCTGATATGTGCGATGGGTAAGCTAACAGAGATTGCGTAAAGTTTTTAAACAGCTAATATAATATATATTTACGTATAGATGCAGTTTTTGTAAAACACAAATAAAATCCAAAAATTTTGTGGAAAGACCCAGATATTCTTAAAGATATACCCAATGAGGTGATTGTATCTGGCGTTTATTTGCGGCTGTTTGTTAGTAATCCAGCTTGGACTCTGCGCAAGCCGAAGTTATCGGATTTACTGGACTTCGTTGTAGACGTGTACAAAAATTCGCCGGATGTAAGTTAATTAATTTTTTAAATCACCGGTAAATGGTCTTCTGGAATCTTCATAACGTACTCTTCAATATTTTTAGAAAGATGCATTGGAATTAGCATCTACTGCATTAGTCGAATTATTAAGAGCGCAGCCTAATTTAGCAGATGACATTCCAGTTTGGGGTCACATACCAAAACTCTTCAATTTACTTAACGTACAACCAAAACATACATTGTCAGTATTAGATCAATTAGCTCTTTCAGAGGTAAGATCAATTTGCCAGAATTTAATTGATTTTCGATAAACATGTATTTTATTTTAGTACTGCGTGACAGCAGTGTCGCAAACTGAATGTATCTTGCCTTTAAAACGGTGTATGGAAAATAACAAGCCACTGATAAAAAAAGTGTGTGGAATGTCAAGCCGTTTGTTTAAATACCAACATGTGAGTGTAATGATTCGGTAAAAAAGCTTACCTCTAACTGTTATCGCGTTAATTGTAGGATTCATTCTTTAGAAAGTAATCTAATACCATTCCTGTTAAATTTGCTTGAAAGTCGTATGGAGTATGTAGACAGTCCTTCTGCGGTGAAGGCCCAAGTTGTAGCTGCGCTCAAGGCGATGACACACAATTTAAATTATGGTGATCGTGTATCGCAAATTTTATTGAAACATCCAGAGTGGGCAGAGTTTAAAGATCAGAAGCATGACTTATTCATAACGGATGCAAACGTTAGGGGCTATTTAACAGGTGAGTTATTTACTTATTTATGAATTATTGAATGAAACATCGATTATTTACCAAAATGGGTTAAATACTTTACGCATATTTTTTTGCCAAGTATCGTGTTTGTTTCTTCTAATTCTCAATTCGGCTATGATGGGTATTAACTCAAAGTTCAAACAGTCCCAAATTCAATTACACATTGTGATAATTATCATTGCTTTTCAATGGCAAATTATTGAATATAAGCTTAAAAATTTCATGTCATCGATTTTGAGCCTATCAAAGAATACACAAAGATATTTTTAATTTTGATCTGGTTTCACAATTTTCGCTTAGTCCCTATCTCCTTGCTTATTCTAATTATGAAATGGACAACAACAAGGTTTTAGTCATACATTCCTTATAATAAAACGTTTCAGGAAATCCCTAAACTGCTAAGCCTATACAGAACATTTTTGGAAAGAGCTATCTTACAGCAAATGTTATGCTTATGGGCGTAGATAATTACCACATCGATGTATGTTTTATACGAGCAATTTTCTTCAATTCATCCTAAAAGCTGATTTACAATTTCAGACTGGTCTGTTTTCTACTTATTCCTTCTTAAAGTTGATTTCCAATGGAACTGGCTGTATCTGTAATCAATTTAATTAATTTTAATTCAAATCTCGTTCTTTTGTAACATGCAATGCTAAACATCAATAGATATTGTGAACCTTTGCAGGGAAAAGGCATAAATGCTAGCATCTAATCACGGGTGTTTTAATGGACCATGTAACCCATCGCTCATAATTTTGTTTTCATAAATTGGAATCAAGCCGATTGACGCGAGCATTAAAATGTCTTTCCATTTCATATATCTGCAGAGGAGGCAGATAAAATGATTGCGTTCTGTCAACAATACATTTTTTAAAGATTAACTGCGCGCTTGTTTCCTACGGCAAGTTTCTTCCTCGTTTGGTTGTCTAGAAATGTGACTTTCCTCGTTCTATATCGTTCCATAAATCAATACTTGATCATTTCGCCATTCTTCTTCTTTTTAGCACTACAGCCCCTCTCGGGCCTTCCCTTAGAGATAGAGTATCTCATTTTCATGACCGTATTGATTTTTTCGGAAGTTGGTTTGGTCAGTATCATGCTCCCGTGTGCTTGCTCAGCTTTGATATGATCTGATTAAATCAGTACATACCACTACTGGCTGAACACTCGTAGTCTGTCCGAAAAATCCCCTGAACTAAATCACGTTACTCCCAACGAGATTTGAACCTGGGACATTATCGTCGTTCAATTCTAATTTGTATACAATTTGACTTTCAACTGCTGAAGATGAGAATGATGCTACAGCATTTTTACTAGTTGTTGAATTTGCATGCTATCGTGTTACTGAGCCACAAAGTGTGGAACTACTAGGCGTTCGACGATTCCGCATTGGTTGTGTTGATCTATAAACCGCACTAGCATTACCATTGGTTTTTCGATTCTCGAGAATTGGTTATTCGATTCTCGAGAATCAATGGCAATGCTAGCGTGGTTCATAGATCAACATAACCAATGCACAATCGTCAAGGTCTAGTAGTTCCACACTTGCGACATTAAAATAGTTTGCCTTATTTTCTAAGTTTTCAATCATTTTTTTCAGAAACCTAACCGGAAGCTGATACCGCGAAAAAAGTCGTCAGAATGGGAACAAACTGCCGAGGAAACGTTAACTCCTGAAATAACAACAGACGAAATCCGCCTCAACTACGCCAAGTACGGATGAGGATAACGAAATTGAATACAATCGTGGCTCAACAGGAATTGAAAGTGCACGTTTTCCTTGCCGTTATTTTAAAAATACCTTTGTAACTTGATTTGCTTTTCATTATAGCTTAATTGAAAATAAAATAAATTTTAAATAAAATCATTAAACTATACATTTCAATATATTTTATAATTATGAAGGCTAACGACATCAAATTACAAATTTTTTTATACATTTTAATGCAATAACAATGAGTATGGACGTAGAACCGTGATGATTTGAGATGGCTAGTGGATGCTAAATCCCGATTTGGTGTGTCGCACTGGTGACAATGAATCAATCTCATTGAATATTCTTGTATCCTGATTATAAAACGTCTGTTTTTTACCACGGATGCTGTAATGATGTTAAAAAATTTATATAGTTATAGCAAGTATTATGAACTGTTAAATATTATTTCAAACTAATTTAAGAAGGGATTGAGTATATCTGTGGATTAAGAGGAAAAAGGATACGCATCTGAGCTAGTGAGGGAAGCAGATAAGAAATATCTTATCGAAAGTCATTTAGATTTTAAGTTTTCGGTAGGTTAACAGAAAACTCTATCTTAATTTAACTATTGAAGTTACTTAAGAGTTTCTAGGTGGATAAACAGTCTGCGGTAATCTTTATCTATAAAAGCTAAATCTGTCATCGCGTGTATTTCTGTTCTGGCTAACTTCATGTTAAAAACTCCCATTAAACTTGCTCTCTTTATGTATGTAGCTAGATTGAAAAGCAAGCATACGACAAATAATGCTTTGCTTTGGCATCCTAGCCAAATTAGTCCGTCTTATAAAAATGGCGTGGACAACCTCCCAAGTCTGCATTAATAACCAACTCACCGACGTCTTTGACACCAAAAGCCGGCTAAAGCAGAGAGATGGGCTGGCCCCATTGCTATTCAATTTGGGTCTGGGTAGAAACCTACCTGTCCATACAAGAGGTACGCTATTATACAAGTTAAGCCAAGTAGTAGCCTATGCAGATGATAGCAACATTTTGTCATGGTCGCTAGAAACTGCCAAAGAACTTTTCCTGAAACTCGACAGCGAAGCAAAGCTAGTAGGGCTACAAATCAATGCGAATAAAACAAAGCTCATTACGCAGTCGAGGAAAAATACCTCAAATACGCAAAATATCGGACTTGGCGAATACACTACCGAAAATGTGGGCGAACTTGTGTATCTAGGCACCAAAATAACGAGAACGCTAATGAAAGAGAAGAAATACGCGGACGAATACTGTTCGCAAATAAAATATTGTATTCAGTTTTGACGATCTTGAAAACTAGCTGCATACACAGGAAAACAAAGCTCCAAGCATACAAATCTGTGATAAGACCTGTGCTTTACTATGGATTTGGAAAACATGGACCCTAACTCAAGCATCCGCAAACATATTCAACGCCTTTGAGGGACGGGTCCTGTGGAGGATGATTGGAGCGAAGCTAGACGGAGACCAATTGCGAATTCGATACAACCATGAGCTGTATGAAATGTTTGACGAGCAGGAGGTCTCAACGATTGTAAGACTGCGGAAGCTGTAATGGGCTGGCCACATGAATCGTATGGATGAACAACGGATACCCAAGAAGGTATTCGTTGGGAAAGTGAAGAGCGGAGACCAGTGGGGAAATCGAAGAAACGCCGGTCTGACTCGATCGAAGAAGGCAGTTCATCGCTGCTCGGATTTCAAAATTAGAGGACGCGATTGATGGACCGAGGCGCTATTTGCAGGAAGCGAAGGCCGGCGCGGGGCTGTAGTGCAACGAAGAAATTGAAAAAAGTGAACTTCACATTTATGTAGACTAATAAATTTTTTACCTCAAAAACAAAGAAAATCATGTCTTTTAAAAATAAATATTTAATGAAGAATAAATTATTATAATATTGCAAATTTCTCTTGGATAAAAAGTATTACTTTAAGCCTTAATTAAATTAATTGTAAAAAAATTTGTAGTTAGTTATGACTAAATAAATTCAATACCTCCAAATGCTATGAATTAAAAAACACTCAACAATTTGTATCATAAACTTAAATGCAAACAAAAATCGAATTCAATCTTGTTAATTTTGTATGGACAGTCTTTTTTCCTTTGGAATAATATTTTAAAATATTGCTGATCTTAATTAAATTGTTAGTCAATGATGAATAAATAATTTATATATTTTAAAATGCTGTGAAATGCAAAAAAATCAATATTTTGCATATTAAATGAACATATGAAAAAACAACTAATTCAATATTGCTAGCTTCGGTTTGGACGGTCTTTTCAAGCAATCACTTTTTCTTTGGTGTGTATTTAAAAAATATAATCTTAAATTAATTATAAATGAATTTATGATGAATGATGGATGAATTAATTATAGCTTTCAAAATGCTATGAACTGAAAAAAATAAAATCAATAATTGGTATAATAAATGAAAAATAAATAATAATCTAATTCAATACAGCTAATTTTCTTCTGGACAGTCTTTTAAAGGAATCGCTTTTTTCTTTGGAATAATTTTTTAAAAAAATATTTGCCCAAGTGGACGAAAACGTTTTCAAGTTGCTAGTGATTGGTGTTCCGCAAAGTTCACAGTTTTCTTCTGTGTATGCCTCTAATTTGCTTAAAATTAAGTTCATTAAAAATTTTTTTTGCTCTTTTTGGGCTAAAAACATATTTTCAAAATTTTCTGATATTAAAGTTTGAAATATCTGATATGCCATAAATGACATATCTATACGAAAATTTGACGGCCATTTCAAACCTCCGCGATTTAAATTATCAAGATAGAAAAAGTTTTCGTCCACTTCAATATTTAAATTTACATTTGTACAAAAGAATGCGGAGCATGTTGGACAAGTTGTTCTTTCCGACACCTTTCGTCCAACATATCCCGCTACGTAGATTAAACTATTTTCACATTCGGGGCTTATTTCTACATCACAGCTTTTTAGGATTATTTCCTGACTAGTATATACATCATTAGTATTTATTGAAAGCTCATCATATTCCGTAAAATCTACTTTTAATTGACTAATTTTTATTGCACCTTGATGACTAGAGTAAAATTTCAAAAGTGAAGTTACTTTAATTTTCCGTTCTGATTCTAAAATTTGTTGAACAGACACATTGTAATTTGTTCCGCTCATTCGCCTATATCGAGAAAATCGCGCCTCTAGTGGATCAGTTTGTAGTTTCCCTAAAAGAACAAAGAGAATCTGCAAATCCACTAAAAGATATTCAGCTATTAAAATTAATGACGCGGTAGTTAAATTCAAAGCAGTCTCGGTTTCTCTTGAAAGTTTACCTGTAAATTTAGTAACACTTTCTATGTCATCAAAAGCATCCCAAGAACTAAGCCACTCTGAAAACTTTTTTAAAAATGTAACATTATCTTGATGGATCGAAGTAATAGGCAATGCCAATGGCTCTCGAATACGGTATCCTTTTCCCGGATGTTTAACATTAACAACTATCTACCATTTCCTAATGATTGACATAAATTCAAAGGTTCCTGCAGATTCGGGTCCAAGTTTATCTTTAAATATATTAACTGCTTCTATTGTTTTTTCATCAAAAATGTTTAATGCTAATGAAACTGATTGTCTTTGAAAAGTATTTGGATACAAACATTTCAAAGACAATGAAGGAGCCAGTTTAACTGTTGAATTTTTCTCCTCTTCATAAATTTGAATTAAGTCTCTAAATTTAGCAGTTAAATGTAAATCAGCATTATCAAAACTAGGGAAACAAAACATTTTAGGTAATGAGTTAATCCAGTTATTTCTAATATTTTTAAGCAAATGAACTGTGTCAAATAAGAAAAAAATTTTTTTGGTTGAATCATAAGGAGAAATGATGTACGGTTGTAGCTGATTATGGGGAGAGAACGATTTAAACATATTAACGTTAACTCTATTATTATCGGAGATAATCGCAACAACTTCAAAATCAGCGTTGTGCAAATTATCCAAAATATCTTTCGTCATTTTGTATAATTCACCACCACTCATTTTTTTAACTGGAAATATTCCAATTACCTCCTTATTGAACTGAATTAGCAAGTACTGGTTTGTCAGAATTATTAGTAGTATTTACTGCAATTCCCTGTAACTTATTTCCTTTATACGTTAATTTCGGATTTACATAAATTTCATCTAATAGCAAAACTACTTTTTTCTCTTTTGCCTCTAACTGTTTCGACCTGTTAGTCAAATAATTTAATGAGACACCTGAGTTCAAATTTAGAGTCAAAAGAGTTTGTAAATATGGGCAACTTGGCAAAGTTAATAAATCTAATTCGCGCAAATACTTGTATGCACCCGGATATGTGTAATAAAGCATTGCAGCAAAAACTAATGTATCTGAATCATATCGCGGACTTTTTAAAGAAATTTGCCTAAGTTGATTTTTTATGAAGTTTATTCGATTATCTGGCTCTTGGTCTGAAAGTTGCGATAGCTGTTCTATTGCTGAATACAATATTTGTTCTTTTGATTTTAGATCATTATCGAAATTATTTGCTTCTACCGACTCTATTAATTCATTCGATGGCCGAGAATACTTTGAAAGAAACTAGATTTTACTTTAGTTTTTTCAAAATAAATCTTAGTTTGGAAATTGCATTCAATTTTAATGGAGCAATATACAAATGGAATTGGGTTCACTCTAATATTATATAAAAACAATGTATTATTTACGCACTTCAATTGCCAATCTTTGCGTAAAAAGTGATTTTTGTTTTCAACTAGCTCATGAATTTCCTTAAATCTAATCTCCAGCGGTGGTTGGGGTGTTCCAAATTGATTGAGGGCAATATCCATACATTTTGATACATCCGGGCTTGATCCTGGAAACTTCGTCGGCACAGCGTTTGCCTTCAGCATCCACCTGCTCTTTAGTGAAACAACAATTTCTATATACGAGAAAAAAATATATGTACATATATGTATATAAATACATGTTGAATTTGCAGGAGGGTACTGCTGCCACTCATTATTATATTAAATTGAATACTGAAAACATTTTTTTATTGCAAAGCTTTGCCCCGTGCCATCTTCAATGTATTCTTATTTAGTATATCTCATAAGCTACAGTTACCAAATTTTCTAGTGTTCGAGATAAATAAACTATCCAAATGTTCAATAAATTCATTGGAATAACAATTTAGGGCTCTGTAGAAAGTGAACAATTTCACGTTCCACCCAAATTACCATTTATAGTAATAATAACCGTTTGCTACCATCTTTATATTACAGTGCCAACTGTTTTACTGACGTAAATAATCGTTCTTCTACTTGGGAATTATCTTCTCTTATATGAATGGCCATAAAATTGCTGATCAAATGTTTCGTTCGAAAAAAAAAAATTAATACTACAGTACAGCTAAGTCGTTCAAATTTATTGCTGGTAATATTTATTTTCGCATAAAAAATTATCAGTTTAAAAAAATTTGAGCGATAATTGATCTTACGCTGGGATACTTTCAGACGAAATATAAAATATATGCTTTTATTTTTAACCGACTCAATCCTTTCTATTGGAAACAACCTATAAATTATTTCTAAATGTAGCTTAAATGCTATAATTGAAGATGATTTACAGTAATTATATACTATAGAATAAGAAATAAAAAATCAACTTATTGCTTTCTCAGGGTGAGCATATTTTCTCCCCTATATCAGATTTGTTTGGGGCCTGTCTAGCCTCTTCCCCAGTAATTCGATGGATTCATTAGATAGATTACTGAGAAAGAGGCTAAATGTCCCGAAACAGCTGTCTGATTTAGGAAAAAAATTAATTTACTCTGAGAAAGGAACTAATTCATTTTTTTTCTTGTTTCTATTTTAAAACGTTGCAAACATCGGAAACGAAAAATTAAAAATAATATGTTTCATGATTACTTTTCCCTTTAGCATTCGTCCTCCGGCTGGCTGATAAAAAACATAAGATCCTGCTTAAATTCTTAGATGAAGATGTTAAACGTAAGTTTTGCGAAATTTCCCCAAGGCAATAATAAGGATTGAATGACTGCGTATTATAAAGTAAATCACCATTTGAAAATTGAGTCATTACTTTCTATATAATTTTATACATAATCTGCCCGGGAAGTTAAAATTAGTGATCCCTATACTAAAGACTGGCGGGAACCGCGAACTACATAGTTGATTTTATGAATTTTTTTTTGTCCGTAGCTAATTTTTAATTGAGTTGCATTATTATTTTTCTATTCGAAAAATAGTTAAAGAAGAAAAAATTAGTTGAAGGTGTTCCCTACGATTCCCTTCAGGGCATCAGACTATAGACACACACGGATGATGCCGACCACTACGCTGAGAAGTAAAAGAATCATTCCAATTTATTCTTCTTATGCAGACTCTATGTTTTTGTAACTACGAATTATATTCAGTTACAATTTCTCTTACTTTTTTTATTGATCGCTCAAGACTTTTTACGTCATCTTAATGTTAATCTATGTTTATTTCCTCTACACTGTGCTTTAATTGTAACGCACGGGTACGCATCAGATTTCTGGTAGCTCCGATAGCGAAAACATTTTTTGTCCATAGATATTTTTTAATTGAGTTGGATTAAATTTTTTTTTTTGAAAAATTATTAAAGAAGAAAAATGTTAATTGTAGGTGGTTTCAACATGTACTAACAATTTTTCCGCTTTAACAATTTTGCAAGTTATAAATATTTATGCAACTCACTCAAAAAAATAGTCATGGATAAAAAAAATTTGCGCCATCAGAGCTATACGAAACATGATCCGTTCCGGTGAGTTACAATTATGTCTCAGGAAGAGCATATAAACGTATACATTTAGATTAAATTGATATAAAAACAGGGTCGAGCAATCAATAAAAAAAGTTTAGTACATAGTTGCGTTTTCATTAAACTATGGCACATAATTTTCATGAAAGCTTCCACGACAGCAACGAATATCGAAAAAACGTAAATGAATGTTATGGTTAAAAAGGATCTTTTTGTTACTTCGCGATGTCATTACATAACAACGATGTAGGTTTGGGTTTCAATTATTGAAGTTACTTATGAGAACTACCATATGGGACAGATATGAGTAATAACGGAAAAGTAATGCAGCGA
The DNA here is from genome assembly GCA_963969285.1 of Odontomyia ornata. Lineage (NCBI taxonomy): Eukaryota > Metazoa > Arthropoda > Insecta > Diptera > Stratiomyidae > Odontomyia > Odontomyia ornata. The sequence continues at coordinate 245,319,960 of OZ017740.1, read as the reverse complement.
TACCATGAGAGAAGATACTTCAGTCGAAAAAATGAGCCTGAACGTATTTTTATAAAAATTTTTCTTCAGAAATGGCAGTAATGGACGTATATAGATTCAGATTTATATTATCAGTTTTTTCGGAAGGTTCATAATTTTCACACCTTATATGGATGAATAATCTTTAGCAGATAAGCAATGGGGTTAGAAAACTTTCTTATAGTAGTAAATTCCTCTCTAAAAGCGTGAAAAAAAATAAATTTAAATTCGACTTCGAAATGCCCTCAGGAGGGTGAAATAAATTTCATAGAATCAGTGCCAAATCAATTCCTCATTTGGACATACTTATTTGTAATATGTTTAATGAAATGAATACACGGGGAAAAACTGACTTGGCACCGATTCCATAAAATTTATTTCTCCCTTTTAAGAACATTTCGATGTTGGTTTTTAATTTTTTTGTAACATTTTTTACCCACTAGTTTAATTTTTCGATATTGATTTTCGACCGCGAATCACTTAAGAAGACTGAACCGATTTCGATTTTTTAAATTTAGTTTACAAACTACGAAAAATACCGATAAAGAATATGATCTAATTTAAAAATAACTTACGATTGTTTGAGCTGGTTAAGTCGAACATTATGAGGTCTTCTTCGTTGAAATGCCGCTCACAAATAGCGCTGTGGTCCGGAAGATACTCCTGGGCATGTTCCGCCGCTGCCAGCCATTGTTGCCGGAGTTGACCTTCTTGGGGCAGCAGAAAGTAGTGCTTTGATGGCACTCCATTTGCTGATCTTCAGCAGCTCTCTACAGAGCAAAACTTCACCATTCCTACAAAATTAACAAAAAAGCAGGAAAGTTATAAATTAATGTGGTAAATGTTCTACTTATCTTTAAATTGCTCAACCAATCGATCACCACCTTAAACGTGTATCAGGTGCCTATAAAAAATCAAAAACATATCACTTTTTATATAGCGCTTATGTTAGGAAAATTTCAAATATTGTGTTTTTTACACTTTAGAAGTTCAATGTGAATACGGTAAGTGATGTATGCTTAATTATATCAAAGGCTAAAGACTCTTTCAGTTAGCACTTATAATGAACAAGTTTTATATACACCAAATTCCGTCGAATGGTATCAAACTCTAATAGAACCAGGGAACTTAAAGCCGTACGAAACCGAAAACACACTTCACTGAAAGCCGCGTCAATAATCAATACGCGCAACTTGGGAAACGGCGCTGATTGACTTAGGAACTACTCAAGTTTCAAATTTCAACAATCCGCGTAACTTTAAATTCTGGGTGCTTGATTTACACTTGTTGGATCAAATTAAGGAACTTCACCTTACACTTGATATACAATTTTTAGCAAAAAATGTAAAACAATTACCTTTCACGTCAGCTTGCAAAATTTTTGTAGGTGTCCTCCTTCTATCGAACTCCACTTTTGGTTTTCCTGTTTTTCCTAAATCAGAAGAACATCTGTTGTTCACATACGAATTACATAATGTAAATTGATTTACCTTTGCCCGTCTTTATGGACGCGCATTTTCGCTTGAGGGTGATACCTGCTTCTCAAAACACTGCCTCCTATAAAATTTAATAGGTTTTAACGCTAATTTTTTTTACGAACATAAACTGGTTGGAGCACTCTTTTGTCGAATGGTTGCCGCTGCACCGATTGCGTTCAAATTTTGTATTCCGGAGCACTTTTTAATTCTTAAACCGATAAGGTGAGGAAAAATCCGATTCAAAACCTTTTCCAATATAATTTTATTAATTTTTGTATGGAACTTACCGATGAGAAGCACTACATTTATTCGTCAATTGACAACCCACACATTTATTCAATTGTGATCAGATGTTGTCATATAACACAATTGAAGTAAATAACTGGATGAGAATTGTATTTCAACAACATTTTGGTGGAATTTAAGGCATTAAATTATAATATTTGAAATGACAGATCCCCGATGCTGCTGTAATATATTGTGCAAGGACGGGTTCTAGAAGAGCAGCCTTCTATTCTCTAAAAGGGCACCCTTCTATTCTGTATTCTATAGAAGGGCATCCTTCTATTCTCTAGGGAAGCATTCTTGTATTCTTCCTTCGACTCTATAGAAGGGTACCCTTCTATCCTTTATGATACCTTTCTATTCATTTGAAGAGTACTCTTCTATAGAATAGAAAGGTGCTCCTCTTGAGAATAGAAGGGTGCCCTCTTATTCTTTAGAAGTTTACCCTTCTATTCTTTGGAAAGGCAACCTTCTATTCTTTGAAAGAGCACCCTTCTATTCTTGACAAGGGCACCTCTCTAGTTTTTAGAAGTTATTTTCTTCAATTGTGTTATATGACAACATCTGACCACAATTGAATAAATGTGTAGGTTTTCAATTAACGAATAAATGTAGAGCTTCTCATCGTTCAGTTCGATGCTAAAATTATTAAAATTATATTGAAAAAGGTCTTGGATCGGATTTTTCCTCACCTTATCGGGTTTAGAATTAAAAAGTGCTCTGGAATACAAAATTTGAACGCAATCGGCGCAGCGGTAACCATTCTATAAAAGAGTGCTCTAACCCATAAACTTACTGCACCAATTCAATAGAAATTGATTTAACTGTCTGATCAGGCAGCAACGAGACTATTGTGGTTAAGGTGCTCCTTAGATGTACGAGCTGGATAGAACACGGCCGGATTCTTATCGAGCTATTGAAATGTTTCGGACTGCAAATAATTAAATTTGCAATTAATTAACTAATTAAACATATACGCAAAGTACAATACTCACACTCTTAACGCTCCCAGCAACTCTTCTTCCTGTGTTACGTATAGTAGTGCACGACTTTGTATGTTTTACATCATTTCTGCCTGCGAATTTCGATTCAGTTTGCAAATTGACCTATTGTTTGACAGGAATTTTGACGTCTATTTGTTTGGAACTGCATTAACTGTCAGGAGTTGTCAGTTTTACTTTTGTATGACGTCATGTCACAGAAATTGCAGAGCAAGACGGCCAGGTTTAAGGAGGCAGTGGTCAGGACCATCGACGAAAACTCTGGCAGCAACAAAGTTCCCTAAACCAGTGGCTTTTTTTTCGCTAAACAAGTCATACGACTTCACGTTTGTACGCAACAACCAGGTTTTCCTGCAACACCTACAACGCAAAGGAATCCTTAAAATGCAACCGGGCTGGACATTGAAAGATGATGAGCTCAGCCTCCGAGCTTTTAACACTCTACACACCTCGCTAAATGTTACATTTCACCTAGCTATTAATATCTCTATTACAGATTAAACAGAATTCACCGGGGCATCACGATCGTTTAACCATCCTCAGATAAGTCGATCTACTGTGAATATCAAAAACTTGACCCGAACGTTGGATGAACTATCAACCAAACAATCTGAATTGCAGCATCTGGGCTCCCTTAGTACACATACGTGTATATTATCAGTGAGCTACATTGCCTTGGGAATCATCCGCATCATAGCTAGTTGGCATCTATACACGCGTGTGCTTTCTGCAGGAAATGCTAGCGGCTTCCAGAAGCCAGTTCCAGCTCCACGTCAATCACTACACGATGTCCAATATTCATTTGAAGTATAATACTTCAACAGGCGGCAGTATGTTTAGGTCATCATTTTCATGTAACAAATAACAAATTCAAAAACAATCAAGCATTCAAACTACAACATGTTTAGCTCATCATTTTTTGTATTCACTTTGGTCATAATTTTTTGTATTCAAATTTCATGTGAAACTTCATATTTTGGCCATGCACCATAATACTTATTAGCTGTACTCGTAGCTTTGCTTGAACTCTATATGTAATTTTACCTCGATCTTCAAATTATGTATGTATGCTTTGCTTATGAACTACGCGTCTAACTTTAACCTGATCATGAAATTATGAATTGCAACGTAGCTTTGCTTATGAAGTATGTGTTTAATGTTAAGTTTGTCAAGTAAGCATTGTTTTTGTATTTAAGCTTTTGTTATGAGAAATATAGTTCAGGGTTGTTAAGTAAGCGAGAGTGTTTTTATTCAGCAGCTTGTGAAGCAAGAAGTAGAGAATCCTGCTTTCTAGTCTTTGATCATAACGAAAATTGATTAACTCCAATATTAGAAGTAGAGAAAGTCCAACTTTTTAATATTTCAAAGAAATATATCCAGGTTCTTGTTTTTCACCTAGCTTTTTTGTTTTTTTTGTGGTAGGGAGGTGAAGGCATTTACGCCCGCTGAGTCTGGCAGTGTGGGACTCCCATGGAGGATACCCTTGGACTACCCACTAAACACCTCCCCTGTCAATCTGAGAACCTAGCCTGGAACCTTTTGACACATTACTTCGGGCCAGGTCTCGTTTTGTTACGCCGTGGGGCGCCTTCAAGCTGGGGAGTCCCTTTCCTAGCGGGAGGGGAGAGGGGAAGAGGAAATGCCAGAAGAGCGATCCCCCAGGCCCAGCGCCTCCGGCTGCTGTGAGTCCCTTTTATATTTCAGGACTGCCCGAGCATAATGTGCCACCTGGTTCCATTTGTCAACCGATTCGAGGATCACCGCAACTATATTATCCAGGGTGAGCTCTCCCGTCTCCCTGTAGAGTCCCCTTCGCAGCCTGACCCATTTTGTACACGCAAAAAATGTGTGACAGGCATTGTCCTCCTCTCCTGGGCAAAACCGACAATCGGGAGACCGTGACTTGCCGATCTTGTGCAGGTAAGACTGAAAACACCCGTGCCCGCTCAAAAGCTGGGTCAGATAGAAGTCAGTCTCACCATGCCTTCGATTTGGCCACGGTCTCACGTCCGGGATGAGGCGCGCTGTCCACCTTCCCTTCGTGCAATTCCCCCAAGACTGCTGCCAATCGTTGAGCGAGCGTTGTCTCTCCTCGCGGACAACTACATCCCTCGCATCCTCGTTTCGGTGCAGGTAAATTGCGCGGCGCTCTCTAGCAAGGAGGGCGACAGGTATCACGCCTGCAATCACTCTCACCGCCGAGTCGGAGACTGTTGGATACGAAGATGCAATTCTCAGTGCTCCTCTTCTCTGTACCTGTGCCAATCGTTTTCGGTATACCTCCTTGCTGAGAGCGTCGCCCCATACCTCTGCTCCGTACAGTAGCACTGACCCTACAGCACTCATCAAGAGGCGTCTTCTTGATGGGCTGGGTCCCCCTACGTTGGCCATAAGTCGACTCAGGGCCGGTATTCCCGAAGCAGCTTTCTCAGCCGTTGCCCTGATTTGCTCAGAGAAACTCATCTTCGAGTCGATTAGTAGCCCCAGGTACTTCACCGGTGGCTTCGATTCGATTTGTATATCTCCAATACTGATCATCCTTACTCTAGGGATTCTCTTTTTTGTCAAGATGACCACTTCGGTTTTCTCCAGTTCTAAACTGAGCCCGCGAGCAGTCATCCAGTCCCTCACTCGGCGCATTAGCATACCTAGCCTAAGTTGCGCTTGTTCAACGGTGCGTCCAGCGACCAGAGCCGCAACATCATCCGCATAGCCGACCAAGCACGACTCATTTGGCATCTCAAGTCTCAGTAGCCCGTCGTAAGACACGTTCCACAGGTCCGGACCAAGGATAGATCCCTGGGCAACATCCGATGTAATTTCCATCCTTCGTTGGCCCTGTGTCGTGTCGTAGAGCAGGCTTCGGTCCTTTAGGTAGTTCCTCAAAAGCCGCATTAGATATTCTGGAACTTGAAAAGAGTTTTCCAGCGTGTCCAGAATATCCACCCATCTAGCGGAGTTGAAGGCATTCCTGACGTCGAGTGTCACCAACAGGACGATCCGTCGCTTGGTGCGACTATATGCCTCTGCCTTTTGGACCGCGTTACCACCTCTGCAATCGCATCAATGGTAGAACGTCCTGCTCTAAAGCCGTACTGCCGAGGAGATAGGTCCCCAGCAGCACGAATCGCGTCAGTGAGTCTTCCCTTGATGAGTTTTTCTAGCACTTTCTCAGCCGTGTCTAGCATGCATAACGGGCGGTATGCAGACGGCGATTCGGGATTTCCCTTCCCCTTGCTGATCAGTACGAGCCTTGCCACCTTCCATCGTACCGGGAAAACCCCGTCCCGTAGGCAAGCGTTGAATGTGCTGAGCAGCAAGTCAGGACAATGGTGATAGACGAGCCGCAACACCTCAGCTGGAACACCATCTGGACCTGGAGCCTTCCTCGCTTTCAAGGAGAGGACTGCCTCCTCCAGTTCCAGCTGTGTGAAGAGTGGGCACTCTACTGCTGTTTCACCATGGACAGCGTCAACACGGACGGGATGGGCGGGGAAGAGTCCCCGCACTATCGCGTCCATCTTTTCCGCGTCATGTATACAAGGCTTCCGTAGGGCACCAAGTTTCCCCATAACCAGCTTGTAGCCAAGGCCCCCTCGGATCCTTGTTCACATTGTCCACTAGGTCTTGCCAGCAGCGAGACTTGCTACTGTTGATCAGTTTGCGAAGGTATTTCCTGGCTGACTTATATGCTGCCACCTGGTTGCATGCCTCGTCACGGTTCCGCGCCCGTTGAGCCTCACGCCGAAGCTTGTGACACTCCCTCCGCTTTTCAGCGATTTCAGTAGACCTCCAGTACACTGGGGGCTTGCCGTGCCGGGGTCTTCGGCGGGGCATAGAAGCGCAGCAAGCAGTCGTGATTATGCTCATGGTAGAGTTCACCAAGTCTTGAGCTGCCAGTTCTTCCGTCCCCTCCCGAGCTCCCTGCAGCGGCTCACCTGCTGTGAGAACCTTGACGAACCTCTCGACGTCCATTCTTCCAATGTTCCATCCAGTTGTAGAAGGCCGAGAGCACGGACGTCGGGAGATAGCATCACTTATCTCAAGCAGAATGCACTGGTGATCACTGGCTGAGTAGTCCTCTAATACTTTCCAGTTGTGTATCCTCCGTACTAAGGACTCCGAGGCGAATGTCACGTCCGGTATGGTTCCCTCACAGCCAATACGGCGGAAAGTCGGCGTATTTCCGGAGTTTAGTACGACGAGGGCCGTCCTGGCCGCCATTTCCAGGATTCGTTTTCCCCGTGGATCCATCCGAGGCATGCCCATTCGATTGCTTTAGCATTGAAGTCGCCCCCAACGAGCACTTTACCCTCTGCGTTCGAGACAACGCCCTCCAGAGCATTGAGCTTGGCTTGGAAAGATGATATCGGCTCGTTAGGCGTTAGCTAGACACTAAAGAAGGTGATCCCTGAGCACCGAACCCACACGAAACCATCCCCCCGTCCACAACTCTCCGCTTGAAAATCACTGTTCCGAGCCCAGATAGCGGCAGTACCAGTTTCATCAGAGTACCATAATGCAGGACTTTTATTATGGTGTTGCTCACTCAGCAGCAAGAAGTCGGCTTTCCTGTCCCTCGCAAACTGCTCAAGCAGATTTTGGGCGGTTGAACTGCGGTGTAGGTTTAGCTGCAGGATGCGGGTCATCGAAGCTCTGATTTGGCCTTGGCTAGGGCTTCCTGGAACACCCGGCATTTTCCTAATCCCAAGACGTGTCCAAAATCAGGTTTTGGATCAGCATCCTTGCAAAGAATACAGTGTGCCTCCTTCGTACACTCTTTTCTTTTATGTCCCGTTTCACCGCATTTGTAACATAGGGACCTCCTATCGGGTCCTTTGCATACTTGTGTGGTGTGACCATAACCAAGGCATTTGAAACATTGAAGAGGCGTTGCTCTTCGCCGTATCCTACAGACAACCCACCCTATTCGTACTTTGCCCTTGTTCAGGAATTGTTCGGCGTCCTTTTCGGTCAAGTCAACTATGGCCATGCGTTGTCCCCTGTTGTTTTCTGGTCTCAGTCTCGCTTTGATCCTTCCCACGCTAGGGAACTCCCTTTTGATGGCCTCTTCTACCTCGGCCAGATCCGTCACGCAGTCAATGTCCCGTATTTCGATCGTTGCCATCGGCTCGAGCGGGGCTATAGTTGCGCTTTTGCCGAGGACTTTCTTTACTGCGTCACAGAATGCTTCTTTATTGCCGGCCTCTGCTCCGAATTCGACCAGTATGTGGCCCGACCGCGTTGGTCGTACTACTTTAATGGTGATATTGGTGTCTTCGGGCCTTACGTTTCCCCTGATGTCCCGCAGTACCTCCGGATAGGATCAGCCATCTTGGGGCTTTACAAGCAGTGCCTGCTGCCGGGGTCTTCGTCGGGGCTTCTGCCTCTCCTGTTTTGCATCAGGTCCTTTTTCTAATTGGGTGTTCCTGCGAATTTTATTTTCTGGCTTTTTTTGAAGGAGTTTCTTTGCGGCTTTCTTCGCTCCTTTTGTAAGCACTGTCTGGAACCCCTGATCTGGTGCTCCACGCCCGTCAAGTGCCTCTTCCTTCCTTCATTCACCTAGCTTTAATATTAGAAGTAGTGCAATCCTACTCTCTAATATTTTAAGGGAGCTGAAAACAATTCAACGTGCTTAGGCAACAATTCAGCGTGCTTAGGCAACATATATTTGGTGACCCCATTTGTAAACAAAGAACAGACTACCTTCTTGACAATGGAGTCTTTGGCAATCCAGCAAACTCGTCTCGGTAAAGAGATCGAGGAGATTATAAAAACGTATCACAAGCAATCACCTGAAAAGAAAATGATTGCATATTTAGAAGAAAAATTGATATGTCGCTCGAGCATCCCTATTTCACTAAAGATTACCATCGAACGGTCAAGATAGCTCAAGAAAAATTCAGATCAGAAGTTCAGTCGTTGATTAAGTATGTTAAAACGCAATCTTATGAAGAACGTCAAACTTTTTCAAATACTAACTATCAAAGCCCCATCAGGGTGTCTACCAAAGTAGACAATACTGAGCTATCTCGGCTATTGAAGAAGCATAAAGCTATGGTAGTGGCACTCAACCACTTAATAACCAGTACAACTGCTGTTAGTGGCCAATCGATGGAGTATTTAAAGTTAAAAAAGGAAAAAATGCTTAAAGCATGGAATGAAATCGAGCAATGCCATTATTTAATTTGGAAAATTGCTGAAGATATAAAAGCGTCAGGATACGATTCAAATCAATTTTTCGAGTTACAAAATTAAAGCAAAAAGCTCCTAATAGATTTGAATAGTCGTCTTGCGAAACCAAATAACACCAACAATCCTACACAGCCCACAAACGAGTCGCAATTCAAGCTTCCAAAAATTGAATTGCCAAAGTTTGATGGAGAATATATGAAATGGCCACAATTCGAAGATTTGTTCAAGCAAATGGTTCATGATAAGCCTAAATGCACTTGCCGGATGTTCTGGTACTTAAAGATGAGCTTAACGGGGGACGCAGCCAAGCTCATTTTGCATTTGCCAATCTCAAACAGCAACCACATCGTGGCGTGGGATATGTTGCAGAATCGATATGCCAACTAGCGGTTGTTAGTAAACGCTTTGCTGGATAAATTAATGACAAAACCAGCTATCAGCTATCAGCACTCAAATCATTACATGATACCACAAAAGAGTGTATGTTCACATTATAAACTATGGGGATTTCCGCAAAAGAACTTTGAGACCCGATAATAATACATACAATTTTGAAAAAACTGGACAAAACCTCTTATACACTCTATGAGTAAACATTAAAATCGCCAAGAGACCTACCGTCATTAGACGAGTTGTTAAAATTCATCGAGATGAGTGTAGTGCAAGGTAGCTTATACATGTCCGTGAAGGACTGCAGCGATGGTCTGCTGCCTCGGCGAAAGAAGATGTTAATTTCCGCCGAGAATGCCCTTGTCTGGGGACGCGTGAATGCGCTGGCAGGCTAGCATTGCGGTGTCGTGGGGCGGGTTCGTTCCCCCAACACAAGGACCCACTACAAAAGAATTTCGGATTCACGAATTTCTGGGGTCTCGAGAACAGAACTAATCGACCGAAGAGGAAAGAATTGTTTGTTCAAAGAACAAGTCGAAGCAAGCCAAAACAGATGGACCTAGGGGGACTTCGTCGTTACCCGACGATTCTCATGGCCCACAAATAAGAGTGGGGCAACCGAATGGTGATGGTGCCCTCTCGCACCCGCCCAACCGGATCAAGGTCCAAAAAATGTTGCAGTGGCCATATATTTCCCTTCTGAGTGGAAAAGTCATACAAACATATCCCGCATGAGCCTTCCCATCAGAAAAGAAATATACCGGTGTCCAATTTACGTCATAGAGTTATGCAATCGGATCACATAACCCTATGCTATAAAAAGGCACCTTGACTAAAGGCCACTCAACCCGCAAGAGTCCCTGAAACTAAATTACACTTGGAGCGCGCCCGATGGCTAGCTCATTTTTTTTAAGACCACTGCACCGGGTCCTGTACCCGGTCAAAAGAACAAAAATGAAAGACCGACGCGTAACTTTAATTACATCATTGTATTATCTCAGAACAGTCATCATAGTAATCGAAAAGAAACATGTGTGTGATTAACAATGTCTCGTAATGTACGTTCATTCCCGTTCTACGGTATTTTGTTTTAAATTAACTACTGTATATGGTTTTTCGTTTTTTCTGTTCCTTCTTGATATTTGGAATAGTCAAGATGTTACATCGCAAAATAGAAGAATTGTGTGTAAACGAATTATATTTTCATTATAAATTTAACTTATAATATTTTAAAAACAATTTCCAAAAGTTATTAATATAAAGCAGTTTAAATAAACAATTAAATAAAAACAATCGGTACTGTCGACATCCACGCCGGGCGCCCGCTGGTGATGTGGTGATATTGCGTGCTGAAACCAATTCGTTAAATCGCATTTTCAACACTTATAATTATAGGCAAATATAATTTCTATGTGAACGTTTTCGATTGTTTTCGGTGAAATCAACTAGGAATTGTAATTATTAGCACACCGATTAATGAAATTACCCAAGGCAAAACACTGAAGTAGCAATAGAATTTTTAAAGGGCTAAACACTATATATGTCATCAGGATCTTCGTATCTTCCATCGAGTTTCAATTTATCAATCTTTCGGTTTTAGTTATGCGTGGATATCTTGATTTTGTTGTTTTTCTTGACACAATAGAGCATATACAGATAACTGTTTAGATTTACAGTAAGCAGCAGACGAAAAGACGCGATTAAAGAAGACAATATCCACATAGGTGCCACTGTTCAGCACCGCAATAGAATTACACTTTTCAAAAGTCGAACATCACCAATTTCTTCCACTTGAAAGAACTCATATGACAGTAATCTTCTAATTAAGCCACTTGGAAAAATATTAAATTTCACAAGTCCCGTTCAGCAATTCGGTCTACTAGCTCCTTCGCGCACAAACACATGCATAACTCGCTTATTTCATCCATTCCTTTAACATTACAATAATTTTAAGGAGATTATTATAGCTGACAATTTAATTCAATTGTTTAACCTTAATGCTTGTTTTGTTGTTTATATAGTAATCAACATCAAGGGAAAACACTTTAACGAATAGGTGAAATTTCTTGAACTAACGTAAATTTCACCTAGCAAATCAACAATGTAATCATGGAACTAGGAACCAAAAATGACGACCCGCAAATCCTCAACTCATCAACTAGACGGGTGTTGCGATGAATGAGACGAATTTCCGTGATTTCCCCAGTCCACTTTCGACCATAGTATACTCAACTAGTAACCACACTCCATCAACCCTCCGGAAAAATCCGAACACAAGCCGAACACAAGCCGAACAGCGAGCCATAAATCTTCGGTAGCAGGCAGGTAGGTAAATGCTCACGCGTGGATTGGCGCGAATATAAACATATGCTTCGATGAGAGATTTCAGGATTACCATAGCTCAAAAAATCAATAACTTTGCAGAAAAACAAATTCGTTCCATGCAAACTTTTAGTTTTTTATTAGGATCTGGCAGCACTCCTATGTTCTGAAATGCGTAAAAGAACACGTACGTCGGAAATTTTATTTGCATTTTGCTTTGTTTCTTGAGCACGCCAAACATGGGATCAGCTGTAATGCCCCGGATCAGCTGACGTGCCCCTGGGAAAATTCAGGAAGTGTGCAACACAGGGTAAATGAAAGGTGTGGGTAATAATTGAGTATACTATGCTTTCGACCAACTCTACACAATCACAAATCCCCCCCATGCATTCCCATCTTCTCAAATTTTGTCCCACTTCATCAGCTGACACCTGTACATTTCGTTTATATAATATTACATTTACATGTTTGTGTTGCGTCTCGACTTTGCCTTTATTATGTTGTTCGTTACAGGTTTTTTCACACACACACACAAGCTGTTCATATCACCAGCTGGTACACCCATTCCGGATTGATAAAATTTATTTTACGTTACTAAGATAATCGCGGATAAGAGTTACAGTTTACGCTAACTTCAAGAATGGACTAGCATGCATTTTTAGGCAATGCACCGTTGCCCTGCACTAAGTCAGTTATTTCCCATCCTAAATTGTACTGGGCAGATTCAAATTTAAAAAAAAAAACCAAAATTTAACTGCAGTAGGGAAATATTAACTGCACTAAAGAAATTAAAAATGAAGTAAGGAAATTCAAATAAATTGAAAAAAATTTACAGGCAGTAAGAAATTTACATGAAGGAAAGAAATGAAAATTTTAAATAGTAATGAAAAATTAAATTTTATGGAAAAGATAATTAATGGAGAACATTTAAATTTTAATATAGAGGAAAATTGATATGAGGTTACATTTACTAATAATAATAAGAAGAAAAACTATTCTACAAATTACAATTACAGGGGAAAAAATTACATCTTTTTTTTAAATCTGCCATTACAATTTGGATAGGAGATAGGAGGGTTTTCAAGCAGTTTTGTAGTATAACTGTGCGATTACTGTGAATGTGGTAAATGACATAACACGCTCTTACATAATCCAGGGCCTACAGCGACATCGACAGAAGCACAAAACACAAATCTGTCTGCCCAATTCACTGAAACAAATGGATACGTGTTCTTGGGAACTGCGCTAGCAGAAGTAATTAGCTGTGAAGGAAAGCCCATCAAAGCACGAGTTTTACTTGACTCAGACTCGCAATTGAGTTTCATTACGGATAAGTTGCAAAAGAAATAAGGATTTGGCACAAGTCACCCAAAGATTAATATTTCGGGCATTGGCATTACCCAAGTGAAAGCAAGTGATAGAATCAACATTACTATGAAATCAACATGCAGAGATTTTGCTACGCCATTAGAGGTCTTCGCGATCAAGGAAATCACAAACCTCAATACTACATTGATATCGATGGCTGGAACATTCCTGAACATGTCGCACTTGCCGACCTAACGTTTAATAAACCAGGCAGGATTGACATTCTTTTGGGGCCGGAAGTATACGGTGGAATAATGTGAAACGGCCAAATTCGGTTACTAGAAAAGCTACCAATTCTACAAAATACCACGTTAGGCTGGGTGGTTCTCGGAAAGGCTTCGAACTGTACATCATTTGGCGGGATCTCGAACATAAATTAGGATAAAAATTCTGGGAGCTGGAAGATTGCTCCGGTCAAGTCATACTATCATCTACTGACAAAAAGTGCGAGGAATATTTCGAAGCTACAACTACTCGAGACTCCAGTGGCCATTTTATAGTCAACTTACCATTGCTGGGTGACTCTTCTTTACTTGGCGAATCAAAATCATTGGCATACAAGCGGCTACTCTCAATGGAAAGAAAATCATCCAAACAACCAGTTTTCAAAGGGCAATATGACCAGTTCCTACAATAATATGTAGATCTAGGTCACATGAAGGAAGTTCTAGCATTAGACTTCAACGGTCCGCATTATTTTATGCCGCATCATTATGTGCTCAGGCCCGACAGCAGTACCACAAAACTACGAGTGGTCTTTGATGCATCGGCGGAAACAAAGAACAATTTGTCGCTTAATGACTTATTGCTTAAGGGACTAAAGGTTCAAGAAGATATTAGTGCTATTATTACCAGATTTCGCTTAAGGCGCTACGTATTTACGGCAGACATAGCAAAGATGTACCGTCAAATTTTAGTGGCAGAAGAGGACCAAAATCTCCAACTAATCATGTGGCGAAAGAATCCCAATGACGAATTGAAATATTATAAATTGTCGACTGTCACCTATGGCACATAGTCTACACAGTATCTGGCGATCAAATGCTTGAAAAAAATGGCCGAGGAAGGAGCCAGCCAGTACCCATTGGGAGCTGCGGCAATCCAGGACTTTTATGTTAACGATGTCCTAACAGGCAGCGATTATTTGGAAGAAGCTTTGAAGATACGCAACGAGCTGCAGCCGTTACTGGCCTCGGTAGGATTCCATTGTCATAAGCGGTGTGCTTACCATACAAAATTGATTGAAGGTATTTTGAACAAGGACCTCGATATTGAATTGGACTTCACTAAGATGGACAGTGATACCATAAAAACACTAGGCGTAATTTGGGAGCCGATCACTGACATGTTTACCATCATCACGGATTTGAAGGAGCATCAAACAATAACCAAGAGAAATATTCTAGCTGATATTTCACAAATTTTCGACCCTTTAGGAGTAGTAAGCCCAGTTATTGTAAAAGGGAAGCTGCTCATGCAAGAATTATGGAGATAACAAGTGGGTTGGGATGAAGAAATACCTGATCAATCGATATGGCATAAATATAGACAAGAGCTGCCAGGCTTGAACAAAATCAGCATCCCACGGTACATGTTCAGTGAGAATGAGACCATAGACACACAAATTCACGCTTTTGCTGACGCTAGTGAGAAGGTATACGGTACTTCGGTCTATATAAGATCATAAGACAAAAGAGGTCATGTGACAGTTCACAAGTAGCACCAATCAAACCCGAGACCATTCCAAGGTTAGAATTGTGTGCCGCACAATTAACACCCCAATTAGTCAGACAAGTAAAATTCACAACCAATATAAAGGCGAACGCAGTCTTCTATTGGTCCGACTCGCTCACCGCTATCAGCTGAATTCGAGGGAATCCATCTATTCGCAAAACATTTGTCGCTAACAGAGTTGCTGCCATTCAAGATTTGACGTCGATAAACGACTGGAGATATGTGCATACAAAGGACAACCCTGCTGATCTTGTTTCACGTGAACTTTTCCCTGAAGAACTGAAGCAGTTGCGAATATGTTTCAATGATCCATCGTTTCTTAAACTTCCAAAAAGCAGTTGGCCAGCTGAACCTTATACGAACAACATTGCGGACGATGAAACTAAAGTCATCAAGTGTGCTACCAAAGCTACGGTTGAAGCTGACGTATATCCATTATATATGATTGAACACGGAAATTCAATCCGAAAATTGATACGTACAATGGCATATATAAAGCGAGCAGCAATTCTATTCAGGAACAGAATTTTCAATATCATCACATCACTAACCTACGAAGAATTATGTACGGTAGCCTCAGAAGTCAAAGCGATTCTCAACTCTAGGCCCCTTGCACCGCTATCGTCTGACCCGAACGATTTGGCTTCATTGACACCAGCACATTTTCTGATTGGGGGGCCACTTGTAGGCGCTACAAATGCAGCCAGCGATAAAATGAAAATGTCGTTAGCATCCAGATGGCAGTTGACAAATCAACTTAAAAACGAGTTCTGGAAGTGGAGGTATATTGCATATTTGGGGAAACTGCAGAAACGCACAAAATAGACTACCAAACAAAATATCATCAAAATTGTGACTCTAGTTACCGTTAAGGAAGACAATTTGCCACCTTTCAAATGGAAATTAGGACGAATAGTCGAAATCATCCAAGGCCCAGACGGACACGTACGTGCCGCTGATGTTCGGACAAGTACTGGAATCGTACGATGATCCATTCATCAATTAGCTCCACTACCAACCGATTCAGATGAGACTGAAGTAGCTGCCAAACCAATGGAGACAACCACTACTGTAGAGCAGAATTCCAGAAAGCGTAAGGGCTCTCCCATGTCTACTTACGTTACTAGTTCTACCATTAGTCATGCCTCACATGACATCTGCAGACACGCCGCCAATCGAAATAATCGAAGTTGAAAATAATGGTGGCGTTTATTTTGAGAACATTGGGAATGGCCGAATATCCCCAAGCACTTTGTGGCTCATAGTCTTTCATGATTTAAAAGGATATTGGGAAACATTCAAAACTATTGAAGCTGGCATAACACAATTAGACCGGTTAAAAGACGCAATCACAAACAACACGTATCATGAAGCGATTGTAACGCAATATCGGTATCTACTGCAACTATTAGGACAAAATCATTCTACAAAAATCTGCTAAATTAAGACAAAAAAGATCCACCTTTGATATAGTCGGCTCTTTAGCAAACAAGCTTTTTGGGGTTTGGACAACGAATATGCCGCTACAATGAGTGAAACTATCTCTAAAATTGAAGCCAATGGAAATAACTTTAACGAACTGTTCAAGAAACATACATCGATTTTAGATGCGATGATCAATGTTATCAAAAAGTGTGAACTAGAAAGAGTAAATCAGACGAAAGAAATTCTAAATGCATTTGATTATGTATACGAAAATATGAAGCACTTGGATTCGGGAGTCAAACAGCAGAAGACAATTGAAGCATTTAACACCCAGTCAGTACTCGTTATGTCATTAATAACGGAATGCCAAGAAATGCAACACTCATTGATAGAAATAATTGAAGACGCCCATCATAAGTCTGAAAATCTCAATGCCATATCACCACAACAAATCAAATTGCAGATCACATACATCAAGGACAACTTACCTCAAGATCTGGGACTGCCGGCTTTCGGAAATCCAATCAAAGTTTCACGCATCTACCAAATGGTCAAATTACAGTACGCTAATGAAAGGGATTATCTAATATTTGCCTTAACATTGCCCCTATTACTGCCTGCGAGATTTCATATTCTTCGATCATTGCCATTACCCACCATGATCAACAACACTTTCCTGTCGCTGTCATGTGCACCAGAGCTAATAATGGTGAACGTTTTCAAGGATCAGTTCTACCCTCTGATCGTGACCGAACTTATGCAATGCCAAATTGCAGAAATCAACTCGTGCGTATGCAGCAAACATCGACCTATAATGCACAGAAGTGATAAGAACGTTGACTGCATTATCGAACTGATCTCGAAAAACAGACTGGCACCTAGTTGTGTCTTCAGTCAGGACCATCGACGAAAACTCTGGCAGCAACAAAGTTCCCTAAACCAGTGGCTTTTTTTCGCTAAACAAGTCATACGACTTCAGGTTTGTACGCAACAACCAGGTTTTCCTGCAACACCTACAACGCAAAGGAATCCTTAAAATGCAACCGGGCTGTACATTGAAGGATGATGAGCTCAGCCTCCGAGCTTTTAACACTCTACACACCTCGCTAAATGTTACATTTCACCTAGCTATTAATATCTCTATTACAGATTAAACAGAATTCACCGGGGCATCACGATCGTTTAACCATCCTCAGATAAGTCGATCTACTGTGAATATCGAAAACTTGACCCGAACGTTGGATGAACTATCAACCAAACAATCTGAATTGCAGCATCTGGGCTCCCTTAGTACACATACGTGTATATTATCAGTGAGCTACATTGCCTTGGGAATCATCCTCATCATAGCTAGTTGGCATCTATACACTCGTGTGCTTTCTGCAGGAAACGCTAGCGGCTTCCAGAAGCCAGTTCCAGCTCCACGTCAATCACTACACGATGTCCAATATTCTTTTGAATTATAATACTTCAACAGGCGGCAGTATGTTTAGGTCATCATTTTCATGTAACAAATAACAAATTCAAAACAATCAAGCATTCAAACTACAACATGTTTAGCTCATCATTTTTTGTATTCACTTTGGTCATAATTTTTTGTATTCAAATTTCATGTGAAACTTCATATTTTGGCCATGCACCATAATACTTATTAGCTGTACTCGTAGCTTTGCTTGAACTCTATATGTAATTTTACCTCGATCTTCAAATTATGTATGTATGCTTTGCTTATGAACTACGCGTCTAACTTTAACCTGATCATGAAATTATGAATTGCAACGTAGCTTTGCTTATGAAGTATGTGTTTAATGTTAAGTTTGTCAAGTAAGCATTGTTTTTGTATTTAAGCTTTTGTTATGAGAAATATAGTTCAGGGTTGTTAAGTAAGCGAGAGTGTTTTTATTCAGCAGCTTGTGAAGCAAGAAGTAGAGAATCCTGCTTTCTAGTCTTTGATCATAACGAAAATTGATTAACTCCAATATTAGAAGTAGAGAAAGTCCAACTTTGTAATATTTCAAGGAAATATATTCAGGTTCTTATTTTTCACCCAGCTTTAATATTAGAAGTAGTGCAATCCTACTCTCTAATATTTTAAGGGAGCTGAAAACAATTCAACGTGCTTAGGCAACAATTCAGCGTGCTTTGGCAACATATATTTGGTGACCCCATTTGTAAACAAAGAACAGACTACCTTCTTGACAATGGAGTCTTTGGCAATCAACCAAACTAGTCTCGGTAAAGAGATCGAGGAGATTATAAAAACGTATCACAAGCAATCACCTGAAAAGAAAATGATTGCGTATTTAGAAGAAAAATTGACGTTTATTGAAGGCCTTGGGAAAGATTCGAAAGTAACGACAATCAGATACGAGAAATCGCTGTTCTGTCGCTCAAGCATCCCTATTTCACTAAAGATTACCATCAAACGGTCAAGATAGCTCAAGAAAAATTCAGATCAGAAGTTCAGTCGTTGATTAAGTATGTTAAAACGCAATCTTATGAAGAACGTCAAACTTTTTCAAATACTAACTATCAAAGCCCCATCAGGGTGTCTACCAAAGTAGACAATACTGAGCTATCTCGGCTATTGAAGAAGCATAAACCTATGGTAGTGGCACTCAACCACTTAATAACCAGTACAACTGCTGTTAGTGATCAATCGATGGAGTATTTAAAATTAAAAAAGGAAAAAATGCTTAAAGCATGGAATGAAATCGAGCAATGCCATTATTTAATTTGGAAAATTGCTGAAGATATAAAAGCGTCAGGATACGATTCAAATCAATTTTTCGAGTTACAAAATTAAAGCGAAAAGCTCCTAATAGATTTGAATAGTCGTCTTGCGAAACCAAATAACACCAACAATCCTACACAGCCCAAAAAACGAGTCGCAATTCAAGCTTCCAAAAATTGAATTGCCAAAGTTTGATGGAGAATATATGAAATGGCCACAATTCGAAGATTTGTTCAAGCAAATGGTTCATGATGAGCCTAAATGCACTTGCCGGAAGTTCTGGTACTTAAAGATGAGCTTAACGGGGGAGGCAGCCAAGCTCATTTTGCATTTGCCAATCTCAAACAGCAACCACATCGCGGCGTGGGATATGTTGCAGAATCGATATGCCATCTAGCGGTTGTTAGTAAACGCTTTGCTGGATAAATTAATGACAAAACCAGCTATCAGCTATCAGCACTCAAATCATTACATGATACCACAAAAGAGTGTATGTTCACATTATAAACTATGGGAATTTCCGCAAAAGAACATTGAGACCCGATAATAATACATACAATTTTGAAAAAACTGGACAAAACCTCTTATACACTCTATGAGTAAACATTAAAATCGCCAAGAGACCTACCGTCATTAGACGAGTTGTTAAAATTCATCGAGATGAGTGTAGTGCAAGGTAGCTTATACATGTCCGTGAAGGACTGCAGCGATGGTCTGCTGCCTCGGCGAAAGAAGATGTTAATTTCCGCCGAGAATGCCCTTGTCTGGGGACGCGTGAATGCGCTGGCAGGCTAGCATTGCGGTGTCGTGGGGCGAGTTCGTTCCCCCAACACAAGGACCCACTACAAAAGAATTTCGGATTCACGAATTTCTGGGGTCTCGAAAACAGAACTAATCGACCGAAGAGGAAAGAATTGTTTGTTCAAAGAACAAGTCGAAGCAAGCCAAAACAGACGGACCTAGGGGAACCTCGTCGTTACCCGACGATTCTCATGGCCCACAAATAAGAGTGGGGCAGCCGAATGGTGATGGTGCCCTCTCGCACCCGCCCAACCGGATCAAGGTCCAAAAAATGTTGCAGTGGCCATATATTTCCCTTCTGAGTGGAAAAGTCATACAAACATATCCCGCATGAGCCGTCCCATCAGAAAAGAAATATACCGGTGTCCAATTTACGTCATAGAGTTATGCAATCGGATCACATAACCCTATGCTATAAAAAGGCACCTTGACTAAAGGCCACTCAACCCGCAAGAGTCCCTGAAACTAAATTACACTTGGAGCGCGCCCGATGGCTAGCTCATTTTTTTAGACCACTGCACCAGGTCCTGTACCCGGTCAAAAGAACAAAAATGAAAGACCAACGCGTAACTTTAATTACATCATTGTATTATCTCAGAACAATCATCATAATAATCGAAAAGAAACATGTGTGTGATTAACAATGTCTCGTAATGTACGTTCATTCCCGTTCTACGGTATTTTGTTTTAAATTAACTACTGTATATGGTTTTTCGTTATTTCTTTTCCTTCTTGATATTTGGAATAGTCAAGATGTTACATCGCAAAATAGAAGAATTGTGTGTAAACGAATTATATTTTCATTATAAATTTAACTTATAAAGTTTTAAAAACAATTTCCAAAAGTTATTAATATAAAGCAGTTTAAATAAACAATTAAATAAAAACAATCGGTACTGTCGACATCTACGCTGGGCGCCCGCTGGTGATGTGGTGATATTGCGTGCTGAAACCAATTCGTTAAATCGCATTTTTAACACTTATAATTATAGGCAAATATAATTTCTATGTGAACGTTTTCGATTGTTTTCGGTGAAATCAACTAGGAATTGTAATTATTAGCACACCGATTAATGAAATTATCCAAGGCAAAAATAGAATTTTTAAAGGGCTAAACACTATATATGTCATCAGGATCTTCGTATCTTCCATCGAGTTTCAATTTATCAATCTTTCGGTTTTAGTTATGCGTGGATATCTTGATTTTGTTGTTTTTCTTGACACAATAGAACACATACAGATAACTGTTTAGATTTACAGTAAGCAGCAGACGAAAAGATGCGATTAAAGAAGGCAATATCCACATAGGCGCCACTGTTCAGCACCGCAATAGAATTACACTTTTCAAAAGTCGAACATCACCAATTTCTTCCACTTGAAAGAACTCATATGGCAGTAATCTTCTAATTAAGCCACTTGGAAAAATATTAAATTTTACAAGTCCCGTTCAGCGATTCGGTCTACTAGCTCCTTCGCGCACAAACACATGCATAACTCGCTTATTTCATCCATTCCTTTAACATTTCAATAATTTTAAGGAGATTATTATAGCTGACAATTTAATTCAATTCTTTAACCTTAATGCTTGTTTTGTTGTTTATATAGTAATCAACATCAAGGGAAAGCACTTTAACGAATAGGTGAAATTTCTTGAACTAACGTAAATTTCACCTAGCAAATCAACAATGTAATCATGGAACTAGGAACCAAAAATGACGACCCGCAATATCCTCAACTCATCAACTAGACGGGTGTTGCGATGAATGAGACGAATTTCCGTGATTTCCCCAGTCCACTTTCGACCATAGTATACTCAACTAGTAACCACACTCCATCAACCCTCCGGAAAAATCCGAACACAAGCCGAACAGCGAGCCATAAACCATCGGTAGCAGGCAGGTACGTAAATGCTGACGCGAGGATTGGCGCGAATATAAACAAATGCTTCTATGAGAGATTTCAGGATTACCATAGCTCAAAAAATCAATAACTTTGCAGAAAAACAAATTCGTTCCATGCAAACTTTTAGTCCTATGTTCTGAAATGCGTAAAAGAACACGTACGTCAGAAATTTTATTTGCATTTTGCTTTGTTTCTTGAGCACGCCAAACATGGGATCAGCTGTAATGCCCCGGATCAGCTGACGTGCCCCTGGGAAAATTCAGAAAGTGTGCAACACAGGGTAAATGAAAGGTGTGGGTACTAATTGAGTGTACTATGCTTTCGACCAACTCTTTGTAATGTGACGCCTACGCCCGGGAATCGAAGTGATTCCGATCCCGAACCCTGGCAACCAGCCAGATATGTATGTCTTCGAAGTGCAAGCGGACTTCATCCTTCGTGCGGATATCATTGCGCAGAAAATATTTTTTTTTTTTTTCAAATATTTATATCTGTGGATATAAATATTTGAAAAATAATATCAATTAAACACCGATATATTTCGAGGCATATCTATCTGGCAATGCCGCCCACAGTTGCCATCAAAACATCGAATAGATAGAAAAGTGGAAACTGGTTGGAAGTGTCATTCTGGATATAACCTTCAAAGTGTCATTCGGGTTACAACTTTCAGAGTGTACAGAGAGCTTAGTCCAAATAGAGTCAAATAGGGTTGGTTAATCCCCCTAACCTTCAATATTAGAAATACAGTGAGTTTGTACGCCACCAGAAGCTGCGTATCCAGGATTATATTGATGGGAAATAAACGATCTGTGTCATACTGGAGGTGAGTTTCCTGACTTCCTATCCAAGATAAACAAAATGTAAGATTTCATCATGCAACATTGTAGCATTTGCCACTGGTGTGGAGCTCCACGAGGTTACAATAGTGCATGGGGCTCGCACGTCTACGTTGGTGATATAACGCGCCTTGGCATACATTTTTTTACACATTAATGGCGGTAAAGCCAGCGCACGGGGCCGAGACTAATTGCTGCCATATGACATTAGGTACGTCCCCAGCAAAGGAAATCCATATGTCGAAATCAAAACGGGTTACGCAGAAGCTGGTCCGTTTGAATCCGTTTAACACGGCAAAAAAATATTAACTCGAAGGGAGTACGGAAGGCTGATCAACTTATGAAGAAAAGGACACCATCGAAATTGCATCGGCCTAAAATTGAACCACCATCCGCGAAGAAAAACTGAATTGGCACCTCGAAAAGCTGGAAACATTATGCTTGCTTGTAAACCCCGGATCTACAAAGCCATATCACAGTGAGTATGTTGCATACCAGTCAAATCCACTCCAATCTCAGGGACATATAAATTAAACAACGGTAAAAGAGATTTGTACCGTATTAAAGTTCAGCATAAAATATAGAGTAATCGTAACCCAACTGACAAAGGGTTGTCGTTTTCCCTGATCTTTGTCGTCAATTGGTTACATGGACCAATCAAAGCAAAATTGTCTCAAGGCAGATTTTAACGTGTAATTGTAAATTTCTCATAGAAAGCAGCGCGAATCGCATTTAAACAAGTCAAAAAAAATTATGTTATATGGCAATGTCGTAGTACTTTATCACATATAATAACAAAAATTTTAGTTAAACAATTAGTAAGAGATAAGGAATGTTATGCACAAAGTTCATTGACGTGTGTGTATAATGAAATAAGACAATTTCGTTTCTTTTTTTTCTATTACAAACCCATTACGGGTATGGTGAATCGGATTGAGATTAAATATGAATGTATTTGTTGGGAATACATTGAAACCATTGGTTTTGGGTCAGTTGAGGATAAGCTGCTAGGATATAAAATATGAACACACTCCGAGGATGATCGTATGAAGAGAAACAGGTTAAAATGGAATTGCTCTCTAATGTCTAACTTTAGGGAATGTTGCTTACAATTTTTACGGAATACAAAGTTGCATATACTCTGAAGACGTTGGCGATGCAGTCATAAAAACGATAGGTTTTAATAGGTTGAGTCAGAATAGGGTTGAAAATCTTAGTTAGTAATTGCAACGCCATAAAAAAGAAATGGAATTGGCTAGTTTTTTTGATTGAGTTGTGTCATGTTTTGGATTTTTTCTCGTCTTTAAGGTTGAGAATGTTTTTTTTAGGAACTGGGTTAGTTCCATTTGTGGTTACGAATTTTCGTAGTTCGGAAAGTGCTTTTCAAAAATTGTTCAACCCTGAAGTAAATTTAGAGTGAAAGCTTGATGGATACTTGAATCGAACTGAATTGGCTCTAAAATCTATCTTTATTCTATCGCCTTTCGATTGGGATCATTGTGTTGTTAACATTGATCACTCTATTATGTCGTGAAGTAGTGCCGTGATACCTCTTAATGACGGATATTGTGGTCCGGTTGAAACCCTTCTTGATTTTCATCTGCAAACCTAGTTGGATTCGACTGCAGAATCAAGTCTGCATTTTCGGTTGAATATCTTAGTAGTGGGGAAATGGTATCGTCCCATTATATCTTCCCACCTTGCAATGAATTAATAATCAAAATTATCATCGCGATTTAGTAAACGGTTTAGGTTATTAACATTAGATAGTAAATAAAAAAGGAAACCACTTTTCGAAATTTTTGCAAATTATAAAAAAAATAATTATCGAAACAGAAACAATGAAAATAAGAACTAAATCAAATGAAATTTTTCTTTCATTATACTTTAAGCAACACACAAAAGGGAAACACATTAAGTAATATAATTTATGAAAAGCTAGCATAATGAATTGATATGCGCGTAACTTAAAATTAAATAATTGAATTAATAAAATTCTAGATTATAATAAAAAGACGTAAATTCATAATTACTTAACTATTTTCTTTTCGAAATTAGTAAATATCTTATAAATAGCTTAAACGAAATTTAAAACCTGCATAATCGGTCTTATGGATTTCTAATAGATAATTAAACATTTTCAAAATTTAGCTGTATTAATTTTCTTCAGTAAAAATTAAAGAACCATTAATCGCTTAGTCAGAATAAATATTTTTCTTGTAGTTTATATTTATTTTTCAAATTTTGTCTTTTATTTGAAAGTGAACAGAATCGTTCGTTTAAAATTAAAATGGTACGTCAATAAGAAAAAGATTTAAAATATCGTTTTTAAAAAATTTCTTTGTTTTCCTTTGTTATGCTTTACACGTTCAGATATAACATTATGTTGCTTTATTTTTTTTTTGTTTTCGCAACATACTCTATTGTGATTAAATTTAAACGAAAAAAAAAGCTCTTGACTATTATTATCATTGGCGTTAAAAGTTATGACAATATTGTAAGAATACTGTTTGGTTTTATATTGAATGAAAAAAATAATATAAATAATAATCGATCGAGATAAGTAGTTGAAACTAAATGATTTCATTTTTTTTATATAGTTTGGTAATTCTTAATTATTATAAATAAACATAAATATAGGAAAAACATCACAGTCTGGTACTCTATCCTTGTAATTGTTAGAACGTAACCATCGATATCGTTTAAATGATTTCAATTTGATTGTTCCTTTAAACTAAGAGAAAATTAAAATAATCTAAAGAATGATTGGAATACCATTGAATTAGTTGAAACAATTGAAAAGCATCCTGTAAATTATTGTAATTTTTGAAATACGAGTATAGTGCATCACCTACAGGCTTTGACATTAAAATGAATTGCTAACCAACCAACGGACTTTCCTTTTCAGTGGTTCTTCTTTTTTTAGCGGGAAAGGAAGTGCAGGGTAAGTATGCCGTCGCGAGGGTAGGGTTTAGGAAAATCCGCTGAGGTCGGTTTCGCGTCGTGCGCGGTACGCGGTACCTTTGTTGTTTTGTCGTTTTATTAGAGTAGCTTTCGTCGGGATGAGTTAAAGTAGTATACTTTTCGGTACCGCGTCGGAAATTCGGGAACGCGAAATAAAAATTAGCGTTTGTATTTTTGACTGGTTAATGAAGAAATACGGAGTAACGTAGAATAGGTTTCCTCTCCGTATGGTTTTGTTTTTTTGTAACGCGTTTGAAAACGGGCGTGTATAGGTGGCTGAATTATGTAAATGAGCGTAACCCATTCGGAGACCCGCGACCGAAATCCTCTCCGAACTAGCTGGCCGACAAGCAGCCACCGCGTGAATGGGTTACGGTGCACGGATTGGTTGACCGGTTGGTGCCATCTGTTGGCACTACTCTGACTTAACGTCTAGAACCGATGAGAGGTCGGTTCCGCGTTGGAGTTAAATTGTTAAATCATTACATCTTCACAATCACAAATCCCCCCCATGCATTCCCATCTTCTCAAATTTTGTCCAACTTCATCAGCTAACACCTGTATATTTCGTTTATATAATATTACATTTACATGTTTGTGTTGCGTCTCGACTTTGCCTTTATTATGTTGTTCGTTACAGGTTTTTTCACACACACACACAAGCTGTTCATATCACCAGCTGGTACACCCATTCCGGATTGATAAAATTTATTTTACGTTACTAAGAGAATCGCGGATAAGAGTTACAGTTTACGCTAACTTCAAGAATGGACTAGCATGCATTTTTAGGTAATGCACCGTTGCCCTGCACTAAGTCAGTTATTCCTCATCCTAAATTGTACTGGGCAGATTCAAATTTAAAAAAAAACCAAAATTTAACTGCAGTAGGGAAATATTAACTGCACTAAAGAAATTAAAAATGAAGTAAAGAAATTCAAATAAATTGAAAAAAATTTACAGGCAGTAAGAAATTTACATGAAGGAAAGAAATGAAAATTTTAAATAGTAATGAAAAATTAAATTTTATGGAAAAGATAATTAACGGAGAACATTTAAATTTTAATATAGAGGAAAATTGATATGAGGTTAAATTTACTAATAATAATAAGAAGAAAAACTATTCTACAAATTACAATTACAGGGGAAAAAATTACATCTTTTTTTTTAAATCTGCCATTACAATTTGGATAGGAGATAGGAGGGTTTTCAAGCAGTTTGGTAGTATAACTGCTCGATTACTACATGATGTTTCAAAAGTTAGAAACACTCATTCAGAAAACAAGCCCATCTAAACAACAGAGGAAACCAATTAAGCAAGCAGCGTTGGTAGGAAACAATATGGAGCTACAATGCAAACTCTGCCAAAAGGCACATGCAATTTATCACTGCGATTCCTTTTTAAAATCATCCCCTGCAAAGCGGCTAAAAAGTTCAAACAGCTGAGCTTGTGCACAAATTGTTTGAAGAAAGGCCACGGGAACAAAAAGTGCATGTCAAGAGGTTGTCAAGAATGTGGTAAATAACATAACACGCTCTTACATAATCCAGGGCCTACAGCGACATCGACAGAAGCACAAAACACAAATCTGTCTGCCCAATTCAGTGAAACAAATGGATACGTGTTCTTGGGAACTGCGCTAGCAGAAGTAATTAGCTGTTAAGGAAAGCCCATCAAAGCACGAGTTTTACTTGACTCAGACTCACAATTGAGTTTCATTACGGATAAGTTGCATAAGAAATAAGGATTTGGCACAAGTCACCCAAAGATTAATATTTCGGGCATTGGCAACACACAAGTGAAAGTGATAGAATCAACATTACTATGAAATCAACATGCACAGATTTTGCTACGCTATTAGAGGTCTTCGCGATCAAGGAAATCACAAACATCAATACTACATTGATATCGATGGCTGGAACATTCCTGAACATATCGCACTTGCCGACCTAACGTTTAATAAACCAGGCAGGATTGACATCCTTTTGGGGGCGGAAGTATACGGCGGAATAATGTGAAACGGCCAAATTCGGTTACTAGAAAAGCTACCAATTCTACAAAATACCACGTTAGGCTGGGTGGTTCTCGGAAAGGCTTCGAACTGTACATCATTTGGCGGGATCTCGAACATAAATTAGGATAAAAATTCTGGGAGCTGGAAGATTGCTCCGGTCAAGTCATACTATCATCTACTGACAAAAAGTGCGAGGAATATTTCGAAGCTACAACTACTCGAGACTCCAGTGGCCATTTTATAGTCAATTTACCATTGCTGGGTGACTCTTCTTTACTTGGCGAATCGAAATCATTGGCATACAAGCGGCTACTCTCAATGGAAAGAAAATCATCCAAACAACCAGTTTTCAAAGGGCAATATGACCAGTTCCTACAATAATATGTAGATCTAGGTCACATGAAGGAAGTTCTAGCATTAGACTTCAACGGTCCGCATTATTTTATGCCGCATCATTATGTGCTCAGGCCCGACAGCAGTACCACAAAACTACGAGTGGTCTTTGATGCATCGGCGAAAACAAAGAACAATTTGTCGCTTAATGACTTATTGCTTAAGGGACTAAAGGTTCAAGAAGATATTAGTGCTATTATTACCAGATTTCGCTTAAGGCGCTACGTATTTACGGCAGACATAGCAAAGATGTACCGTCAAATTTTAGTGGCAGAAGAGGACCAAAATCTCCAACTAATCATGTGGCGAAAGAATACCAATGACGAATTGAAATATTATAAATTGTCGACTGTCACCTATGGCACAAAGTCTACACAGTATCTGGCGATCAAATGCTTGAAAAAAATGGCCGAGGAAGGAGCCAGCCAGTACCCATTGGAAGCTGCGGCAATCCAGGACTTTTATGTTAACGATGTCCTAACAGGCAGCGATTATTTGGAAGAAGCTTTGAAGATACGCAACGAGCTGCAGCCGTTACTGGCCTCGGCAGGATTCCATTGTCATAAGCGGTGCGCTTACCATACAAAATTGATTGAAGGTATTTTGAACAAGGACCTCGATATTGAATTGGACTTCACTAAGATGGACAGTGATACCATAAAAACACTAGGCGTAATTTGGGAGCCGATCACTGACATGTTTACCATCATCACGGATTTGAAGGAGCATCAAACAATAACCAAGAGAAATATTCTAGCTGATATTTCACAAATTTTCGACCCTTTAGGAGTAGTAAGCCCAGTTATTGTAAAAGGGAAGCTGCTCATGCAAGAATTATGGAGATAACAAGTGGGTTGGGATGAAGAAATACCTGATCAATCGATATGGCATAAATATAGACAAGAGCTGCCAGGCTTGAACAAAATCAGCATCCCACGGTACATGTTCAGTGAGAATGAGACCAGAGGCACACAAATTCACGCTTTTGCTGACGCTAGTGAGAAGGTATACGGTACTTCGGTCTATATAAGATCAAAAGACAAAAGAGCTCATGTGAGAGTTAAATTACTTTGCGCCAATTCACGAGTAGTACCAATCAAACCCGAGACCATTCCAAGGTTAGAATTGTGTGCTGCACAATTAACAGACAAGTGAAATTCACAACCAATATAAAGGCGAACGCAGTCTTCTATTGGTCCGACTTGCTCATCGCTATCAGCTGAATTCGAGGGAGTCCATCTATTCGCAAAACATTTGTCGCTAACAGAGTTGCTGCCATTCAAGATTTGACGTCGATAAACGACTGGAGATATGTGCATACAAAGGACAACCCTGCTGATCTTGTTTCACGTGAACTTTTCCCTGAAGAACTGAAGCAGTTGCGAATATGTTTCAATGATCCATCGTTTCTTAAACTTCCAAAAAGCAGTTGGCCAGTTGAACCTTATACGAACAACATTGCGGACGATGAAACTAAAGTCATCAAGTGTGCTACCACAGCTACGGTTGAAGCTGACGTATATCCATTATATATGATTGAACACGGAAATTCAATCCGAAAATTGATACGTACAATGGCATATATAAAGCGAGCAGCAATGCTATTCAGGAACAGAATTTTCAATATCATCACATCACTAACCTACAAAGAATTTTGTACGGTAGCCGAAGTCAAAGCGATTCTCAACTCTAGGCCCCTTGCACCGCTATCGTCTGACCTGAACGATTTGGCTTCATTGACACCAGCACATTTTCTGATTGGGGGGCCACTTGAAGGCGCTACGAATGCAGCCATCGATAAAATGAAAATGTCGTTAGCATCCAGATGGCAGTTGACAAATCAACTTAAGAACGAGTTCTGGAAGTGGTGGTATATTGAATATTTGGGGAAACTGCAGAAACGCACAAAATGGACTACCAAACAAAATATCATCAAAATTGTGACTCTAGTTACCGTTAAGGAAGACGATTTGCCACCTTTCAAATGGAAATTAGAACGAATAGTCGAAATCATCCAAGGCCCAGACGGACACGTACGCGCCGCTGATGTTCGGACAAGTACTGGAATCGTACGATGATCCATTCATCAATTAGCTCCACTACCAATCGATTCAGATGAGACTGAAGCAGCTGCCAAACCAATGGAGACAATCACTACTGTAGAGCAGAATTCCAGAAAGCGTAAGGGCTCTCCCATGTCTACTTACGTTACTAGTTCTACCATTAGTCATGCCTCACACGACATCTGCAGACACGCCGCCAATCGAAATAATCGAAGTTGAAAATAATGGTGGCGTTTATTTTGAGAACATTGGGAATGGCCGAATATCCCCAAGCGCTTTGTGGCTCATAGTCTTTCATGATTTAAAAGGATATTGGGAAACATTCAAAACTATTGAAGCTGGCATAACACAATTAGACCGGTTAAAAGACGCAATCACAAACAACACGTATCATGAAGCGATTGTAACGCAATATCGGTATCTACTGCAACTATCAGGACAAAATCATTCTACAAGAATCTGCTAAATTAAGACAAAAAAGATCCACCTTTGATATAGTCGGCTCTTTAGCAAACAAGCTTTTTGGGGTTTGGACAACGAATATGCCGCTACAATGAGTGAAACTATCTCTAAAATTGAAGCCAATGGAAATAACTTTAACGAACTGGTCAAGAAACATACATCGGTTTTAGATGCGATGATCAATGTTATCAAAAAGTGTGAACTAGAAAGAGTAAATCAGACGAAAGAAATTCTAAATGCATTTGATTATGTATACGAAAATATGAAGCACTTGGATTCGGAAGTCAAACAGCAGAAGACAATTGAAGCATTTAACACCCAGTCAATACTCGTTATGTCATTAATAACGGAATGCCAAGAAATGCAACACTCATTGATAGAAATAATTGAATACGCCCATCATGAGTCTGAAAATCTCAATGCCATATCACCTCAACAAATCAAATTGCAGATCACATACATCAAGGACAACTTACCTCAAGATCTGGGACTGCCGGCTTTCGGAAATCCAATCAAAGTTTCACGCATCTACCAAATGGTCAAATTACAGTACGCTAATGAAAGGGATTATCTAATATTAGCCTTAACATTGCCCCTATTACTGCCTGCGAGATTTCATATTCTTCGATCATTGCCATTACCCACCATGATCAACAACACTTTCCTGTCGCTGTCATGTGCACCAGAGCTAATAATGGTGAACGTTTTCAAGGATCAGTTCTACCCTCTGATCGTGACCGAACTTATGCAATGCCAAATTGCAGAAATCAACTCGTGCGTATGCAGCAAACATCGACCTATAATGCACAGAAGTGATAAGAACGTTGACTGCATTATCGAACTGATCTCGAAAAACAGACTAAACAAATCATACGACTTCACGTTTGTATGCAACAACCAGGTTTTCCTGCAACACCTACAACGCAAAGGAATCCTTAAAATGCAACCGGGCTGTACATTGAAGGATGATGAGCTCAGCCTCCGAGCTTTTAACACTCTACACACCTCGCTAAATGTTACATTTCACCTAGCTATTAATATCTCTATTACAGATTAAACAGAATTCACCGGGGTATCACGATCGTTTAACCATCCTTAGATAAGTTGATCTACTGTGAATATCGAAAACTTAACCCGAACGTTGGATGAACTATCAACCAAACAATCTGAATTGCAGCATCTGGGCTCCCTTAGTAGACATACGTGTATATTATCAGTGAGCTACATTGCCTTGGGAATCATCCTCATCATAGCTAGTTGGCATCTATACACGCGTGTGCTTTCTGCAGGAAATGCTAGCGACTTCCAGAAGCCAGTTCCAGCTCCACGTCAATCACTACACGATGTCCAATATTCTTTTGAATTATAATACTTCAACAGGCGGCAGTATGTTTAGGTCATCATTTTCATGTAACAAATAACAAATTCAAAAACAATCAAGCATTCAAACTACAACATGTTTAGCTCATCATTTTTGTATTCACTTTGGTCATAATTTTTTGTATTCAAATTTCATGTGAAACTTCATATTTTGGCCATGCACCATAATACTTATTAGCTATACTCGTAGCTTTGCTTGAACTCGATATGTAATTTTACCTCGATCTTCACATTATGTATGTATGCTTTGCTTATGAACTACGCGTGTAACTTTAACCTGATCATGAAATTATGAATTGCAACGTAGCTTTGCTTATGAAATATGTGTTTAATGTTAAGTTTGTCAAGTAAGCATTATTTTTATATTTAAGCTTTTGTTATGAGAAATATAGTTCAGGGTTGTTAAGTAAGCGAGAGTGTTTTTATTCAGCAGCTTGTGAAGCAAGAAGTAGAGAATCCTGCTTTCTAGTCTTTGATCATAACGAAAATTGATTAACTCCAATATTAGAAGTAGAGAAAGTCCAACTTTTTAATATTTCAAAGAAATATATCCAGGTTCTTGTTTTTCACCTAGCTTTAATATTAGAAGTAGTGCAATCCTACTCTCTAATATTTTAAGGGAGCTGAAAACAATTCAACGTGCTTAGGCAACAATTCAGCGTGCTTAGGCAACATATATTTGGTGACCCCATTTATAAACAAAGAACAGACTACCTTCTTGACAATGGAGTCTTTGGCAATCGAGCAAACTCGTCTCGGTAAAGAGATCGAGGAGATTATAAAAACGTATCACAAGCAATCACCTAAAAAGAAAATGATTGCATATTTAGAAGAAAAATTGACGTTAATTGAAGGCCTTTGGGAAAGATTCGAAAGTAACGACAATCAGATACGAGAAATCGCTGGTATGTCGCTCGAGCATCCCTATTTCACTAAAGATTACCATCGAACGGTCAAGATAGCTCAAGAAAACTTCAGATCAGAAGTTCAGTCGTTGATTAAGTATGTTAAAACGCAATCTTATGAAGAACGTCAAACTTTTCCAAATACTAACTATCAAAGCCCCATCAGGGTGTCTACCAAAGTAGACAATACTGAGCTATCTCGGCTATTGAAGAAGCATAAAGCTATGGTAGTGGCACTCAACCACTTAATAACCAGTACAACTGCTGTTAGTGGTCAATCGATGGAGTATTTAAAATTAAAAAAGGAAAAATTGTTTAAAGCATGGAATGAAATCGAGCAATGCCATTATTTAATTTGGAAAATTGCTGAAGATATAAAAGCGTCAGGATACGATTCAAATCAATTTTTCGAGTTACAAAATTAAAGCGAAAAGCTCCTAATAGATTTGAATAGTCGTCTTGCGAAACCAAATAACACCAACAATCCCACACAGCCCACAAACGAGTCGCAATTCAAGCTTCCAAAACTTGAATTGCCAAAGTTTGATGGAGAATATATGAAATGGCTACAATTCGAAGATTTGTTCAAGCAAATGGTTCATGATAAGCCTAAATGCACTTGCCGGATGTTCTGGTACTTAAAGATGAGCTTAACGGGGGAGGCAGCCAAGCTCATTTTGCATTTGCCAATCTCAAACAGCAACCACATCGTGGCGTGGGATATGTTGCAGAATCGATATGCCAACTAGCGGTTGTTAGTAAACGCTTTGCTGGATAAATTAATGACAAAACCAGCTATCAGCTATCAGCACTCAAATCATTACATGATACCACAAAAGAGTGTATGTTCACATTATAAACTATGGGAATTTCCGCAAAAGAACATTGAGACCCGATAATAATACATACAATTTTGAAAAAAACTGGACAAAACCTCTTATAAACTCTATGAGTAAACATTAAAATCGCCAAGAGACCTACCGTCATTAGACGAGTTGTTAAAATTCATCGAGATGAGTGTAGTGCAAGGTAGCTTATACATGTCCGTGAAGGACTCCAGCGATGGTCTGCTGCCTCGGCGAAAGAAGATGTTAATTTCCGCCGAGAATGCCCTTGTCTGGGGACGCGTGAATGCGCTGGCAGGCTAGCATTGCGGTATCGTGGGGCGAGTCCATTCCCCCAACACAAGGACCCACTACAAAAGAATTTCGCATTCACGAATTTCTGGGGTCTCGAAAACAGAACTAATCGACCGAAGAGGAAAGAATTGTTTGTTCAAAGAACAAGCCGAAGCAAGCCAAAACAGACGGACTTAGGGGAACCTCGTCGTTACCCGACGATTCTCATGGCCCACAAATAAGAGTGGGGCAACCGAATGGCGATGGTGCCCTCTCGCACCCGCCCAACCGGATCAAGGTCCAAAAAATGTTGCAGTGGCCATATATTTCCCTTCTGAGTGGAAAAGTCATACAAACATATCCCGCATGAGCCTTCCCATCAGAAAAGAAATATACCGGTGTCCAATTTACGTCATAGAGTTATGCAATCGGATCACATAACCCTATGCTATAAAAAGGCACCTTGACTAAAGGCCACTCAACCCGCAAGAGTCCCTGAAACTAAATTACACTTGGAGCGCGCCCGATGGCTAGCTCATTTTTTTAGACCACTGCACCGGGTCCTGTACCCGGTCAAAAGAACAAAAATGAAAGACCAACGCGTAACTTTAATTACATCATTGTATTATCTCAGAACAATCATCATAATAATCGAAAAGAAACATGTGTGTGATTAACAATGTCTCGTAATGTACGTTCATTCCCGTTCTACGGTATTTTGTTTTAAATTAACTACTGTATATGGTTTTTCGTTTTTTCTGTTCCTTCTTGATATTTGGAATAGTCAAGATGTTACATCGCAAAATAGAAGAATTGTGTGTAAACGAATTATATTTTCATTATAAATTTAACTTATAAAGTTTTAAAAACAATTTCCAAAAGTTATTAATATAAAGCAGTTTAAATAAACAATTAAATAAAAACAATCGGTACTGTCGACATCCACGCCGGGCGCCCGCTGGTGATGTGGTGATATTGCGTGCTGAAACCAATTCGTTAAATCGCATTTTTAACACTTATAATTATAGGCAAATATAATTTCTATGTGAACGTTTTCGATTGTTTTCGGTGAAATCAACTAGGAATTGTAATTATTAGCACACCGATTAATGAAATTATCCAAGGCAAAAATAGAATTTTTAAAGGGCTAAACACTATATATGTCATCAGGATCTTCGTATCTTCCATCGAGTTTCAATTTATCAATCTTTCGGTTTTAGTTATGCGTGGATATCTTGATTTTGTTGTTTTTCTTGACACAATAGAACACATACAGATAACTGTTTAGATTTACAGTAAGCAGCAGACGAAAAGACGCGATTAAAGAAGGCAATATCCACATAGGCGCCACTGTTCAGCACCGCAATAGAATTACACTTTTCAAAAGTCGAACATCACCAATTTCTTCCACTTGAAAGAACTCATATGACAGTAATCTTCTAATTAAGCCACTTGGAAAAATATTAAATTTTACAAGTCCCATTCAGCAATTCGGTCTACTAGCTCCTTCGCGCACAAACACATGCATAACTCGCTTATTTCATCCATTCCTTTAACATTACAATAATTTTAAGGAGATTATTATAGCTGACAATTTAATTCAATTGTTTAACCTTAATGCTTGTTTTGTTGTTTATATAGTAATCAACATCAAGGGAAAACACTTTAACGAATAGGTGAAATTTCTTGAACTAACGTAAATTTCACCTAGCAAATCAACAATGTAATCACGGAACTAGGAACCAAAAATGACGACCCGCAATATCCTCAACTCATCAACTAGACGGGTGTTGCGATGAATGAGACGAATTTCCGTGATTTCCCCAGTCCACTTTCGACCATAGTATACTCAACTAGTAACCACACTCCATCAACCCTCCGGAAAAATCCGAACACAAGCCGAACAGCGAGCCATAAACCATCGGTAGCAGGCAGGTAGGTAAATGCTGACGCGAGGATTG
Source organism: Odontomyia ornata (assembly GCA_963969285.1). Taxonomy (NCBI): domain Eukaryota; kingdom Metazoa; phylum Arthropoda; class Insecta; order Diptera; family Stratiomyidae; genus Odontomyia; species Odontomyia ornata. The sequence goes on along the minus strand of OZ017740.1, from coordinate 245,284,210 downwards.
GCGCGAATATAAACAAATGCTTCGATGAGAGATTTCAGGATTACCATAGCTTAAAAAATCAATAACTTTGCAGAAAAACAAATTCGTTCCATGCAAACTTTTAGTTTTTTATTAGGATCTGGCAGCACTCCAATGTTCTGAAATGCGTAAAAGAACACGTACGTCGGAAATTTTATTTGCATTTTGCTTTGTTTCTTGAGCGCGCCAAACATGGGATCAGCTGTAATGCCCCGGATCAGCTGACGTGCCCCTGGGAAAATTCAGAAAGTGTGCAACACAGGGTAAATGAAAGGTGTGGGTACTAATTGAGTGTACTATGCTTTCGACCAACTCTTTGTAATGTGACGCCTACGCCCGGGAATCGAAGTGATTCCGATCCCGAACCCTGGCAACCGGCCAGATATGTATGTCTTCGAAGTGCAAGCGGACTTCATCCTTCGTGCGGATATCATTGCGCAGAAAATATTTTTTTTTTTTTCAAATATTTATATCTGTGGATATAAATATTTGAAAAATAATATCAATTAAACACCGATATATTTCGAGGCATATCTATCTGGCAATGCCGCCCACAGTTGCCATCAAAACATCGAATAGATAGAAAAGTGGAAACTGGTTGGAAGTGTCATTCTGGATATAACCTTCAAAGTGTCATTCGGGTTACAACTTTCAGAGTGTACAGAGAGCTTAGTCCAAATAGAGTCAAATAGGGTTGGTTAATCCCCCTAACCTTCAATATTAGAAATACAGTGAGTTTGTACGCCACCAGAAGCTGCGTATCCAGAATTATATTGATGGGAAATAAACGATCTGTGTCATACTGGAGGTGAGTTTCCTGACTTCCTATCCAAGATAAACAAAATGTAAGATTTCATCATGCAACATTTTAGCATTTGCCACTGGTGTGGAGCTCCACGAGGTTACAATAGTGCATGGGGCTCGCACGTCTACGTTGGTGATATAACGCGCCTTGGCATACATTTTTTTACACATTAATGGCGGTAAAGCCAGTGCACGGGGCCGAGACTAATTGCTGCCATATGACATTAGGTACGTCCCCAGCAAAGGAAATCCATATATCGAAATCCAAACGGGTTACGCAGAAGCTGGTCCGTTTGAATCCGTTTAACACGGCAAAAAAATATTAACTCGAAGGGAGTACGGAAGGCTGATCAACTTATGAAGAAAAGGACACCATCGAAATTGCATCGGCCTAAAATTGAACCACCATCCGCGAAGAAAAACTGAATTGGCACCTCGAAAAGCTCGAAACATTATGCTTGCTTGTAAACCCCGGATCTACAAAGCCATATCACAGTGAGTATGTTGCATACCAGTCAAATCCACTCCAATCTCAGGGACATATAAATTAAACAACGGTAAAAGAGATTTGTACCGTATTAAAGTTCAGCATAAAATATAGAGTAATCGTAACCCAACTGACAAAGGGTTGTCGTTTTCCCTGATCTCTGTCGTCAATTGGTTACATGGACCAATCAAAGCAAAATTGTCTCAAGGCAGATTTTAACGTGTAATTGTAAATTTCTCATAGAAAGCAGCGCGAATCGCATTTAAACAAGTCAAAAAAAATTATGTTATATGGCAATGTCGTAGTACTTTATCATATATAATAACAAAAATTTTAGTTAAACAATTAGTAAGAGATAAGGAATGTTATGCACAAAGTTCATTGACGTGTGTGTATAATGAAATAAGACAATTTCGTTTCTTTTTTTTTCTATTACAAACCCATTACGGGTATGGTGAATCGGATTGAGATTAAATATGAATGTATTTGTTGGGAATACATTGAAACCATTGGTTTTGGGTCAGTTGAGGATAAGCTGCTAGGATATAAAATATGAACACACTCCGAGGATGATCGTATGAAGAGAAACAGGTTAAAATGGAATTGCTCTCTAATGTCTAACTTTAGGGAATGTTGCTTACAATTTTTACGGAATACAAAGTTGCATATACTCTGAAGACGTTGGCGATGCAGTCATAAAAACGATAGGTTTTAATAGGTTGAGTCAGAATAGGGTTGAAAATCTTAGTTAGTAATTGCAACGCCATAAAAAAGAAATGGAATTGGCTAGTTTTTTTGATTGAGTTGTGTCATGTTTTGGATTTTTTCTCGTCTTTAAGGTTGAGAATGTTTTTTTTAGGAACTGGGTTAGTTCCATTTGTGGTTACGAATTTTCGTAGTTCGGAAAGTGCTTTTCAAAAATTGTTCAACCCTGAAGTAAATTTAGAGTGAAAGCTTGATGGATACTTGAATCGAACTGAATTGGCTCTAAAATCTATCTTTATTCTATCGCCTTTCGATTGGGATCATTGTGTTGTTAACATTGATCACTCTATTATGTTGTGAAGTAGTGCCGTGATACCTCTTAATGACGGATATTGTGGTCCGGTTGAAACCCTTCTTGATTTTCATCTGCAAACCTAGTTGGATTCGACTGCAGAATCAAGTCTGCATTTTCGGTTGAATATCTTAGTAGTGGGGAAATGGTATCGTCCCATTATATCTTCCCACCTTGCAATGAATTAATAATCAAAATTATCATCGCGATTTAGTAAACGGTTTAGGTTATTAACATTAGTTAGTAAATAAAAAAGGAAACCACTTTTCGAAATTTTTGCAAATTATAAAAAAAATAATTATCGAAACAGAAACAATGAAAATAAGAACTAAATCAAATGAAATTTTTCTTTCATTATACTTTAAGCAACACACAAAAGGGAAACACATTAAGTAATATAATTTATGAAAAGCTAGCATAATGAATTGATATGCGCGTAACTTAAAATTAAATAATTGAATTAATAAAATTCTAGATTATAATAAAAAGACGTAAATTCATAATTATTTAACTATTTTCTTTTCGAAATTAGTAAATATCTTATAAATAGCTTAAACGAAATTTAAAACCTGCATAATCGGTCTTATGGATTTCTAATAGATAATTAAACATTTTCAAAATTTAGCTGTATTAATTTTCTTCAGTAAAAATTAAAGAACCATTAATCGCTTAGTCAGAATAAATATTTTTCTTGTAGTTTATATTTATTTTTCAAATTTTGTCTTTTATTTGAAAGTGAACAGAATCGTTCGTTTAAAATTAAAATGGTACGTCAATAAGAAAAAGATTTAAAATATCGTTTTTAAAAAATTTCTTTGTTTTCCTTTGTTATGCTTTACACGTTCAGATATATCATTATGTTGCTTTATTTTTTTTTTGTTTTCGCAACATACTCTATTGTGATTAAATTTAAACGAAAAAAAAAGCTCTTGACTATTATTATCATTGGCGTTAAAAGTTATGACAATATTGTAAGAATACTGTTTGGTTTTATATTGAATGAAAAAAATAATATAAATAATAATCGATCGAGATAAGTAGTTGAAACTAAATGATTTCATTTTTTTTATATAGTTTGGTAATTCTTAATTATTATAAATAAACATAAATATAGGAAAAACATCACAGTCTGGTACTCTATCCTTGTAATTGTTAGAACGTAACCATCGATATCGTTTAAATGATTTCAATTTGATTGTTCCTTTAAACTAAGAGAAAATTAAAATAATCTAAAGAATGATTGGAATACCATTGAATTAGTTGAAACAATTGAAAAGCATCCTGTAAATTATTGTAATTTTTGAAATACGAGTATAGTGCATCACCTACAGGCTTTGACATTAAAATGAATTGCTAACCAACCAACGGACTTTCCTTTTCAGTGGTTCTTCTTTTTTTAGCGGGAAAGGAAGTGCAGGGTAAGTATGCCGTCGCGAGGGTAGGGTTTAGGAAAATCCGCTGAGGTCGGTTTCGCGTCGTGCGCGGTACGCGGTACCTTTGTTGTTTTGTCGTTTTATTAGAGTAGCTTTCGTCGGGATGAGTTAAAGTAGTATACTTTTCGGTACCGCGTCGGAAATTCGGGAACGCGAAATAAAAATTAGCGTTTGTATTTTTGACTGGTTAATGAAGAAATACGGAGTAACGTAGAATAGGTTTCCTCTCCGTATGGTTTTGTTTTTTTGTAACGCGTTTGAAAACGGGCGTGTATAGGTGGCTGAATTATGTAAATGAGCGTAACCCATTCGGAGACCCGCGACCGAAATCCTCTCCGAACTAGCTGGCCGACAGCTGGTACACCCATTCCGGATTGATAAAATTTATTTTACGTTACTAAGAGAATCGCGGATAAGAGTTACAGTTTACGCTAACTTCAAGAATGGAGTAGCATGCATTTTTAGGTAATGCACCGTTGCCCTGCACTAAGTCAGTTATCCCCCATCCTAAATTGTACTGGGCAGATTCAAATTTAAAAAAAAAACCAAAATTTAACTGCAGTAGGGAAATATTAACTGCACTAAAGAAATTAAAAATGAAGTAAAGAAATTCAAATAAATTGAAAAAAATTTACAGGCAGTAAGAAATTTACATGAAGGAAAGAAATGAAAATTTTAAATAGTAATGAAAAATTAAATTTTATGGAAAAGAGAATTAATGGAGAACATTTAAATTTTAATATAGAGGAAAATTGATATGAGGTTAAATTTACTAATAATAATAAGAAGAAAAACTATTCTACAAATTACAATTACAGGGGAAAAAATTACATCTTTTTTTTAAATCTGCCATTACAATTTGGATAGGAGATAGGAGGGTTTTCAAGCAGTTTGGTAGTATAACTGCTCGATTACTACATGATGTTTCAAAAGTTAGAAACACTCATTCAGAAAACAAGCCCATCTAAACAACAGAGGAAACCAATTAAGCAAGCAGCGTTGGTAGGAAACAATATGGAGCTACAATGCAAACTCTGCCAAAAGGCACATGCAATTTATCACTGCGATTCCTTTTTAAAATCATCCCCTGCAAAGCGGCTAAAAAGTTCAAACAGCTGAGCTTGTGCACAAATTGTTTGAAGAAAGGCCACGGGAACAAAAAGTGCATGTCAAGAGGTTGTCAAGAATGTGGTAAATAACATAACACGCTCTTACATAATCCAGGGCCTACAGCGACATCGACAGAAGCACAAAACACAAATTGTCTGCCCAATTCAGTGAAACAAATGGATACGTGTTCTTGGGAACTGCGCTAGCAGAAGTAATTAGCTGTGAAGGAAAGCCCATCAAAGCACGAGTTTTACTTGACTCAGACTCACAATTGAGTTTCATTACGGATAAGTTGCATAAGAAATAAGGATTTGGCACAAGTCACCCAAAGATTAATATTTCGGGCATTGGCAACACACAAGTGAAAGTGATAGAATCAACATTACTATGAAATCAACATGCACAGATTTCGCTACGCTATTAGAGGTCTTCGCGATCAAGGAAATCACAAACATCAATACTACATTGATATCGATGGCTGGAACATTCCTGAACATATCGCACTTGCCGACCTAACGTTTAATAAACCAGGCAGGATTGACATCCTTTTGGGGCCGGAAGTATACGGCGGAATAATGTGAAACGGCCAAATTCGGTTACTAGAAAAGCTACCAATTCTACAAAATACCACATTAGGCTGGGTGGTTCTCGGAAAGGCTTCGAACTGTACATCATTTGGTGGGATCTCGAACATAAATTAGGATAAAAATTCTGGGAGCTGGAAGATTGCTCCGGTCAAGTCATACTATCATCAACTGACAAAAAGTGCGAGGAATATTTCGAAGCTACAACTACTCGAGACTCCAGTGGCCATTTTATAGTCAATTTACCATTGCTGGGTGACTCTTCTTTACTTGGCGAATCAAAATCGTTGGCATACAAGCGGCTACTCTCAATGGAAAGAAAATCATCCAAACAACCAGTTTTCAAAGGGCAATATGACCAGTTCCTACAATAATATGTAGATCTAGGTCACATGAAGGAAGTTCTAGCATTAGACTTCAACGGTCCGCATTATTTTATGCCGCATCATTATGTGCTCAGGCCCGACAGCAGTACCACAAAACTACGAGTGGTCTTTGATGCATCGGCGAAAACAAAGAACAATTTGTCGCTTAATGACTTATTGCTTAAGGGACTAAAGGTTCAAGAAGATATTAGTGCTATTATTACCAGATTTCGCTTAAGGCGCTACGTATTTACGGCAGACATAGCAAAGATGTACCGTCAAATTTTAGTGGCAGAAGAGGACCAAAATCTCCAACTAATCATGTGGCGAAAGAATACCAATGACGAATTGAAATATTATAAATTGTCGACTGTCACCTATGGCACAAAGTCTACACAGTATCTGGCGATCAAATGCTTGAAAAAAATGGCCGAGGAAGGAGCCAGCCAGTACCCATTGGGAGCTGTGGCAATCCAGGACTTTTATGTTGACGATGTCCTAACAGGCAGCGATTATTTGGAAGAAGCTTTGAAGATACGCAACGAGCTGCAGCCGTTACTGGCCTCAGTAGGATTCCATTGTCATAAGCGGTGCGCTTACCATACAAAATTGATTGAAGGTATTTTGAACAAGGACCTCGATATTGAATTGGACTTCACTAAGATGGACAGTGATACCATAAAAACACTAGGCGTAATTTGGGAGCCGATCACTGACATGTTTACCATCATCACGGATTTGAAGGAGCATCAAACAATAACCAAGAGAAATATTCTAGCCGATATTTCACAAATTTTCGACCCTTTAGGAGTAGTAAGCCCAGTTATTGTAAAAGGGAAGCTGCTCATGCAAGAATTATGGAGATTACAAGTGGGTTGGGATGAAGAAATACCTGATCAATCGATATGGCATAAATATAGGCAAGAGCTGCCAGGCTTGAACAAAGTCAGCATCCCACGGTACATGTTCAGTGAGGATGAGACCATAGACACACAAATTCACGCTTTTGCTGACGCTAGTGAGAAGGTATACGGTACTTCGGTCTATATAAGATCAAAAGACAAAAGAGCTCATGTGAGAGTTAAATTACTTTGCGCCAATTCACGAGTAGTACCAATCAAACCCGAGACCATTCCAAGGTTAGAATTGTGTGCTGCACAATTAACAGACAAGTGAAATTCACAGCCAATATAAAGGCGAACGCAGTCTTCTATTGGTCCGACTTGCTCATCGCTATCAGCTGAATTCGAGGGAGTCCATCTATTCGCAAAACATTTGTCGCTAACAGAGTTGCTGCCATTCAAGATTTGACGTCGATAAACGACTGGAGATATGTGCATACAAAGGACAACCCTGCTGATCTTGTTTCACGTGAACTTTTCCCTGAAGAACTGAAGCAGTTGCGAATATGTTTCAATGATCCATCGTTTCTTAAACTTCCAAAAAGCAGTTGGCCAGTTGAACCTTATACGAACAACATTGCGGACGATGAAACTAAAGTCATCAAGTGTGCTACCACAGCTACGGTTGAAGCTGATGTATATCCATTATATATGATTGAACACGGAAATTCAATCCGAAAATTGATACGTACAATGGCATATATAAAGCGAGCAGCAATGCTATTCAGGAACAGAATTTTCAATATCATCACATCACTAACCTACGAAGAATTATGTACGGTAGCCGAAGTCAAAGCGATTCTCAACTCTAGGCCCCTTGCACCGCTATCGTCTGACCCGAACGATTTGGCTTCATTGACACCAGCACATTTTCTGATTGGGGGGCCACTTGTAGGCGCTACGAATGCAGCCAGCGATAAAATGAAAATGTCGTTAGCATCCAGATGGCAGTTGACAAATCAACTTAAGAACGAGTTCTGGAAGTGGTGGTATATTGAATATTTGGGGAAATTGCAGAAACGCACAAAATGGACTACCAAACAAAATATCATCAAAATTGTGACTCTAGTTACCGTTAAGGAAGACGATTTGCCACCTTTCAAATGGAAATTAGAACGAATAGTCGAAATCATCCAAGGCCCAGACGGACACGTACGCACCGCTGATGTTCGGACAAGTACTGGAATCGTACGATGATCCATTCATCAATTAGCTCCACTACCAATCGATTCAGATGAGACTGAAGCAGCTGCCAAACCAATGGAGACAACCACTACTGTAGAGCAGAATTCCAGAAAGCGTAAGGGCTCTCCCATGTCTACTTACGTTACTAGTTCTACCATTAGTCATGCCTCACATGACATCTGCAGACACGCCACCAATCGAAATAATCGAAGTTGAAAATAATGGTGGCGTTTATTTTGAGAACATTGGGAATGGCCGAATATCCCCAAGCGCTTTGTGGCTCATAGTCTTTCATGATTTAAAAGGATATTGGGAAACATTCAAAACTATTGAAGCTGGCATAACACAATTAGACCGGTTAAAAGACGCAATCACAAACAACACGTATCATGAAGCGATTGTAACGCAATATCGGTATCTACTGCAACTATCAGGACAAAATCATTCTACAAGAATCTGCTAAATTAAGACAAAAAAGATCCACCTTTGATATAGTCGGCTCTTTAGCAAACAAGCTTTTTGGGGTTTGGACAACGAATATGCCGCTACAATGAGTGAAACTATCTCTAAAATTGAAGCCAATGGAAATAACTTTAACGAACTGGTCAAGAAACATACATCGATTTTAGATGCGATGATCAATGTTATCAAAAAGTGTGAAGTAGAAAGAGTAAATCAGACGAAAGAAATTCTAAATGCATTTGATTATGTATACGAAAATATGAAGCACTTGGATTCGGAAGTCAAAAGCAGAAGACAATTGAAGCATTTAACACCCAGTCAGTACTCGTTATGTCATTAATAACGGAATGCCAAGAAATGCAACACTCATTGATAGAAATAATTGAATACGCCCATCATGAGTCTGAAAATCTCAATGCCATATCACCTCAACAAATCAAATTGCAGATCACATACATCAAGGACAACTTACCTCAAGATCTGGGACTGCCGGCTTTCGGAAATCCAATCAAAGTTTCACGCATCTACCAAATGGTCAAATTACAGTACGCTAATGAAAGGGATTATCTAATATTTGCCTTAACATTGCCCCTATTACTGCCTGCGAGATTTCATATTCTTCGATCATTGCCATTACCCACCATGATCAAGAACACTTTCCTGTCGCTGTCATGTGCACCAGAGCTAATAATGGTGAACGTTTTCAAGGATCAGTTCTACCCTCTGATCGTGACCGAACTTATGCAATGCCAAATTGCAGAAATCAACTCGTGCGTATGCAGCAAACATCGACCTATAATGCACAGAAGTGATAAGAACGTTGACTGCATTATTGAACTGATCTCGAAAAACAGACTGGCACCTAGTTGTGTCTTCAGTCAGGACCATCGACGAAAACTCTGGCAGCAACAAAGTTCCCTAAACCAGTGGCTTTTTTTCGCTAAACAAGTCATACGACTTCACGTTTGTACGCAACAACCAGGTTTTCCTGCAACACCTACAACGCAAAGGAATCCTTAAAATGCAACCGGGCTGTACATTGAAGGATGATGAGCTCAGCCTCCGAGCTTTTAACACTCTACACACCTCGCTAAATGTTACATTTCACCTAGCTATTAATATCTCTATTACAGATTAAACAGAATTCACCGGGGCATCACGATCGTTTAACCATCCTTAGATAAGTTGATCTACTGTGAATATCGAAAACTTAACCCGAACGTTGGATGAACTATCAACCAAACAATCTGAATTGCAGCATCTGGGCTCCCTTAGTACACATACGTGTATATTATCAGTGAGCTACATTGCCTTGGGAATCATCCTCATCATAGCTAGTTGGCATCTATACACTCGTGTGCTTTCTGCAGGAAATGCTAGCGGCTTCCAGAAGCCAGTTCCAGCTCCACGTCAATCACTACACGATGTCCAATATTCTTTTGAATTATAATACTTCAACAGGCGGCAGTATGTTTAGGTCATCATTTTCATGTAACAAATAAAAAATTCAAAAACAATCAAGCATTCAAACTACAACATGTTTAGCTCATCATTTTTTGTATTCACTTTGGTCATAATTTTTTGTATTCAAATTTCATGTGAAACTTCATATTTTGGCCATGCACCATAATACTTATTAGCTGTACTCGTAGCTTTGCTTGAACTCGATATGTAATTTTACCTCGATCTTCACATTATGTATGTATGCTTTGCTTATGAACTACGCGTGTAACTTTAACCTGATCATGAAATTATGAATTGCAACGTAGCTTTGCTTATGAAATATGTGTTTAATGTTAAGTTTGTCAAGTAAGCATTATTTTTATATTTAAGCTTTTGTTATGAGAAATATAGTTCAGGGTTGTTAAGTAAGCGAGAGTGTTTTTATTCAGCAGTTTGTGAAGCAAGAAGTAGAGAATCCTGCTTTCTAGTCTTTGATCATAACGAAAATTGATTAACTCCAATATTAGAAGTAGAGAAAGTCCAACTTTTTAATATTTCAAAGAAATATATCCAGGTTCTTGTTTTTCACCTAGCTTTAATATTAGAAGTAGTGCAATCCTACTCTCTAATATTTTAAGGGAGCTGAAAACAATTCAACGTGCTTAGGCAACAATTCAGCGTGCTTAGGCAACATATATTTGGTGACCCCATTTATAAACAAAGAACAGACTACCTTCTTGACAATGGAGTCTTTGGCAATCGAGCAAACTCGTCTCGGTAAAGAGATCGAGGAGATTATAGAAACGTATCACAAGCAATCACCTAAAAAGAAAATGATTGCATATTTAGAAGAAAAATTGACGTTAATTGAAGGCCTTTGGGAAAGATTCGAAAGTAACGACAATCAGATACGAGAAATCGCTGGTATGTCGCTCGAGCATCCCTATTTCACTAAAGATTACCATCGAACGGTCAAGATAGCTCAAGAAAACTTCAGATCAGAAGTTCAGTCGTTGATTAAGTATGTTAAAACGCAATCTTATGAAGAACGTCAAACTTTTCCAAATACTAACTATCAAAGCCCCATCAGGGTGTCTACCAAAGTAGACAATACTGAGCTATCTCGGCTATTGAAGAAGCATAAACCTATGGTAGTGGCACTCAACCACTCAATAACCAGTACAACTGCTGTTAGTGGCCAATCGATGGAGTATTTAAAATTAAAAAAGGAAAAATTGCTTAAAGCATGGAATGAAATCGAGCAATGCCATTATTTAATTTGGAAAATTGCTGAAGATATAAAAGCGTCAGGATACGATTCAAATCAATTTTTCGAGTTACAAAATTAAAGCGAAAAGCTCCTAATAGATTTGAATAGTCGTCTTGCGAAACCAAATAACACCAACAATCCTACACAGCCCACAAACGAGTCGCAATTCAAGCTTCCAAAAATTGAATTGCCAAAGTTTGATGGAGAATATATGAAATGGCCACAATTCGAAGATTTGTTCAAGCAAATGGTTCATGATAAGCCTAAATGCACTTGCCGGATGTTCTGGTACTTAAAGATGAGCTTAACGGGGGAGGCAGCCAAGCTCATTTTGCATTTGCCAATCTCAAACAGCAACCACATCGTGGCGTGGGATATGTTGCAGAATCGATATGCCAACTAGCGGTTGTTAGTAAACGCTTTGCTGGATAAATTAATGACAAAACCAGCTATCAGCTATCAGCACTCAAATCATTACATGATACCACAAAAGAGTGTATGTTCACATTATAAACTATGGGGATTTCCGCAAAAGAACATTGAGACCCGATAATAATACATACAATTTTGAAAAAACTGGACAAAACCTCTTATACACTCTATGAGTAAACATTAAAATCGCCAAGAGACCTACCGTCATTAGACGAGTTGTTAAAATTCATCGAGATGAGTGTAGTGCAAGGTAGCTTATACATGTCCGTGAAGGACTCCAGCGATGGTCTGCTGCCTCGGCGAAAGAAGATGTTAATTTCCGCCGAGAATGCCCTTGTCTGGGGACGCGTGAATGCGCTGGCAGGCTAGCATTGCGGTGTCGTGGGGCGAGTTCGTTCCCCCAACACAAGGACCCACTACAAAAGAATTTCGGATTCACGAATTTCTGGGGTCTCGAAAACAGAACTAATCGACCGAAGAGGAAAGAATTGTTTGTTCAAAGAACAAGTCGAAGCAAGCCAAAACAGACGGACTTAGGGGAACCTCGTCGTTACCCGACGATTCTCATGGCCCACAAATAAGAGTGGGGCAACCGAATGGTGATGGTGCCCTCTCGCACCCGCTCAACCGGATCAAGGTCCAAAAAATGTTGCAGTGGCCATATATTTCCCTTCTGAGTGGAAAAGTCATACAAACATATCCCGCATGAGCCTTCCCATCAGAAAAGAAATATACCGGTGTCCAATTTACGTCATAGAGTTATGCAATCGGATCACATAACCCTATGCTATAAAAAGGCACCTTGACTAAAGGCCACTCAACCCGCAAGAGTCCCTGAAACTAAATTACACTTGGAGCGCGCCCGATGGCTAGCTCATTTTTTTTAGACCACTGCACCGGGTCCTGTACCCGGTCAAAAGAACAAAAATGAAAGACCGACGCGTAACTTTAATTACATCATTGTATTATCTCAGAACAATCATCATAATAATCGAAAAGAAACATGTGTGTGATTAACAATGTCTCGTAATGTACGTTCATTCCCGTTCTACGGTATTTTGTTTTAAATTAACTACTGTATATGGTTTTTCGTTATTTCTTTTCCTTCTTGATATTTGGAATAGTCAAGATGTTACATCGCAAAATAGAAGAATTGTGTGTAAACGAATTATATTTTCATTATAAATTTAACTTATAAAGTTTTAAAAACAATTTCCAAAAGTTATTAATATAAAGCAGTTTAAATAAACAATTAAATAAAAACAATCGGTACTGTCGACATCCACGCCGGGCGCCCGCTGGTGATGTGGTGATATTGCGTGCTGAAACCAATTCGTTAAATCGCATTTTCAACACTTATAATTATAGGCAAATATAATTTCTATGTGAACGTTTTCGATTGTTTTCGGTGAAATCAACTAGGAATTGTAATTATTAGCACACCGATTAGTGAGGCAAAAGGCAAAATACTGAAGTAGCAATAGAATTTCATCATGATCTTCGTATCTTCCATCGAGTTTCAATTTATCAATCTTTCGGTTTTAGTTATGCGTGGATATCTTGATTTTGTTGTTTTTCTTGACACAATAGAACACATACAGATAACTATTTAGATTTACAGTAAGCAGCAGACGAAAAGACGCGATTAAAGAAGGCAATATCCACATAGGCGCCACTGTTCAGCACCGCAATAGAATTACACTTTTCAAAAGTCGAACATCACCAATTTCTTCCACTTGAAAGAACTCATATGACAGTAATCTTCTAATTAAGCCACTTGGAAAAATATTAAATTTCACAAGTCCCGTTCAGCAATTCGGTCTACTAGCTCCTTCGCGCACAAACACATGCATAACTCGCTTATTTCATCCATTCCTTTAACATTACAATAATTTTAAGGAGATTATTATAGCTGACAATTTAATTCAATTGTTTAACCTTAATGCTTGTTTTGTTGTTTATATAGTAATCAACATCAAGGGAAAACACTTTAACGAATAGGTGAAATTTCTTGAACTAACGTAAATTTCACCTAGCAAATCAACAATGTAATCACGGAACTAGGAACCAAAAATGACGACCCGCAATATCCTCAACTCATCAACTAGACGGGTGTTGCGATGAATGAGACGAATTTCCGTGATTTCCCCAGTCCACTTTCGACCATAGTATACTCAACTAGTAACCACACTCCATCAACCCTCCGGAAAAATCCGAACACAAGCCGAACAGCGAGCCATAAACCATCGGTAGCAGGCAGGTAGGTAAATGCTGACGCGAGGATTGGCGCGAATATAAACAAATGCTTCGATGAGAGATTTCAGGATTACCATAGCTCAAAAAATCAATAACTTTGCAGAAAAACAAATTCGTTCCATGCAAACTTTTAGTTTTTTATTAGGATCTGGCAGCACTCCAATGTTCTGAAATGCGTAAAAGAACACGTACGTCGGAAATTTTATTTGCATTTTGCTTTGTTTCTTGAGCGCGCCAAACATGGGATCAGCTGTAATGCCCCGGATCAGCTGACGTGCCCCTGGGAAAATTCAGAAAGTGTGCAACACAGGGTAAATGAAAGGTGTGGGTACTAATTGAGTGTACTATGCTTTCGACCAACTCTTTGTAATGTGACGCCTACGCCCGGGAATCGAAGTGATTCCGATCCCGAACCCTGGCAACCGGCCAGATATGTATGTCTTCGAAGTGCAAGCGGACTTCATCCTTCGTGCGGATATCATTGCGCAGAAAATATTTTTTTTTTTCAAATATTTATATCTGTGGATATAAATATTTGAAAAATAATATCAATTAAACACCGATATATTTCGAGGCATATCTATCTGGCAATGCCGCCCACAGTTGCCATCAAAACATCGAATAGATAGAAAAGTGGAAACTGGTTGGAAGTGTCATTCTGGATATAACCTTCAAAGTGTCATTCGGGTTACAACTTTCAGAGTGTACAGAGAGCTTAGTCCAAATAGAGTCAAATAGGGTTGGTTAATCCCCCTAACCTTCAATATTAGAAATACAGTGAGTTTGTACGCCACCAGAAGCTGCGTATCCAGAATTATATTGATGGGAAATAAACGATCTGTGTCATACTGGAGGTGAGTTTCCTGACTTCCTATCCAAGATAAACAAAATGTAAGATTTCATCATGCAACATTTTAGCATTTGCCACTGGTGTGGAGCTCCACGAGTTTACAATAGTGCATGGGGCTCGCACGTCTACGTTGGTGATATAACGCGCCTTGGCATACATTTTTTTACACATTAATGGCGGTAAAGCCAGTGCACGGGGCCGAGACTAATTGCTGCCATATGACATTAGGTACGTCCCCAGCAAAGGAAATCCATATATCGAAATCCAAACGGGTTACGCAGAAGCTGGTCCGTTTGAATCCGTTTAACACGGCAAAAAAATATTAACTCGAAGGGAGTACGGAAGGCTGATCAACTTATGAAGAAAAGGACACCATCGAAATTGCATCGGCCTAAAATTGAACCACCATCCGCGAAGAAAAACTGAATTGGCACCTCGAAAAGCTGGAAACATTATGCTTGCTTGTAAACCCCGGATCTACAAAGCCATATCACAGTGAGTATGTTGCATACCAGTCAAATCCACTCCAATCTCAGGGACATATAAATTAAACAACGGTAAAAGAGATTTGTACCGTATTAAAGTTCAGCATAAAATATAGAGTAATCGTAACCCAACTGACAAAGGGTTGTCGTTTTCCCTGATCTTTGTCGTCAATTGGTTACATGGACCAATCAAAGCAAAATTGTCTCAAGGCAGATTTTAACGTGTAATTGTAAATTTCTCATAGAAAGCAGCGCGAATCGCATTTAAACAAGTCAAAAAAAATTATGTTATATGGCAATGTCGTAGTACTTTATCATATATAATAACAAAAATTTTAGTTAAACAATTAGTAAGAGATAAGGAATGTTATGCACAAAGTTCATTGACGTGTGTCTATAATGAAATAAGACAATTTCGTTTCTTTTTTTTTCTATTACAAACCCATTACGGGTATGGTGAATCGGATTGAGATTAAATATGAATGTATTTGTTGGGAATACATTGAAACCATTGGTTTTGGGTCAGTTGAGGATAAGCTGCTAGAATATAAAATATGAACACACTCCGAGGATGATCGTATGAAGAGAAACAGGTTAAAATGGAATTGCTCTCTAATGTCTAACTTTAGGGAATGTTGCTTGCAATTTTTACGGAATACAAAGTTGCATATACTCTGAAGACGTTGGCGATGCAGTCATAAAAACGATAGGTTTTAATAGGTTGAGTCAGAATAGGGTTGAAAATCTTAGTTAGTAATTGCAACGCCATAAAAAAGAAATGGAATTGGCTAGTTTTTTTGATTGAGTTGTGTCATGTTTTGGATTTTTTCTCGTCTTTAAGGTTGAGAATGTTTTTTTTAGGAACTGGGTTAGTTCCATTTGTGGTTACGAATTTTCGTAGTTCGGAAAGTGCTTTTCAAAAATTGTTCAACCCTGAAGTAAATTTAGAGTGAAAGCTTGATGGATACTTGAATCGAACTGAATTGGCTCTAAAATCTATATTTATTCTATCGCCTTTCGATTGGGATCATTGTGTTGTTAACATTGATCACTCTATTATGTTGTGAAGTAGTGCCGTGATACCTCTTAATGACGGATATTGTGGTCCGGTTGAAACCCTTCTTGATTTTCATCTGCAAACCTAGTTGGATTCGACTGCAGAATCAAGTCTGCATTTTCGGTTGAATATCTTAGTAGTGGGGAAATGGTATCGTCCCATTATATCTTCCCACCTTGCAATGAATTAATAATCAAAATTATCATCGCGATTTAGTAAACGGTTTAGGTTATTAACATTAGATAGTAAATAAAAAAGGAAACCACTTTTCGAAATTTTTGCAAATTATAAAAAAAATAATTATCGAAACAGAAACAATGAAAATAAGAACTAAATCAAATGAAATTTTTCTTTCATTATACTTTAAGCAACACACAAAAGGGAAACACATTAAGTAATATAATTTATGAAAAGCTAGCATAATGAATTGATATGCGCGTAACTTAAAATTAAATAATTGAATTAATAAAATTCTAGATTATAATAAAAAGACGTAAATTCATAATTATTTAACTATTTTCTTTTCGAAATTAGTAAATATCTTATAAATAGCTTAAACGAAATTTAAAACCTGCATAATCGGTCTTATGGATTTCTAATAGATAATTAAACATTTTCAAAATTTAGCTGTATTAATTTTCTTCAGTAAAAATTAAAGAACCATTAATCGCTTAGTCAGAATAAATATTTTTCTTGTAGTTTATATTTATTTTTCAAATTTTGTCTTTTATTTGAAAGTGAACAGAATCGTTCGTTTAAAATTAAAATGGTACGTCAATAAGAAAAAGATTTAAAATATCGTTTTTAAAAAATTTCTTTGTTTTCCTTTGTTATGCTTTACACGTTCAGATATATCATTATGTTGCTTTATTTTTTTTTTGTTTTCGCAACATACTCTATTGTGATTAAATTTAAACGAAAAAAAAAGCTCTTGACTATTATTATCATTGGCGTTAAAAGTTATGACAATATTGTAAGAATACTGTTTGGTTTTATATTGAATGAAAAAAATAATATAAATAATAATCGATCGAGATAAGTAGTTGAAACTAAATGATTTCATTTTTTTTATATAGTTTGGTAATTCTTAATTATTATAAATAAACATAAATATAGGAAAAACATCACAGTCTGGTACTCTATCCTTGTAATTGTTAGAACGTAACCATCGATATCGTTTAAATGATTTCAATTTGATTGTTCCTTTAAACTAAGAGAAAATTAAAATAATCTAAAGAATGATTGGAATACCATTGAATTAGTTGAAATTATTGTAATTTTTGAAATACGAGTATAGTGCATCACCTACAGGCTTTGACATTAAAATGAATTGCTAACCAACCAACGGACTTTCCTTTTCAGTGGTTCTTCTTTTTTTAGCGGGAAAGGAAGTGCAGGGTAAGTATGCCGTCGCGAGGGTAGGGCTTAGGAAAATCCGCTGAGGTCGGTTTCGCGTCGTGCGCGGTACGCGGTACCTTTGTTGTTTTGTCGTTTTATTAGAGTAGCTTTCGTCGGGATGAGTTAAAGTAGTATACTTTTCGGTACCGCGTCGGAAATTCGGGAACGCGAAATAAAAATTAGCGTTTGTATTTTTGACTGGTTAATGAAGAAATACGGAGTAACGTAGAATAGGTTTCCTCTCCGTATGGTTTTGTTTTTTTGTAACGCGTTTGAAAACGGGCGTGTATAGGTGGCTGAATTATGTAAATGAGCGTAACCCATTCGGAGACCCGCGACCGAAATCCTCTCCGAACTAGCTGGCCGACAAGCAGCCACCGCGTGAATGGGTTACGGTGCACGGATTGGTTGACCGGTTGGTACCATCTGTTGGCACTACTCTGACTTAACGTCTAGAACCGATGAGAGGTCGGTTCCGCGTTGGAGTTAAATTGTTAAATCATTACATCTTCACAATCACAAATCCCCCCATGCATTCCCATCTTCTCAAATTTTGTCCAACTTCATCAGCTAACACCTGTACATTTCGTTTATATAATATTACATTTACATGTTTGTGTTGCGTCTCGACTTTGCCTTTATTATGTTGTTCGTTACAGGTTTTTTCACACGCACACACAAGCTGTTCATATCACCAGCTGGTACACCCATTCCGGATTGATAAAATTTATTTTACGTTACTAAGAGAATCGCGGATAAGAGTTACAGTTTACGCTAACTTCAAGAATGGACTAGCATGCATTTTTAGGTAATGCACCGTTGCCCTGCACTAAGTCAGTTATTCCCCATCCTAAATTGTACTGGGCAGATTCAAATTTAAAAAAAAACCAAAATTTAACTGCAGTAGGGAAATATTAACTGCACTAAAGAAATTAAAAATGAAGTAAAGAAATTCAAATAAATTGAAAACAATTTACAGGCAGTAAGAAATTTACATGAAGGAAAGAAATGAAAATTTTAAATAGTAATGAAAAATTAAATTTTATGGAAAAGAGAATTAATGGAGAACATTTAAATTTTAATATAGAGGAAAATTGATATGAGGTTACATTTACTAATAATAATAAGAAGAAAAACTATTCTACAAATTACAATTACAGGGGAAAAAATTACATCTTTTTTTTAAATCTGCCATTACAATTTGGATAGGAGATAGGAGGGTTTTCAAGCAGTTTGGTAGTATAACTGCTCGATTACTACATGATGTTTCAAAAGTTAGAAACACTCATTCAGAAAACAAGCCCATCTAAACAACAGAGGAAACCAATTAAGCAAGCAGCGTTGGTAGGAAACAATATGGAGCTACAATGCAAACTCTGCCAAAAGGCACATGCAATTTATCACTGCGATTCCTTTTTAAAATCATCCCCTGCAAAGCGGCTAAAAAGTTCAAACAGCTGAGCTTGTGCACAAATTGTTTGAAGAAAGGCCACGGGAACAAAAAGTGCATGTCAAGAGGTTGTCAAGAATGTGGTAAATAACATAACACGCTCTTACATAATCCAGGGCCTACAGCGACATCGACAGAAGCACAAAACACAAATCTGTCTGCCCAATTCAGTGAAACAAATGGATACGTGTTCTTGGGAACTGCGCTAGCAGAAGTAATTAGCTGTGAAGGAAAGCCCATCAAAGCACGAGTTTTACTTGACTCAGACTCGCAATTGAGTTTCATTACGGATAAGTTGCATAAGAAATAAGGATTTGGCACAAGTCACCCAAAGATTAATATTTCGGGCATTGACAACACACAAGTGAAAGTGATAGAATCAACATTACTATGAAATCAACATGCACAGATTTTGCTACGCCATTAGAGGTCTTCGCGATCAAGGAAATCACAAACCTCAATACTACATTGATATCGATGGCTGGAACATTCCTGAACATATCGCACTTGCCGACCTAACGTTTAATAAACCAGGCAGGATTGACATCCTTTTGGGGCCGGAAGTATACGGCGGAATAATGTGAAACGGCCAAATTCGGTTACTAGAAAAGCTACCAATTCTACAAAATACCACGTTAGCCTGGGTGGTTCTCGGAAAGGCTTCAAACTGTACATCATTTGGCGGGATCTCGAACATAAATTAGGATAAAAATTCTGGGAGCTGGAAGATTGCTCCGGTCAAGTCATACTATCATCTACTGACAAAAAGTGCGAGGAATATTTCGAAGCTACAACTACTCGAGACTCCAGTGGCCATTTTATAGTCAATTTACCATTGCTGGGTGACTCTTCTTTACTTGGCGAATCAAAATCATTGGCATACAAGCGGCTACTCTCAATGGAAAGAAAATCATCCAAACAACCAGTTTTCAAAGGGCAATATGACCAGTTCCTACAATAATATGTAGATCTAGGTCACATGAAGGAAGTTCTAGTATTAGACTTCAACGGTCCGCATTATTTTATGCCGCATCATTATGTGCTCAGGCCCGACAGCAGTACCACAAAACTACGAGTGGTCTTTGATGCATCGGCGAAAACAAAGAACAATTTGTCGCTTAATGACTTATTGCTTAAGGGACTAAAGGTTCAAGAAGATATTAGTGCTATTATTACCAGATTTCGCTTAAGGCGCTACGTATTTACGGCAGACATAGCAAAGATGTACCGTCAAATTTTAGTGGCAGAAGAGGACCAAAATCTCCAACTAATCATGTGGCGAAAGAATACCAATGACGAATTGAAATATTATAAATTGTCGACTGTCACCTATGGCACATAGTCTACACAGTATCTGGCGATCAAATGCTTGAAAAAAATGGCCGAGGAAGGAGCCAGCCAGTACCCATTGGGAGCTGCGGCAATCCAGGACTTTTATGTTGACGATGTCCTAACAGGCAGCGATTATTTGGAAGAAGCTTTGAAGATACGCAACGAGCTGCAGCCGTTACTGGCCTCAGTAGGATTCCATTGTCATAAGCGGTGCGCTTACCATACAAAATTGATTGAAGGCATTTTGAACAAGGACCTCGATATTGAATTGGACTTCACTAAGATGGACAGTGATACCATAAAAACACTAGGCGTAATTTGGGAGCCGATCACTGACATGTTTACCATCATCACGGATTTGAAGGAGCATCAAACAATAACCAAGAGAAATATTCTAGCTGATATTTCACAAATTTTCGACCCTTTAGGAGTAGTAAGCCCAGTTATTGTAAAAGGGAAGCTGCTCATGCAAGAATTATGGAGATTACAAGTGGGTTGGGATGAAGAAATACCTGATCAATCGATATGGCATAAATATAGGCAAGAGCTGCCAGGCTTGAACAAAATCAGCATCCCACGGTACATGTTCAGTGAGAATGAGACCATAGACACACAAATTCACGCTTTTGCTGACGCTAGTGAGAAGGTATACGGTACTTCGGTCTATATAAGATCAAAAGACAAAAGAGGTCATGTGACAGTTAAATTACTTTGCGCCAATTCACGAGTAGCACCAATCAAACCCGAGACCATTCCAAGGTTAGAATTGTGTGCCGCACAATTAACACCCCAATTAGTCAGACAAGTAAAATTCACAACCAATATAAAGGCGAACGCAGTCTTCTATTGGTCCGACTCGCTCATCGCTATCAGCTGAATTCGAGGGAATCCATCTATTCGCAAAACATTTGTCGCTAACAGAGTTGCTGCCATTCAAGATTTGACGTCGATAAACGACTGGAGATATGTGCATACAAAGGACAACCCTGCTGATCTTGTTTCACGTGAACTTTTCCCTGAAGAACTGAAGCAGTTGCGAATATGTTTCAATGATCCATCGTTTCTTAAACTTCCAAAAAGCAGTTGGCCAGTTGAACCTTATACGAGCAACATTGCGGACGATGAAACTAAAGTCATCAAGTGTGCTACTACAGCTACGGTTGAAGCTGACGTATATCCATTATATATGATTGAACACGGAAATTCAATCCGAAAATTGATACGTACAATGGCATATATAAAGCGAGCAGCAATTCTATTCAGGAACAGAATTTTCAATATCATCACATCACTAACCTACAAAGAATTATGTACGGTAGCCGAAGTCAAAGCGATTCTCAACTCTAGGCCCCTTGCACCGCTATCGTCTGACCCGAACGATTTGGCTTCATTGACACCAGCACATTTTCTGATTGGGGGGCCACTTGTAGGCGCTACGAATGCAGCCAGCGATAAAATGAAAATGTCGTTAGCATCCAGATGGCAGTTGACAAATCAACTTAAGAACGATTTCTGGAAGTGGTGGTATATTGAATATTTGGGGAAACTGCAGAAACGCACAAAATGGACTACCAAACAAAATATCATCAAAATTGTGACTCTAGTTACCGTTAAGGAAGACGATTTGCCACCTTTCAAATGGAAATTAGGACGAATAGTCGAAATCATCCCAGGCCCAGACGGACACGTACGCGCCGCTGATGTTCGGGCAAGTACTGGAATCGTACGACAATCCATTCATCAATTAGCTCCACTACCAATCGATTCAGATGAGACTGAAGCAGCTGCCAAACCAATGGAGACAACCACTACTGTAGAGCAGAATTCCAGAAAGCGTAAGGGCTCTCCCATGTATACTTACGTTACTAGTTCTACCATTAGTCATGCCTCACATGACATCTGCAGACACGCCGCCAATCGAAATAATCGAAGTTGAAAATAATGGTGGCGTTTATTTTGAGAACATTGGGAATGGCCGAATATCCCCAAGCGCTTTGTGGCTCATAGTCTTTCATGATTTAAAAGGATATTGGGAAACATTCAAAACTATTGAAGCTGGCATAACACAATTAGACCGGTTAAAAGATGCAATCACAAACAACACGTATCAT
This sequence comes from Odontomyia ornata, assembly GCA_963969285.1. Lineage (NCBI taxonomy): Eukaryota > Metazoa > Arthropoda > Insecta > Diptera > Stratiomyidae > Odontomyia > Odontomyia ornata. The sequence goes on along the minus strand of OZ017740.1, from coordinate 245,261,719 downwards.
GAAGCGATTGTAACGCAATATCGGTATCTACTGCAACTATTAGGACAAAATCATTCTACAAGAATCTGCTAAATTAAGACAAAAAAGATCCACCTTTGATATAGTCGGCTCTTTAGCAAACAAGCTTTTTGGGGTTTGGACAACGAATATGCCGCTACAATGAGTGAAACTATCTCTAAAATTGAAGCCAATGGAAATAACTTTAACGAACTGGTCAAGAAACATACATCGATTTTAGATGCGATGATCAATGTTATCAAAAAGTGTGAACTAGAAAGAGTAAATCAGACGAAAGAAATTCTAAATGCATTTGATTATGTATACGAAAATATGAAGCACTTGGATTCGGGAGTCAAACAGCAGAAGACAATTGAAGCATTTAACACCCAGTCAGTACTCGTTTTGTCATTAATAACGGAATGCCAAGAAATGCAACACTCATTGATAGAAATAATTGAAGACGCCCATCATGAGTCTCAAAATCTCAATGCCATATCACCTCAACAAATCAAATTGCAGATCACATACATCAAGGACAACTTACCTCAAGATCTGGGACTGCCGGCTTTCGGAAATCCAATCAAAGTTTCACGCATCTACCAAATGGTCAAATTACAGTACGCTAATGAAAGGGATTATCTAATATTTGCCTTAACATTGCCCCTATTACTGCCTGCGAGATTTCATATTCTTCGATCATTGCCATTACCCACCATGATCAACAACACTTTCCTGTCGCTGTCATGTGCACCAGAGCTAATAATGGTGAACGTTTTCAAGGATCAGTTCTACCCTCTGATCGTGGCCGAACTTATGCAATGCCAAATTGCAGAAATCAACTCGTGCGTATGCAGCAAACATCGACCTATAATGCACAGAAGTGATAAGAACGTTGACTGCATTATCGAACTGATCTCGAAAAACAGACTGGCACCTAGTTGTGTCTTCAGTCAGGACCATCGACGAAAACTCTGGCAGCAACAAAGTTCCCTAAACCAGTGGCTTTTTTTCGCTAAACAAGTCATACGACTTCAGGTTTGTACGCAACAACCAGGTTTTCCTGCAACACCTACAACGCAAAGGAATCCTTAAAATGCAACCGGGCTGTACATTGAAGGATGATAAGCTCAGCCTCCGAGCTTTTAACACTCTACACACCTCGCTAAATGTTACATTTCACCCAGCTATTAGTATCTCTATTACAGATTAAACAGAATTCACCGGGGCATCACGATCGTTTAACCATCCTTAGATATGTCGATCTACTGTGAATATCGAAAACTTAGCCCGAACGTTGGATGAACTATCAACCAAACAATCTGAATTGCAGCATCTGGGCTCCCTTAGTACACATACGTGTATATTATCAGTGAGCTACATTGCCTTGGGAATCATCCTCATCATAGCTAGTTGGCATCTATACACTCGTATGTTTTCTGCAGGAAATGCTAGCGGCTTCCAGAAGCCAGTTCCAGCTCCAAGTCAATCACTACACGATGTCCAATATTCTTTTGAAGTATAATACTTCAACAGGCGGCAGTATGTTTAGGTCATCATTTTCATGTAACAAATAACAAATTCAAAAACAATCAAGCATTCAAACTACAACATGTTTAGCTCATCATTTTTTGTATTCACTTTGGTCATAATTTTTTGTATACATGCACCATAATACTTATTAGCTGTACTCGTAGCTTTGCTTGAACTCTATATGTAATTTTACCTCGATCTTCAAATTATGTATGTATGCTTTGCTTATGAACTACGCGTGTAACTTTAACCTGATCATGAAATTATGAATTGCAACGTAGCTTTGCTTATGAAATATGTGTTTAATGTTAAGTTTGTCAAGTAAGCATTATTTTTATATATAAGCTTTTGTTATGAGAAATATAGTTCAGGGTTGTTAAGAGAGCGAGAGTGTTTTTATTCAGCAGCTTGTGAAGCAAGAAGTAGAGAATCCTGCTTTCTAGTCTTTGATCATAACGAAAATTGATTAACTCCAATATTAGAAGTAGAGAAAGTCCAACTTTTTAATATTTCAAAGAAATATATCCAGGTTCTTGTTTTTCACCTAGCTTTTTTGTTTTTTTTGTGGTAGGGAGGTGAAGGCATTTACGCCCGCTGAGTCTTGCAGTGTGGGACTCCCATGGAGGATACCCTTGGACTACCCACTAAACACCTCCCCTGTCAATCTGAGAACCTAGCCTGGAACCGTTTGACACATTATTTCGGGCCAGGTCTCGTTTTGTTACGCCGTGGGGCGCCTTCAAGCTAGGGAGTCCCTTTCCTTGCGGGAGGTGAGAGGAGAAGAGGAAATGCCAGAAGAGCGATCCCCCAGCCCCAGCGCCTCCGGCTGCTGTGAGTCCATTTTATATTTCAGGACTGCCCGAGCATAATGTGCCACCTGGTTCCATTTGTCAACCGATTCGAGCATCGCCGCGACTATATTATCCGGAGTGAGCTCTCCCGTCTCCCTGTAGAGTTCCCTTTGCAGCCTGACCCATTTTGTACACGCAAAAAATGTGTGACAGGCATTGTCCTCCTCTCCTGGGCAAAACCGACAATCGGGAGACCGTGACTTGCCGATCTTGTGCAGGTAAGACTGAAAACACCCGTGCCCGCTCAAAAGCTGGGTCAGATAGAAGTCAGTCTCACCATGCCTTCGATTTAGCCACGGTCTCACGTCCGGGATGAGGCGCGCAGTCCACCTTCCCTTCGTGCGACTCCCCCAAGACTGCTGCCAATCGTTGAGCGAGCGTTGTCTCTCCTCGCGGACAACCATCTCCCTCACATCCTCGTTTCGGCGCAGGTAAATAGCGCGGCGCTCTCTAGCAAGGAGGGCGACAGGTATCACGCCTGCAATCACTCTCACCGCCGAGTCGGAGACTGTTGGATATGAAGATGCAATTCTCAGTGCTCCTCTTCTCTGTACCTGTGCCAATCGTTTTCGGTATACCTCCTTGCTGAGAGCGTCGCCCCATACCTCTGCTCCGTACAGTAGCACTGACCCTACAGCACTCATCAAGAGGCGTCTTCTTGATGGGCTGGGTCCCCCTACGTTGGCCATAAGTCGACTCAGGGCCGATATTCCCGAAGCAGCCTTCTCAGCCGTTGCCCTGATTTGCTCAGAGAAATTCATCTTCGAGTCGATTAGTAGCCCCAGGTACTTCACCGCTGGCTTCGATTCGATTTGTATATCTCCAATACTGATCATCCTTACTCTAGGGATTCTCTTTTTTGTCAAGATGACCACTTCGGTTTTCTCCAGTGCTAAACTGAGCCCGCGAGCAGTCATCCAGTCCCTCACTCGGCGCATTAGCATACCTAGCCTAAGTTGCGCTTGTTCAACGGTGCGTCCAGCGACCAGAGCCGCAACATCATCCACATAGCCGACCAAGTGCGACTCATCTGGCATCTCAAGTCTCAGTAGCCCGTCGTAAGACACGTTCCACAGGTCCGGACCAAGGATAGATCCCTGGGCAACATCCAATATAATTTCCATCCTTCGTTGGCCCTGTGTCGTGTCGTAGAGCAGGCTTCGGTCCTTTAGGTAGTTCCTCAAAAGCCGCATTAGATATTCTGGAACTTGAAAAGAGTTTTCCATCGTGTCCAGAATATCCACCCATCTAGCGGAGTTGAAGGCATTCCTGACGTCGAGTGTCACCAACAGGACGATCCGTCGCTTGGTGCGACTATATGCTTCTGCCTTTTGGACCGCGTTCACCACCTCTGCAATCGCATCAATGGTAGAACGTCCTGCTCTAAAGCCGTACTGCCGAGGAGATAGGTCCCCAGCAGCACGAATCGCGTCAGTGAGTCTTCCCTTGATGAGTTTCTCTAGCACTTTCCCAGCCGTGCCTAGCATGCATAACGGGCGGTATGCAGACGGCGATTCGGGATTTCCCTTCCCCTTGCTGATCAGTACGAGCCTCGCCACCTTCCATCGTACCGGGAAAACCCCGTCCCGTAGGCAAGCGTTGAATGTGCTGAGCAGCAAGTCAGGACAATGGTGATAGACGAGCCGCAACACCTCAGCTGGAACACCATCTGGACCTGGAGCCTTCCTCGCTTCCAAGGAGAGGACTGCCTCCTCCAGTTCCAGCTGTGTGAAGAGTGGGCACTTGACTGCTGTTTCACCATGGACAGCGTCAACACGGACGGGATGGGCGGGGAAGAGTCCCCGCACTATCGCGTCCATCTTTTCCGCGTAGCCAAGGGCCCACGGATCCTTGTTCACATTGTCCACTAGGTCTTGCCAGCAGCGAGCCTTGCTGCTGTTGATCAGTTTGCGAGGGCATTTCCTGGCTGACTTATATGCTGCAACCTGGTTGCATGCCTCGTCACGGTTCCGCGCCCGTACAGCCTCACGCCGAAGCTTATGACACTCCCTCCGCTTTTCAGCGATTTCAGTAGACCACCAGTACACTGGGGGCTTGCCGTGCCGGGTTCAAAATCAGGTTTTGGATCAGTATCCTTGCAAAGAATACAGTGTGCCTCTTTCGTACACTCTTTTCTTTTATGTCCCATTTCACCGCATTTGTAACATAGGGAACTCCTATCGGGTCCTTTGCATACTTGTGTGGTGTGACCATAACCAAGGCATTTGAAACATTGAAGAGGCGTTGCTCTTCGCCGTATCCTACAGACAACCCACCCTATTCGTACTTTGCCCTTGTTCAGGAATTGTTCGGCGTCCTTTTCGGTCAAGTCAACTATGGCCATGCGTTGTCCCCTGTTGTTTTCTGGTCTCAGTCTCGCTTTGATCCTTCCCACGCTAGGGAACTCCCTTTTGATGGCCTCTTCTACCTCGGCCAGATCCGTCACGCAGTCAATGTCCCGTATTTCGATCGTTGCCATCGGCTCGAGCGGGGCTATAGTTGCGCTTTTGCCGAGGACTTTCTTTACTGCGTCACAGAATGCTTCTTTATTGCCGGTCTGTGCTATGGATTCGACCAGTATGTGGCCCGACCGCGTTGGTCGTACTACTTTAATGGTAGTATTGGTGTCTTCGGGCCTTACGTTTCCCCTGATGTCCCGCAGCACCTCCGCTTAGGATCGGCCATCTTGGGGCTTTACAAGCAGTGCCTGCTGCCGTCAAATTTTAGTGGCAGAAGAGGACCAAAATCTCCAACTAATCATGTGGCGAAAGAATACCAATGACGAATTGAAATATTATAAATTGTCGACTGTCACCTATGGCACAAAGTCTACACAGTATCTGGCGATCAAATGCTTGAAAAAAATGGCCGAGGAAGGAGCCAGCCAGTACCCATTGGGAGCTGCGGCAATCCAGGACTTTTATGTTGACGATGTCCTAACAGGCAGCGATTATTTGGAAGAAGCTTTGAAGATACGCAACGAGCTGCAGCCGTTACTGGCCTCGGTAGGATTCCATTGTCATAAGCGGTGCGCTTACCATACAAAATTGATTGAAGGCATTTTGAACAAGGACCTCGATATTGAATTGGACTTCACTAAGATGGACAGTGATACCATAAAAACGCTAGGCGTAATTTGGGAGCCGATCACTGACATGTTTACCATCATCACGGATTTGAAGGAGCATCAAACAATAACCAAGAGAAATATTCTAGCTGATATTTCACAAATTTTCGACCCTTTAGGAGTAGTAAGCCCAGTTATTGTAAAAGGGAAGCTGCTCATGCAAGAATTATGGAGATTACAAGTGGGTTGGGATGAAGAAATACCTGATCAATCGATATGGCATAAATATAGGCAAGAGCTGCCAGGCTTGAACAAAATCAGCATCCCACGGTACATGTTCAGTGAGAATGAGACCATAGACACACAAATTCACGCTTTTGCTGACGCTAGTGAGAAGGTATACGGTACTTCGGTCTATATTAGATCAAAAGACAAAAGAGGTCATGTGACAGTTAAATTACTTTGCGCCAATTCACGAGTAGCACCAATCAAACCCGAGACCATTCCAAGGTTAGAATTGTGTGCCGCACAATTAACACCCCAATTAGTCAGACAATTAAAATTCGCAAGCAATATAAAGGCGAACGCAGTCTTCTATTGGTCCGACTCGCTCATCGCTATCAGCTGAATTCGAGGGAATCCATCTATTCGCAAAACATTTGTCGCTAACAGAGTTGCTGCCATTCAAGATTTGACGTCGATAAACGACTGGAGATATGTGCATACAAAGGACAACCCTGCTGATCTTGTTTCACGTGAACTTTTCCCTGAAGAACTGAAGCAGTTGCGAATATGTTTCAATGATCCATCGTTTCTTAAACTTCCAAAAAGCAGTTGACCAGTTGAACCTTATACGAACAACATTGCGGACGATGAAACTAAAGTCATAAAGTGTGCTACCACAGCTACGGTTGAAGCTGACGTATATCCATTATATATGATTGAACACGGAAATTCAATCCGAAAATTGATACGTACAATGGCATATATAAAGCGAGCAGCAATGCTATTCAGGAACAGAATTTTCAATATCATCACATCACTAACCTACGAAGAATTATGTACGGTAGCCGAAGTCAAAGCGATTCTCAACTCTAGGCCCCTTGCACCGCTATCGTCTGACCCGAACGATTTGGCTTCATTGACACCAGCACATTTTCTGATTGGGGGGCCACTTGTAGGCGCTACGAATGCAGCCAGCGATAAAATGAAAATGTCGTTAGCATCCAGATGGCAGTTGACAAATCAACTTTAAAACGAGTTCTGGAAGTGGTGGTTTATTGAATATTTGGGGAAACTGCATAAACGCACAAAATGGACTACCAAACAAAATATCATCAAAATTGTGACTCTAGTTACCGTTAAGGAAGACGATTTGCTACCTTTCAAATGGAAATTAGGACGAATAGTCGAAATCATCCAAGGCCCAGACGGACACGTACGCGCCGCTGATGTTCGGACAAGTACTGGAATCGTACGATGATCCATTCATCAATTAGCTCCACTACCAATCGATTCAGATGAGACTGAAGCAGCTGCCAAACCAATGGAGACAACCACTACTGTAGAGCAGAATTTCAGAAAGCGTAAGGGCTCTCCCATGTCTACTTACGTTACTAGTTCTACCATTAGTCATGCCTCACATGACATCTGCAGACACGCCGCCAATCGAAATAATCGAAGTTGAAAATAATGGTGGCGTTTATTTTGAGAACATTGGGAATGGCCGAATATCCCCAAGCGCTTTGTGGCTCATAGTCTTTCATGATTTAAAAGGATATTGGGAAACGTTCAAAACTATTGAAGCTGGCATAACACAATAAGACCGGTTAAAAGACGCAATCACATACAACACGTATCATGAAGCGATTGTAACGCAATATCGGTATCTACTGCAACTATTAGGACAAAATCATTCTACAAGAATCTGCTAAATTAAGACAAAAAAGATCCACCTTTGATATAGTCGGCTCTTTAGCAAACAAGCTTTTTGGGGTTTGGACAACGAATATGCCGCTACAATGAGTGAAACTATCTCTAAAATTGAAGCCAATGGAAATAACTTTAACGAACTGGTCAAGAAACATACATCAATTTTAGATGCGATGATCAATGTTATCAAAAAGTGTGAACTAGAAAGAGTAAATCAGACGAAAGAAATTCTAAATGCATTTGATTATGTATACGAAAATATGAAGCACTTGGATTCGGAAGTCAAACAGCAGAAGACAATTGAAGCATTTAACACCCAGTCAGTACTCGTTATGTCATTAATAACGGAATGCCAAGAAATGCAACACTCATTGATAGAAATAATTGAATACGCCCATCATGAGTCTGAAAATCTCAATGCCATATCACCTCAATAAATCAAATTGCAGATCACATACATCAAGGACAACTTACCTCAAGATCTGGGACTGCCGGCTTTCGGAAATCCAATCAAAGTTTCACGCATCTACCAAATGGTCAAATTACAGTACGCTAATGAAAGGGATTATTTAATATTTGCCTTAACATTGCCCCTATTACTGCCTGCGAGATTTCATATTCTTCGATCATTGCCATTACCCACCATGATCAACAACACTTTCCTGTTGCTGTCATGTGCACCAGAGCTAATAATGGTGAACGTTTTCAAGGATCAGTTCTACCCTCTGATCGTGACCGAACTTATGCAATGCCAAATTGCAGAAATCAACTCGTGCGTATGCAGCAAACATCGACCTATAATGCACAGAAGTGATAAGAACGTTGACTGCATTATCGAACTGATCTCGAAAAACAGACTGGCACCTAGTTGTGTCTTCAGTCAGGACCATCGACGAAAACTCTGGCAGCAACAAAGTTCCCTAAACCAGTGGCTTTTTTTCGCTAAACAAGTCATACGACTTCAGGTTTGTACGCAACAACCAGGTTTTCCTGCAACACCTACAACGCAAAGGAATCCTTAAAATGCAACCGGGCTGTACATTGAAGGATGATAAGCTCAGCCTCCGAGCTTTTAACACTCTACACACCTCGCTAAATGTTACATTTCACCCAGCTTTTAATATCTCTATTACAGATTAAACAGAATTCACCGGGGCATCACGATCGTTTAACCATCCTTAGATAAGTCGATCTACTGTGAATATCGAAAACATAACCCGAAACGTTGGATGAACTATCAACCAAACAATCTGAATTGCAGCATCTGGGCTCCCTTAGTACACATACGTGTATATTATCAGTGAGCTACATTGCCTTGGGAATCATCCTCATCATAGCTAGTTGGCATCTATACACTCGTGTGCTTTCTGTAGGAAATGCTAGCGGCTTCCAGAAGTCAGTTCCAGCTCCACGTCAATCACTACACGATGTCCAATATTCTTTTGAAGTATAATACTTCAACAGGCGGCAGTATGTTTAGGTCATCATTTTCATGTAACAAATAACAAATTCAAAAACAATCAAGCATTCAAACTACAACATGTTTAGCTCATCATTTTTTGTATTCACTTTGGTCATAATTTTTTGTATTCAAATTTCATGTGAAACTTCATATTTTGGCCATGCACCATAATACTTATTAGCTTTATCATCAAATTCTGTACTCGTAGCTTTGCTTGAACTCTATATGTAATTTTACCTCGATCTTCAAATTATGTATGTTTGCTTTGCTTATGAACTACGCGTGTAGCTTTAACCTGATCATGAAATTAGAATTGCAACGTAGCTTTGCTTATGAAATATGTGTTTAATGTTAAGTTTGTCAAGTAAGCATAATTTTTTTATTTAAGCTTTTGTTATGAGAAATATAGTTCAGAGTTGTTAAGTAAGCGAGAGGGGTTTCATTTAGCAGCTTGTGAAGCAAGAATTAGAGAATCCTGCTCTCTAGTCTTTGATCATAACGAAAATTCATCAGTTTTCAACAAGAGAAGTTAAAGAACTCTTGCTTGCAATTTAGGCGAAGAATTGAAGTGGTGATTTAAGCAAGCGGGGACTCTTCTTCTTCTTAGCACTACAGCCCCTTTCGTGCCCTCGTTTCAGCTCTCCCATCTAAAATCTTTTTGGGTATTCGTTGTTCGTCCATACGCTTCATGTGGCCAGCCCATTGCAACTTCCCCAGTCTTAGAATCCTTGAGGCCTCCGGCTTGTCAAAAATTTCATACAGCTCATGCTTGTTACGGGTTTGCCATTGGCCCCCGTCTAGCTTTGGTATGACTATTCGCCTCTGAACCCGTCGTTCAAAGGCGCTCAATATATTTGCGGATGTTTGGGTTAGGGTCCATGCTTCACACCCACATATGCTATGCAAATTCACCAACACTTTCGATACTATATTCGCCACAAATGATATTCCATGTATTTGAGGTATATTGCCTTGACTGCGTCATGAGTTTTGTTTTATTTTCGTTGATATGTAGCTCTACTAGTTTTGCTTCGCTGTCGATTTTCAGGAAGAGTTCTTTGGCAGTTGTTAATGACCGTGGTAAAATTTTGATGTCGTCTGCATAGGCCACTACTTGGCTCGACTTGTATGCTAATGTACCTCACGTATCGACAGCTAGCTATGACGTACTCCAGAGCCAAATTGAATAGCGATGTGGCCAGCCCATCTCCTTGCTTTAGTTCGGTATTTGTGTCAAAGTCATCTGTGAGTTGGTTACTGATACGGACTTGGGAGGTCGTTGACGTCATTGTCATTTTGGTAAGGCGGACTAATTTGGCTGGGATGCCAAAACAAAGCATTACTTGGTACAATACTGTCGTATGCTTGCTTGAAGTCAACGAAAATTTGGTGTACGTCTATGTTGAACCCCCAGCACTTTTCAAGTACCTGCTTGACTGTGAACAACTGGTCTATCATCAATCTACCTGCTTGAAAACCACCTTGATACTCCCCAATAATACTGTTGGCCTATGATCCGATTTGATTTGCTAAGATTTTAGAAAATATTTTGTACGCCATACAAAGTAGTGATATGCCTCTATAATTTTGGCACTGTAGCTTGTCACCTTTTTTGTGGATAGAGAATATAATTGATCGACTCCACTCTTTCGGCATATGTTATTGTTGCCAAATGTACTGGATGGCTTTGTGAAAAGCTTTATGAACACTACTGCCACCACATTTGATGAACTCCACTGGAATCTCATCGATGCCCGGCGCTTTATTATTCTTTTGGGCTTTGATATTGGAACGAACTTCATCCAGAGTTGGTGGAACCAATGGAAGCTCTCCGCAGATATCTTTAGGCTCCGATGTTGTGGAGCTGTGCGGAGGTTTAAGGAGATTCTTGAAATATGATGCCAATCTTTCCTTAATCTACACAGAGACAGGGCGTGGCTTTGGGCTGATAAGCACGTTCCAGGCTTTTCACTTCTTTGTATGCTTGTCGTGTGTTGTTGCTCACTAAACATATATCTATACTTCTCAATTGGTCGTCATAGTATTTTCTTTTCTTAATCGTAACTATCTTATTCGCTACACTTCTGAGATTTTCATAGTGTTCTCTCTTTGTCCTGGTTTTCCTACCTACGTTTTCTTTGTACGCCTGATTCTTTTTATCTAGCGCATTCTGGCACTCATCATTTGGTCTTCACCGAATATGCCTTTGTCATACGACATCGATAGGTTAATTCAAGATCAAGCAATGATCTGAGTTACAATTGCCTCCTCGGTATGTACGGATGCCAAGTATGCTCGAGGCCCAACGTTGTTGGATCAGAACATGATCGATCTGGTTTTGTGTGTTGCCAACCGGTGATACCCAGGTCATTTTATGAATGCGTCGATGTGGGAGGCAAGTCGAACGTATGACTAGATTTCTGCTACATGCAAAGTCAATCAGGCGCTGGCCGTTGTCATTTGTTTCATCGTGGCGGCAATATCCTCCAGTCGTTCCCGGATGAAATAGCTCATTGCCAACCTTAGCGTTGAAATCACCCAGAATCATTTTTGTGTCGTTTGTAGGCAACGAGTCAACCAGTCTTTCCAGGTGATTGTAGAACGTTTCCTTCATTTCTTCGTCCTTTTCTTCGGTCGGGATATGAACATTAATCAGCCAGATATTGAAGAATTTCGCTTTTATACGAATAGCACACAACCGTTCATTGCCTGCCTTAAAATCAATAACGTGGGATTTGAACTCCCTAACCACAATGAAGGGAACACCGAATTCTCGTTTTGCAGTAGGCTTCCCACTTTTGAATATTGTGTGCGTTCTCATGTCTTGTTCGTCTCCTGGATCGAGAGTATTTTTAATTGATATTAACTGGCCTGTTGTAAAAGGTCCTTAACAGACCACGGTTTTTTCGTTTGCGAGGTCGTTGCCGTGAGTCCAATCCATTCCGAGGACTATTTGCAGGTTTTGAACCATTTTAAGGTTTTCCAGGGACTGAGAGTTAGCCCGTCACCCAAACCTCCATTGTGGGGGCGTGGTTATTACGTCAATTCCATTATCAGGCGCGCAAGATTCGCCTGCATTCTCTTACATCCCCACAAAGGAGGTGTAAGACGGATTTAGTAGCAGAGCTGTAGATGTATTTGCAGTTATTAGCATTTCTTGGCATTTAAAGTCCCATTATTGGGGAACGAGTAAACCCAATACACGACCCCGAGAGCATTTACTACCATTTAATTGGGGGGTTTGGGATGAGGAATCATGGAAACTGTGGGTTGGAACCCAAGGGGTTCCCTCCTCCTTTCTCAAATGAGGCCGTCTATGACAGAGCATGCGGAGGTTACATTGAGTTAAAAAGTTAAGGAGAATACCTAAAATTAAACTGTAACTTTTGTGGTAAATGTAAGTTCATGAGTAATAAATAATTATTATTATAAACTGCGTGTTCTTTCCGGATTTCGCTGATGCGCTCTATATATATATATATATATATATATATATATATATATATATATATATATATATATATACATCGGACCATTGCTCGTATGGAAGGAGACGACTGGGCGACCTGAGTGGAAAGACGTTTCAACGCATGGCGCAACCCTGAAAAGCTATTGAGCACAATGGAACTCCCTTCAGGTGGAGGGTGGCGTACTCAAGCGGAAATGGGAAACGGCGGATGGTAGCACCTATAGGATGCAAACTATACTTCCCAAAAGCTGAATTCACGATGTGGTTAAGGAAATGCATGAAGGATCCTCGGGAGGCCACCTTGGTGTTAACAAAACCTTAGCGAAATTGCGGGGAAAGGTTCTACTGGCTCCACGCGCGAGAAGACGTAGAGGACTGGTGTCGCAGGTGCACAATTTGCGCTTCCGTCAAAGGCCCAAAGCGACGACTGAGAGGACAAATGCAAACGTATAACGTAGGCGTGCCATTCGAAAGGATTGCTGTTGACATCGCAGGACCTTGGGGAAATCGATATACGCTGGTTGTAGCTGATTATTTCAGCAAGTGGCCCGAGGTCTACCCCATTCCCAACCAGGAAGCAACTACCGTAGCTGAACAGCTAGTGTTAAATTGGGTGAGTAGGTACGGCGTACCTTGCGAATTACATTCAGATCAAGGCCGAAACTTTGAGTCACTAGTTTTTGGCGAAATGTGTGAGCTACTGGGAGGACAACACCGCTGCATCCCCAATCCGATGGAATGGTCGAACGTTTCAATGGCACGCTAAATAAACACCTGGCCAAGATGGTTGACGAAAACCAAAGGGACTGGGACCGACACATCCCACTATTTTTGATGGCGTACAGAGCTGCCCAACATGCATCCACGGGCCAAGCCCCAGCCAAAGTCATTTTTGGAAAGACTATTCGTCTGCCAGCCGATATAAAGTTCGGAGCACCCCCTGAGAAACCCCAAACGATCTCGGAGTACGCAAGTGATCTAAGACAACGGTTGAACCAGATACATCGGACAGTGCGAAAACACCTCGAATCGGCTACTGACCGCATGAAAACCAGGTATGATCTAAAGGCTAATTCTACTGGCTTCCAGCAAGATAACTTGGTGTGGCTATATAACCCGCAACGGCGAAAGGGTAGGTCTCCAAAGTTGCAGCATAATTGGGAGGGACCATACCGAGTTACAAAGCGAATCAACGACGTCGTATATCGCATACAGGAACACCGTAAACCAAGAGCCAAAATGAAAATCGTGCACCTGAACCGTCTTGCCCCATATTACATCCAGGGAGAATTGACTACAACTGGCGACACATCTTTTCGGGGCGAAAAGAACTGAGGTGGGGGCAGTGTTACATGTACAAATAATTCTGCGAGCTACTGTCGCAATTGTTTTCACAACAATGAAGAACACGAATTTACTCGAAACCACGAGAACCCACCAAGCATCAACATCTGAAAGTGAGTCACTGCTCCATTCATTTGCAGTCGCTCGAATGTTCCCGCGAATTCACCAATGTACGAGAACTGAGTTGAATCCCAAAAATATAAAAAAATTATTATTTCCCTTTTTTATTCGTTGTAATTATTTATTTGCCCATACGTGGACGTTTCGAAGCACACACTTGCTTCTTCATCAGTGGTACAATAACTAAACTTACATTTTGCTTAAAGCTACTTATATACCTACTACTTTGACAATTTTACCCCTTACCCTAATTACTTCCTTAATTGGTTATTACGGCTAATTACTCTCATAAGGGGTGAGAAATTATTACCTAGATCGGTGTTTAATAGTATCTCCTGTGGTTGTCTTGCTATCACCAGGCTTTCGTAGGCGTCCAATTTGTATGCCGATTTGAGTTCTTTGATTAACTCAAGATTCTCGTCGCTCATGCTGTGCTTCTGCTCTACAATATGTCTTGCTACCGATGATTTAATTGTGCTGCTGCTTTTCTTGTGCCTGACTGCCGCTTCCGCCTCCTTAATATGCTCTTTAAATCTTGTTTTGATTAATCGCTTTGTCTGGCCGATATAAACGTGTGAGCACTGAGTACAGCTAACCCGGTAAATTCCGCTGACTTCCTCTTTGGTTTTCTTGTCCTTAGCTGATCCTAACATCGTCTTCAGTTGATGGTTTCTGCTGTGTGTGACGACCTGAATATCATGCGCTTTAAATAATTTCTTAACTTTCTCCGTTAAGCTAGAGTATGGTACCGAGATTCTACGGATTTGTTCAAGCTGTTCATTTTGTGTGTACAACGTTGTTAGTTCGTCCTGCCTTTGCCGCTTCATTTTTTTGCGAATTGATTGATCCACTATTACGGCTGGGAATCCATTTATTTTTGCTGTCTTAACAATATAGTCACGTTCTTTTTTGAACTCTTCACTACTCAACGGTATTTTTATCAACCTATGTACCATCGAATGGTAGGCTGCCATTCTATGCTGATATGCGTGGTTAGAATCACTGGTGATCGTGCGCTGCGTGCTTGAAGGTTTCCTGTAGATGCCAAATTCTAGGTGTTGATTATTGTGAATAATTTTGAGGTCCAGGAAATTCAATACGTTGTATACCTCCTCTTCCATGGTAAAACGTATGTTTTGGTGAATGTTGTTGATTTTCTCCAACGTTACTTTAGCTTCGTCCTTTTTCACCACGGCCAAGACATTGTCAACGCATCGCCACCATATTCGAGGCGTTATTTGGAGATTGTCCATTTTTTCCTCAAATTTGGCCATGAATACTTCAGCTATTAACGGAGAAAGGGGGCTTCCCATCGCAGTCCCGTCTTTTGTTTTAAAAAACTTACCTCTGAAGGTAAAGTAATTCTCTCTCATACATAATGCTGCTAATTTTATATATTGCCTAGTTGTTTTTTTGGATACATGATCTGCATTGCCATCTTGTAACCAATCTTCGAAAAAACATAGTGCCTCTTTGACAGAGATACTTGGAAATAGTGCCTTGACATCAAAGGAAACCAACATCTCGTCTTCTTGGATGTGTAGACCTTTGATTTTATCTAATAAATCATGTGTATTATGTACTGATCGCCTACTCAGTTCCTTACCAATGTTGCCAATTTCAGCAACCAACCATTTCGCAATGTTATACGTTGGGGAATTCGTGTCCGCTATAATTTCCCTCATCTCATTTCCATTTTTGTGGATTTAAGGTTGGCATCTAATACGTGGCAGCGAGGGATTAGGCATCTTCAACTGGTTGATATTCTGGAACGTTGAGCTAGCTTCCTTCAGCGCTTTTTCCACCCGTTTAATTAAATCTGGTAGTGGGTCTTTGCGAATTTCAATGAAGTTTCCTGTTGCCAGTTTCTCCATAACGCAGTTGTCATATTCTGTCATCAATAATAACGACTTTATTTCCTTTATCGGCTTTGAGGTAAAATACCGGCTTCTTCTTCAGTTCGTTAATCGTTCGTTCATCGTTGGACACTTTACTGTTCATTGATGTCCTCAAATCGTTTTGAATACTGTTACGAATGTTTTCTTTTTCCCCTGGGCTGAAGTTACGCATAGCTGTTTCGATGTCTACGACTAGATCGTCCACAGGAAAGATTCCTCTGATAGCAAAGTTTAATCCTTTATTCAATAGTTCCATTTCAGCTGTTGAAAAACTTGTACTCGACTTATTAATGACAAAGTCCGGTATTAATTCCACTTTTGGTATGATATTCGATTCATTGCTTATGATACTCATCTTCGCCTCAATTAACGCTGCCACTTTTCGTTCATGTATTTCTCGTTTACGTTTTTGCTCACATTCCACTGCTCGTGCAATTTTCAAAATCATTACATTCAAATCTCCCTTATTGGCTGCCTGTCCTAGCTTAAGATGTGCGTTGTATGCTTTCAATGTGAACTCCGCCAATTTTTCGTATAGGTTTTTAATACTTAGTTTAATTAAATTCTTCTCGAATACCTTTTTCTGTTGTTCCATCCCTGGTAACCCAAATTTGATACTAACTTTGTGTGATACCGGGGTTATTCTTTCTTTTAAGCAAATTTTCAAGAATTTTATATCTTCACTGATTCGCGCCATTTTTAACTTCAAGTTTACAACTGGCGACACATCTTTTCGGGGCGAAAAGAACTGAGGTGGGGGCAGTGTTACATGTACAAATAATTCTGCGAGCTACTGTCGCAATTGTTTTCACAACAATGAAGAGCACGAATTTACTCGAAACCACGAGAACCCACCAAGCATCAACATCTGAAAGTGAGTCACTGCTCCATTCATTTGCAGTCGCTCGAATGTTCCCTCGAATTCACCAATGTACGAGAACTGAGTTGAATGATAAGAGACCCTATATAAAGGCGAGCTGAATGAATGGGGGGATTATTCATTCGACCGCGATAAAAACTGCGATAGTATGTGGGAAGCGATATTATTCGAGTAGTAGAAAAGTGATTTTCGTAATAGTGAAGTGATTTAGAAGACAATTGCGATAAGAAATTTATGGACAAGTGTTAGATTTTTCATAGTGAAAATTAAAATTAGTGAAAGTGTTAAATTGATCATTGTGCACTTTTGTAATTAAATAAACTCTTTTAACTTAAATTAAAAGACATTGCGTTTTCACTTTCCCGGAACATTAAAATTATTGGCCGCGAACCGAAAACACGCGACAATATATATATATATATATATATATATATATATATATATATATATATATATATATATATATATATATATATATATATATATATATATATATATATATATATATTTATATTTATATATATATATATATATTTATATTTATATATATATATATATATATATATATATATATATATATATATATATACGAGTATATATATATATATATATATATATATATATATATATATATATATATATATATATATAAAAATTTTAAAACTATTTGAAAGAAAATTTCAGAAGAATGATATTAGCACATTTGCAGTAAACAATTTAATTCAAAGGCTGCATTCTCATAAAGTTTATCGCCAAGAATATGATAAACCTCATCATATGATGAACAAAATTTTACCCCCAGTTTCGAAATTCGGTTTAAGTACATAATTTAATTGACATAAAAATAACTCCCGTTGAAATGACACGTCACAATTTCAAGCTAAATAGTAAGCCCAAAATAATTTACGCAGCTTTTACCAGGTCCAATCATCATTCAAAGAAAAACTGTTAAAATTTTGTGATTCCCCATTGATCGGCAGTCAAACATTCTAAGTGGTGTTTTGCGATTAAACGCATTACTGTTGCTGCTGACGACATTTTGAGAGTAAACCGACATGAGTGTGAATCCGATTTTGAATGTAGAAAAGACACGGTTTTTTCATTTCTTGATTGGGTAGCTAAGTAGTCGGTTGTAAGGCGTTAGGCTTGAATCAACTGTTCCTGACTATTTTTTTTCTTTGGAAAATAAACAAGTAAAAAGTGGTGTGAGAAAATGTTCCTTTCAAAACCAAAAGCTTTACACTTTGCTACGATTTGATATTCTGATTGAATGCTAATTGTGTATTGCATGATTGCATTTCATCAAAATTTTAATTTGTTACTGGTGTCAAACTTCAGCTTTCAAACGTGCATAGAAATACAATGCTCAAATATTATGTTTAGAGGCATAAATTAAACTGCATGTAATTATTAACATAAAATTTATCATTATGTGTGTGTCAGTTCAAAAACAAAATGGAAATTATACGCATCTTAGCATACTGTATGAAGTTTCTAAATAGTTGATGTTTGAAAATTCCCGACGGAATGAAGAAATAAATTTGATCCACTCCTTTTGATATCAAATCAAGTCAATACGAATAGCCAGATATTTACAAGTGAAATAATATTAATACATGAGAGACAAGTAATACTGCTGAATAAAATTTCGTGTATAAAAATAAGAGTAATAAGAAAAACAATTAAACGATAATTATAAAAAGCTCAAAATTAACGACAGGTATAACGCTAACAAACTCAATGTACGGCATGGGTTCACGTGGTGCAGTTCTCATTCTTCTAATTTGGATTCTAACAAAAGGAGAGCTGTACTACACACTTGATAATCAAGAGTCGTGCTGCCCGCAAGTTGTGTCCCATCAGTTCACCGATGACATTCATATTAGAGTCAAGCAGTTCATCATCACCAATCGATTCCATATACAATATTAACTTGTCGTCCAGTTGAAGTGAAAAACAAAGAGAATAAAGACTTTCTTTTCTTTTTTGGCCCTCCCATCAATTACTTAAACAGTACTTTCAGCAATTAGGTGCCTTGCCCACCCCGAACACGAGCACTCGTGGAAGGAGGATTAAGTGAGTACCCTTTTTGTATGTATATTCTTTTTCTTTTTTATCGATGCCCTCTTTACATTATTTGTGAAATTTTGGTCTCACATTATTTATGTAAATTTTTTTGTTTTTCAAATTTAGTATATAATAATTTTTTTCCCTACAACTGTTTATGATTTTTCTGTGTAAGAACTCAAATATGATAATGTATAATTTAATTTTCAATCTCGGTCTTTCCATTTCATTTTGAAACTTGACCGGGTATGGGACCCACCACGTTAGGTAACCCCTCCACTCATGAGCTAGTCATCGAATGAGGTCATCCCCTATTCTGACGTTACAGGTGCTCTTGCAAGGTGGAATGGCCTACTGCTTATCTGCTCATTTAAGTTATAGTATTATGTGATTCCATCACATAAAACTATAACATAAATATGCAACGTTTATGGTTTTCTTTTGAGGGAAATGTTCATGTGAACTATGTTTACATGAGTATTCCATTCAAATAAAAAACATCTGGCCACGTCTACAATGGAACGAAATATCTCGTCTGTTTTCACCAGGCCTAGTTTGTTGTTTGCAGTAAATCAGATTGACCATGTTCCGATTAAATAACGTAGGGTGACGATCATACCTGATGTCCGTACATACTGAGGAGCCAACTGTAACACAGATCATTACTTGATCAAATTAACTCTTAACGGAAATGTCCAAGATGTATTCATCGAAAACTGACCCACTACACAAATTTGACATCGAAAGGCTCCAAACAGCGTCTGTGGCAAAAAATTTCACGGAAACTCTCGACAAACAGCTGGCTACCATCTTACTAGACGCATCGCCGAAAACAAGCAACGAACTCTGGATGGAAGTGAAAGCGCTATTGAGACCATAGCAGAACACACAATCGGACATCAAGAAATGATTTTTAACCTTCAATTACGACTATAACCTCTGAACAAGTCTTAACTAAAATTCACTCCCTGTGAGCCCTAAAGTCAAAGTATAAAGTAAAAAGCTGTTAAATTGCGGGATTTTTGCTCACAGTTATAGATCTTCCATTATAGCCCCAGTGTACAGTTTCATCTTCTCAAGTCAACCCCAAACCCTAAATTCATTTATCAACTGTCTTAAATCATCCAAGATATAAATTCATACATTAAATTCAAATGTTCAAAAACTATATTTGACTTTATTCATCACGTAATCCTAATTCTCAACATTGTAATTATATATATCAATTATGCAAACATTCTTCGAAACACAATTAATGCGTTTTATTTGTAACTCTCACGACCAATTCCAGACAAAATCCGATACCGCAAGTTCATGTTGAATTGTCTAAGCGTTAATCAAAAATATGGAATTTTATGAGTATGGAATTTGTCGTGAGACATGTTGTCTTGCAAAAATTAATTTTCAGCAAAAATTAGTTATAAATAGTTTTGTACAAAAATAAAGATTTCAGTTTTTTACGAAATAAAGATTTCAGTTGTACGAAAATAAAGATTTCAGTTGTTCATTGCAACTCCGGAGTTTCTATCGCTAGGAACTAGAGGTTTAAGTGCTTCTTAGTTTTGTTCTTAATTGTTTAAAGCAGCAACAGTTTTAACAAGTTCATGTGGTTGGTTAAAACAACTTTATTATTTTAATACGACGCAACAGTTGTAGCAAGTTCAAGTGCTTGGGTAAAACAACTTTATTCTTTTAATACGACGCAACGGTTTTAACAAGTTCAAGCGCTTGGTTAAAACAACTTTGTTCTTTTAATACTACGCGACAGTTTTGACACGTTAAAGTGCTTGATCAAAACAATTCAACAATTATACAGCAGTTATGAGTGAATCGACTGGTTAATGTGCTAGAGTGATTAATGCATGATTAACATTATCAAACATATTTTTTGCACAGCTGCAGGACTTATGGATGCAGTTTAAAGAAGTGGGCAACAGAATTAGAGAAATTTATCCAGTAGCTACTGACTACGAGTACTTTAAGAAAGAGTATTATAAGGAAATCAGTGATCTTCTTCTTCTTCTTAGCACCACAGCCCCTTTCGGGCCTTCGCTTCCTGCAAATAGCACCTCCAACTGTCTCGGTCCATTGATCGCGTCTTCCAATTCCGAAATCCAAGTAGCGATGAACTGTCTTTGTCGACCGAGTCAGACCAGCGTTTTCTCGATTTCCCCACTGGCCGCCGGCCTTCAGTTCTCCCTACGAATACCTTCTTGGGTATCCGTTGTTCATCCATACGATTCATATGTCCAGCCCATTGCAGCTTCCGCAGTCTTAGAATCCTTGACACCTCCGGTTCGTCAAAAATTTCATATATGGTTGTATCGAATTCACCATTGGTAACCATCTAGCTTTACTCCGATTATTCGCTTCAGGACCCGTCGCTCAAAGGCGTTCAATATATTTGCGGATGCTTGGGTTAGGGTCCATGTTTCACACCCATAGCATAACACAGGTCTTATCATAGATTTGCATACTTGGAGCTTTGTTTTCCTGTGTATGCTGCTGGTCTTCAAAATCGTCAATACTGAATAGGATATTTTATTTGCGGGCTGTTTTCTTCGGCGTATTTCGTCTCTTTCATTGCCCGTTTTCGTTATTTTGGTGCCTACGAGTAAACACACAAATTCGCTAACATTCTCGATACTGTATTCGCCAAGTGTGATATTTTGTGTATGTGAAGTATTTTTCCTCGACTGCGTCATGAGCTTTGTTTTATTTTCGTTGATTTGTAGCCCTACTAGTTTTGCTTCGCTGTCGAGTTTCAGGAAGAGTTCTTTGGCAGTTGCTAATGACCGTGAGAGAATGTTGATGTCGTCCGCATAGGCCACTACTTGGCGCGACTTGTATAGTAATGTTCCTCGCGTATCGACGGAAAGCTTCCGTATGACGTACTCCAGAGCCAAATTGAATACCAATGAGGCCAGCCCATCTCCCTGCTTAAGTCCGATATTTGTGTCAAAGGCATCGGTGAGTTGGTTATTGATACGGACTTGGGAGGTCGTTGACGTCATTGTCATTTTGGTAAGACGGACTAATTTGGCTGTGATGCCAAAACCAAGCATTATTTGATACAGTACGGTATGATCAATACTGTCGTATGGTTGCTTGAAGTCAACGAAAATTTGGTGTACGTCTATGTTGAGCTCCCAGCATTTTTCAAGTACCTACTTGACTGTGAACAATTGGTCTGTTGTTGATCTACCTGCTCTAAAACCACCTTGATACTCCCCAATAATACTGTTGGCGTATGATCCGATTTGATTTGCTAAGATTTTAGAAAATATTTGGTACGCCGTACAAAGCAGTGATATGCCTCTATAATTTTCGCACTGTAGCTTGTCACCTTTTTTGTGGATAGAGAATATAATTGATTGACTCCACTCTTTCGGCATATGTTATTGTTGCCAAATGTACTGGATGACTTTGTGAATAGCTTGATGAACACTACTGTCAGCATTTTTGCTCCACTGGAATCTCATCAATGCTCGGCGCTTAATTATTCTTTTGGGCTTTGATGATAGAACAAACTTCACCCAGAGTTGGTGGGACCAATGGAAGCTTTACACAGACATCCATAGGCTCCGATGTTGTGGAGCTGTGCGGAGGATGAAGGAGGTTCTTGAAATATGATGCCCATCTTTCCTTAATCTTGATTTCATTAGCGATTATATTGCCGATGTCATCACGACAGATCGTGGTTGTGGGCTGATAACCACGTTCCAGACTTTTCACTACTTTATATGCTTGTCTCGCGTTGTTGCTCGCTAAACTTACATCTATTTTCTTTTCTTAATCCTAATTATCTTATTCGCTAGATTTTCATAGTGTTCTCTCTTCTTCCTGGTTTTCCTACCTACGTATTCTTTGTACGCCTGATTTTTTTAATCTAGCGCATTCTGGCACTCATCATCGAACCAATCATTCTTCTTGCACCGGCTTGATGTCCGATTGTTTGTTCTGCAATGGTCCTGATAGCCGCTTTCACTTCCATCCAGAGCTCGTTGCTCGTCTTTAACGATGCGTCTAATAAGATGGGAACCAGCCGGTTGCCGAGGGTCTCCGTAAAATTTTCAGCCACAGATGCCGTTTGGAGCCTTTCGATGTCAATTTTTTGTAGCGGGCTGATCTTCGCTGAATATGCCTTTGTCATACGACATCGATGGGTTAATTCAAGATCAAGCAATGATCTGAGTTACAATTGGCCCTCCGGTATGTACGGACGCCAAGTATGCTCGAGGCCCAACGTTGTTGGATCAGAACATGATCGATCTGGTTTTGTGTGTTGCCAACCGGTGATACCCAGGTCATTTTATTAATGCGTTGATGTGGGAGGCAAGTCGAACGTATGACTAGATTTCTGCTACATGCAAAGTTAATCAGGCGCCGGCCGTTGTCATTTGTTTCATCGTGGAGGCTATATCCTCCAGTCGTTCCCGGATGAGATAGCTCATTGCCAATCTTAGCGTTGAAATCACCCAGAATCATTTTTGTGTCGTTTGTAGGCAACGAGTCAACCAGTCTTTCCAGGTGATTGTAGAACATTTCCTTCATTTCTTCGTCCTTTTCTTCGGTCGGGATGTGAACATTAATCAGCCAGATATTGAAGAATTTTGCTTTTATACGAATCGCACACAACCGTTCATTGCCTGCCTTAAAATCAATAACGTGGGATTTGAACTCCCTATCCACAATGAAGGCCACACCGAATTCTCGTTTTCCAGTAGGCTTCCCACTTTTGAATATTGTGTGCGTTCTCATGTCTTGAATGTCGTTTCCAGTCCAGTTTGTAGTCCTTTTTTCGTTTGCGAGGTCATTGCCGTGATTCAAATCCATTCCAAGGACTATTTGCAGGTTTCGAAACAATTAAAGGTTTACCATGGACGAGGAGTTAGCCCGTCACCCAACCTCCATTCCGCTGGGATGGTTATTACACCGATTCCGTTATCAGGCGCGGAAGATTCACCTTCACCCTCTTACATCCTCACAAAGGAGGTGTGAGACGAATTTAGTAGCAGAGCTGTAGATGTTTTTACAGTTATTAGCATTTCCTGATATTTAATATTACATTACTGGGGAACCAGTAAACCCAATGTGCACCCCGAGAGCCTTTACTACAATTTAATTGGGGGGTTTGGGATGAGGAATCATGGAAGCAATGGGTCGGGAAACAAGGGGTTCCCTCCTCCTTTCTCAAACGGGCTTGGGACCGTCTATGGCGGAGTTAAATCAGTGATCTGGTCCATTGTTATTTGAACATCTTCGATGCTGCGGTAACTGAAGAAACTGAACAAGCTACAAATTATTAACAAGAGCCAAAACAGTTTAAGCCAATGAATGAATCTGGGAAAGATGATGTGATCCCAATGATTCGCAAACAAAGGGCTATGATAGGTTCATTGCAGCGTTTGTTGTCAAGGTTGTCCCAAGCAACAGAAAAGCATTCAAAAGAGTACGTTGACGTTCAAAGAAAAACATTGTCTCGGCTATGGCAGCAAGTTGAGGATTTGAACTATAGTATTTATGAGCTCGCTGAAAACCCCGAACATTCGAGATACAACCCCTAAGGATGCAGCAAGAGAGCAGCTTGCTTTACTAGGGGAAAAGTGAACTTCAGGAACTTAAAACAACTGCACCAAAATCAGTGAATCTGCCGAAAATTACGACCGGAAAAATTGATGGAGACTATTTGAAATGGCCTCGATTTGTAGACATTTTTTCGGAAATTATCAACCAGGAGCCACTTTCAACAATACAAAAAATTTGCTATCTGAAATCAAATGTAAGTAGTGAGGCAGAAAAATTAATTAGCCATTTAACCATTACAGAAGGAAAGATTGACAAACACATATGTTATATGAATAGTCTATGCAGCTGCCTAGGGAGAATCAAACACTCTCTGCCTTTTTAAAGTTCCTGGAATACAGATTTCAGTCATTAGAAGCGATTGGAAGAAAAGAGAAACATACAAGTGCAAAAACATCGGCTACCACAAAAAGTAAGCCCAAATTAGTGTGAGAATTATGCAAAGCTCCTAACCATGGTCTCTATGCATGCAAAAGGTTCTTGAAGATGGCTGCTTCGGAAAGATTGCATTTTGTACAAAAAAACAAGTTCTGTATAAATTGCTTAAAACCAGGTCACAAATATAGCGCTTGTCCTTCTCGACCATGCTTAAAATGTCAGAGGAAACATAATACTTTATTGCATTTGAAACCCTCATAGAAAACAATTGGTAGCTAAAAACAACCGGAGAACCCGTCTTCCGCAACTCAGCAATCGAACATCAAACAACTTACGTCATCCACTGTAACTAGTATGGCTGCTTCAGAAACGATGAATGACAATGGCTATGTGTTGCTAGGGATAGCAAGAATACTCCTGATTGCGTGCAACGGAAGAACGATTGAATGCAAGGCATTATTAAATTTTCGGTCACAAGTTAGCCTTGTAACAGAACGAATCGTAAAGAGACTCAAACTGACGACAACACCATCATTTCTAAGTATAGAAGGTATTGGCAGAGAAAGAAGAGACACTAATCGCCGGATTAACATGACCATGAAATTTATCTTCGGACAGTTTGAAACATGTCTAGAAACTGCTTGATATTACCACATAGAGTATTCCTATGGACATTAATTTGGCTGATAAAAGATTTAACTGTCCCGAAAAAGTTGACGTGCTTCTTGGTGCAGAGTTCTTCCACCAAATGGTAGTGCCAGGGGAAATATGCCTGGGAGATGGAATGCCCATTCTCCAAAATACAGTGTTTGGATGGGTTCTATCTGGAAAAATCAACATGCAATCAACAAGTACTTCAACATGTGCAATAGTCACAGTAGAAGAAGAAACAAAAATGCACTCCTGTAAAGATTTTGGAAACTGGAAGAAGTCGACGAATCAAAATAGGCATTCACCTCAACAGAAAAACGTTGTGAAACTCATTTTACTCAAAATACTGTTTGGACTTCGTCTGGACGGTTCAAGATTAAACTTCCATTCTTAGAAATTCAACAGCTCTTGGAAGTTCTAGACTCATAGCAGAAAAATTATTTCACGCATTAGAAGCAAGTTTGTCTAGAAAAGAAGGAATCAAGCAACAATATGTGGACTTCATGAGGGAATATGAGTCTTTAGGTCACATGTCACGGGTTGATCCAAAATCAATAATAGGTGCACATTATTCTTGTCCACACGACTATGTATTGAAGCCTGAAAGCACCAGCACTAAACTTCGCGTGGTATTCGATACATCAACAAAACCATCCTCAGGATGCTCTTTGAACGGCCCAGTAATTCAAGATGACCTGTTCACAATTTTATGTCAATTTAGACTAAGTACATGTTCACAACAGACATGCAAAAGATGTACCGATAGATTTTGATGCACTCAGATGACCGCAAATTTCAATTGATTATCTAGAGAAAAGATTCAAGCCTTCCTATGCAATATTTTGACCTAAATACAGTTACCTACGGTACAAGACCAGCTCCTTATTTGGCCATTAAATGCTTAAAGAAATTAGCATTCGAAAGTATATCAAGATACTCTTTGGGAACTAAGGCATTACAAGTAAATTTCTACGTGGACGACGGTTTAATTAGCACTGATACCCTGTCCCTACTATTGAAACTAAACAACAACTAACTGCGATTTTGGAGACAGCAGGATTCAAGTTACAAAAATGGTGCACAAATGATTGTAAGTTACTAGAAAATGTGCCAATTGAAGAAAGGGAGGTAAATATGGATTTCAAAGATGAATGCCAAGAATCAGTGAAAACTCGGGATAATGTGGTCTCCGAAAACTGATAACTTCTTTATTTAAGTGACACTGCGAGAAAGCCCACAGATAAAAAATAGAACAATATGTTCGGAAATAGCTAGAGTCTTCGTCCCTCTTGGAATCTTATCGCCGGTATAAGTGACAGCAATAATTATGATTCAAAAGTTGTGGGAGCTAAAAAATTCTAGGGATGAATCTGTGCCACTTGACATTGAAAGAGAATTGGTAGCCTTCCAAAACCAATTGAATATCTTAACTGAGTTTCGGATTCCTCGGCACTGTTATTCACACCAAACACCAAGAACATACAACTTCATGCGTTTGCGGACGCATCTGACATGGGGTATGGTGCAGCAATTTATCTACGTTCTGTTTTAAATGACGGTAAAATTGTAGTCAGATTACTTTGTGCTAAGTTAAAGTTAGCACCTATTAACAAAACAAGAATCCCAAGACTCAAGCTCTGTGCTGCAATACTGAGTACACGTTTAGTTACAAGAGTCAAATCTGAGATGGATTACAAGGACATTCAAACCTACTTTTGGACAGATTCGCAAATTGTATTGGTGCGAATCGATTCAGCGGCATCTTCGATTTACACATTTCTGGCGAACCAAATTTCCGAAATTCAGGAACAGTCATTACCTGAGCAATGGAAGTAAGTGAAATCAAGGGATAATCCAGCATTTTAAATCCTGTACCTTGTGGTTTTATGGACCATTTTTTTTACATGGAAAAGGGTTAACATGGCCGTCATTTCCAGTTAATGAAGTAGACACACAAGAAGATATGGAAAGAAAACAAAAAAAAACACACTCAGCAACAGCGAGGCCAATAGTGGTATCAGACGAAGTTATATATTCAATAAATCACGGCAATAATTTTGAAACATTACAACGAAGAGTAGCATATATGCTACGATTCATCACGAGCTGAAGAATTCACGGAAAGGTTCTACAGCCTAAAGACATTGTATTGGATACTGATGAATTAGACAATGCATTGATCGTTGTAGTCAAACAAATTCAACGTTCTGAATTTTAAACTGAAATCAAAAACCTTAGAAACGGTGTGAAAATGCCTTACCAGAGCCCGATGAATGATAGGGATCCTTAATTTGATGAAAAAGGAGTCATTAGAGTAGGAGGCCGATTGGAGTTGTCATTGCTGGAATACAATCCAATCATTTTGCTTATAATGACCCAATTGTGAAAATGCTGTTGAAGAAGATTCATGAAAACAACTACTATTGTGGCTCACAAGCGCTATTAAATATCGTTCGGGAAGGATTCTGGATCATTAAGGGCAAAATAATGATGAGATCAGTAGTTCAAAAATGTATCATATGTTGTCGGGCTAAATAGAAGCTTTTAAATCAAATCATGGGAAATTTTTCAAGTGCGCGAGTGCAGCTAGCTCATCCCTTCTGAACTCAGGTGTAGACTTTTGTGGCCCCCAATGGATACATTAAAAAGTTAGTGGCAAGAAACCTCAAAAGGCCTACATTGTTATTTTTTATTGTTTCACAACGAAGGCTATTCACCCAGAGTTAGCTACTGATCTGACCACAGAAGCATTCATTGGTGCTTTGAAAAGTTTTATTTTGCGAAGAGGTCATTGCGAGAACATATCCTGCGATAACGCTATTAATTCTGTTGGAGCTAGAAATCAGCTGGCTGAACTAGAGTCAAACATATATCCCAGTAATACTTGAACAAACATTAAGATCAATGCAGTTCCAAAGGTATACAATTCCATTACATTCCACGTTGAGCACACCATTTTGAAGGACTGTGGGTAGCTGCAGTCAAATCGGCAACGCATTTGCTTGTGAGGAGTACATCTAAGGCATCATTAACATACGAGGAGCTGGAGACCGTGATTATTGGAATTGAAGCAGTGCTCAATTCAAGGCCTATCACCCCAATGTCATCAGATCCAAATGACCTCACTGCTCTTACTCCGTGACATTTTTTGATCGGTGAACCTTTAGTCACTCAATTTGAACGAAGAAACTACGAAGGAGTAAGAGGTAGTTTAGTTGAAAGATGAAAACAAGTCTCCGAATTAAAACATGGATTTTGGACTAGGTGGTAAAAAGAATATCTGCATGAGCTACAAGGCGACAGCTCATGCTGGAATGATCGAGCTTCGAATTTTGCATTAGACAGAATGGTTATTATTCAAGAGGATAATATTCCTCCTATGCAGTGACCACTCGGTAGGATCGTGAAACTGCATCATGGAAGTGATGGAGCAATTCAAGTTGTTGATGTAAAAACGGCGAATGGTATCAGAACTAGAAGAATTCGCAAACTGTCAGCTCTCCCGACAGACGATTTCTTCACCCCTTTGTAGTAATTGAAGAGGTCAGGAGTGTGAAGAGCGATTTATAAATGATCATCTTGATTTCCTCTATTCTGAATGCAAAGAAATGGTATCACAAGAGAAACGAAAAGATCTACGGAATATGTATGTCATCCTGAAACCCATACCAGATCGATTGCAGGATATGCTCAAACAAACGTTCCTCGATCATATCAAAAATGAGGGCATTGAAACAATATCTACGCTGAAAGGTGAAAATATTCACATTCAATTTGTCGAGAATATGCTGAAGGTGCATCAAAAATATCAAAAGTTGATAGCTGATGTTTTTGAGAATGACTCGCTATTTTTAAGTGCATTGGACACAGTTTGTCGACCATAACAAAACAATCTTTACAAGCAACAGGTCTAAGTTAGTCGACTAAAAATGCAGCGGCGCTTTACTACAAAAGATCACATTTCAAACTTTTATGCTGGTGACATTATATAGTATATTTATATGTTCAATTTCAGTGATTTGTAACGAATGTTTGGCGAATAAGGTTCACAATTAATACGACTTTGAGCGAGAACAAGTTGATTTGCCCCTGAGATGGTTGAATAAAAATTACTTCTTCCAATGTTTTATTGCGAAGAAAAATCAATTTTCGAAACGGTTCTATTACGTTCTTTGATACTTTACATAAAACTGTAGGAAGCCGAGAATTGTCTTCTTCAGAATCGAAATTAAAAGTAAAAGTGAACTAGCATATGGTTCTCACATTACTCTGTGATTGAAAGCACTGAGACATTCATTTCTGCGCTGGGACTGAGCGCAACCGAAATGCAGACCAAACCATTCAGATGACTTCTCAAGCGGAGCTCGTCGTCGCCGATTTTCGACAGTGCTTGCAGAGTGACTGGCGCGGTGTGTGCTATTCGAATAAAATATTTACAAATTATGAAGCTTTCAAACTTTCGCTAATATCTTTACTTACGAATAAGAGATGTTTTACAGAGAATATCGCTAAAACTCGCAGTTAACGGCTTGTCTTTTCCTCAATTTACTAACCAACAATTAAAATTCATATGTCGGGAATGATACCGAAACCAATTTGCTGTGGGATCACTACACACGCCAGTGTAATGAGAGCATCAATCAACGGGAGCTCAGCACGGCTGATTTCAGGGCAAAGTAATCTAGTTCAAAGCAACAGAACTAGCTCAACAAGAAAGAAATTAAGCACTGCTGATTACGACGCAATCTATAAAACAACAAAAGAGAAATTCTTGTCGTAATCGAATCTACGAGGGACGACGTTAATTTTAAAAACAACCAAAACGAGTGTGCATTATCACCATCGGGGATCCACCAGAGTACGCTTCATCGATCGAGAAATCGTAGAAGTGCATCGTCGAGTTGGGATCGATCAGAGACGGAGCTACGAGGAGTGCATTCGAATTTTCCATGGCGTGAGGAAGCGATTGGCTCTTCCGTCACGACTGAAAAGAGATTGAGGGGAGTTAAGGGGAGTGTGCCGGGGCAATCAGACTTGCGTGGTGTGTTAAACACAAATGGACATTATTGAGTGAAGAAAAGTAAGAACGCGCAAGCGCGAGTTACACGGGTTCGCTTGGCTTTTTCCGCGTTGTCGTCAGGAAGTGGAGTTCTTGATCCAAGCCATCGCGAATATCGTTCGGGATCTTGCATTTGTGTTAGAGTCGTGTGTGACGAAAAACAAAATATGCACATAGACATAACGTCACCTCAGTGACAGTTACTCCGGCATGCCATCGCTCCATCGCATGCTCCGTCGTTACATCTGGGTGTTGTTTTGGAATAATCCTGCTAAAGCGGTTTGAGTAGCGATCCCGCTATAGAAATTGCATTTCGCGTAGGCTAGCCGGGGGGAATCACGAAAACGCACGCGGAACGTGGATACGATTGCGCATTTTTACGAGTGGAGCTTGATTAACGTGCAACTTTATTTCTGTGTATCATTAAGGAAACAGTTTAATTGTTGATAAAACCACACAACCGGCTTTCAGTTAGTTTTCATGCTAAAATTTGAAGTGGTTGCCTAGTTAGACTACATATCTATCTTGACAAGCGCCTGGTTCATGGTTCCTATACTTATGTGCATTGGTCTTGCTTGATGTTTTTTCCATTACGCGATATCAGTTGAAAATAACTCGATACGGTGAAAGATTGCTACTATAAAAGAGAATCTATTAAATGTGCAAACCCTTGTACGGTATTTAAGTACTATAGTTTGAGCCTCTTAACTACCTCTGCATCGTTCAATTAAAAAGCGGCGGCAGTAAAGACTGTTAAAGGCAATGGAACATACCTATATACTGTTATCACGAGTTGTCTGTCAAGAGTTAAATTCAACTGTATTTTCTGCGATAGAACAAAAGGCATTCGATCAATTGTCCTCAACGGGAGCGTGAGAGACTGTTTGCCAAAAGGATTACAAAACTTTTGACGACGGGATAAGGTGTTAAATATAGCTGAAGGAGATAGGAGATTTTCGTGGAGGGAGTTTAATTTTCTTTTCGTGTGTCGGAAACCGACAGGGAAAGGTTCCACTTGTGAAACAAAAATTACCAGTTTACCGCTTATTCCGCGTACATAGTTGTCGATCTTGCCATCAAACCTAATTGGATAGTTGCCGGGCTACATCTGAAAATCGTGTTCCCAACCATTTGATTCCTTCGAGCTGCAGAGAAAATTTATTCCAAGTGCATTCATTCGCGTCCAAGCGACGGCGGTGAAGTTTCGCGAATAAGTTTAATTGAGTTTCTCGCCAGACGAGAAGAAAGAAATAGATAAACGTAATTGGAACCTTCTATACGCGCATAACAGTGAGCGATAGACGAGAGACTCCCCGGGGAGATTCTGTTGAATGGTAACGAGGGAAAAATTTATAGATTTGTTATCATTAATTTCTATGCCGGCCATGCGAGTGAATTGTGATAGGTTGCAAACTTTTGTATGTGAAAATTCGCCAAAGAAACGCCTTGATTGGGAATAAAATAGTATATTGTGTTTCTTGGGCACCTCGGCGGTAGTTTTGCTGGTGTTTCTATAATTCAAATTAATTGAGCCGTGAGGGCAGTGACAAAAGCGGGAACATGAAAACAAGCTGAAAGTGATTGAGAACGAGTGAAATTGTTGCGGGGTTTCGCCGTGACTATCGAACTATCGAAAATACAAATGCGAATGTGAAAAGGAGAGTAATTTGGTTTCTTGGAATGGCATTGAATACAACTCCACGCTTTTACAATAAATCTTGAAGATAGTAGGGTGAAATTAGGCATTGATAGTGGCTAGCGAGACAGTGGTGGCCGTGCTGCAAGAGCGAGAAGTCTTTGCGTTCATCTTCGATTTTTTTTTTCCTATGAGTCATTGTTGATTATCTGCCGCTTTGCGGACAAAAAAATCCGATTTGGAGTGGACCAAGAGCAGCGACGAATGGAAAATTGTTCTGAGCCAACTGTGTGACTACTGTCGTGGAAACATCCGAAAGTATATGGAAGAATTGAGATCCAAAGAAAAACGTTTTAATTTGTACTTAATTACCACGTGCGCGTTTTAGCATTTACCGACAAAAAAAAAAGTTTTATTACATTTCAGGGCCATCGTCGTCGAGCGCTCGGAGGACCATGCGGGTGAGTACCCTTGCATTTTGTTCTTTATCTATATATATTTTTGCTTAATACAATTTTGTTATTTATAGCTACTTTTTTACATTTTTTTTTGTATACGTTTCTATATTTGAGTCTAAATTCTTTTTTCTAAATTAATCACTTCAGATATTCATTTATTTTAATCACTTCAGATATCCATTTAAATTTTTTTTGGGTTAGATCTTTTTTTTTGTGTTTACCATTCAAATTTCATAAAATAATTATTAAATTTTAGTTTTTTTTTGGAAATATACAAATTACTTAAAAATTGGAAAATTTATGGGATGATAGATTAAATAAAAAAATGAAGTAATAACGTACCCGAGGGTCTTTCCTTTCCTTTATTTCTAATCGGGTATAGGACCCGGTACGGTGGCAGGCTTCCACCCCAAAACATGAGCCAGCCGCGGGGTACAATCTAATTCCTTCTTTTGTTTCAGGTGACATCATGGGTTGAGTGGCCCAAGCAGAGTGCCTTTTTATGGCATAGATTTATGCAATCCAATTGTATAATTCTATGACATAAATTGGTCACCGGGGTACTCCCCTTCTGATGGGAAGGTTCATACAATTCAAATTGTATGAGTTTTCCACTCAGAAGAGGAATACCTGGCCACTTCAACAAGCTATCTTTGGATTTATTCCGGTTGGGTGGATATGAAGGGGCTCCACCACCACCCGGTTGCCCCTCTTTCAT
Organism: Odontomyia ornata; assembly: GCA_963969285.1. Taxonomy (NCBI): domain Eukaryota; kingdom Metazoa; phylum Arthropoda; class Insecta; order Diptera; family Stratiomyidae; genus Odontomyia; species Odontomyia ornata. The sequence continues at coordinate 245,228,613 of OZ017740.1, read as the reverse complement.
TTGTGGGCCATGAACTTCGTTGGGTAACGACGAGGTCACCCCAAGTTCGCCTTTCTTCTCAGGTTTCACTTGTTCTTGTAACAAGTACATCTCCTCCGGTGAGATTATCTACAGTTTTTGCGACTTCAGCCGCCTCTTGAGCTATCGACAAATTCGTGAATGCGAAATTGTTTTGTAGTGAGTCCTCGCGCCGGGGAAACGAACCCGCCCCACGACACCGCAATGCTAGCCTGCCAGCGCATTCACGCGTCTCCGGACGAGGGCATTCTCGGCAGATACCTCCATCTTCCTCTGCCGAGGCAGCAGACCATCGCTGCAGTCCTTCACGGACCTTTTGAACATTCAATATTCACTACACCTTAACAATCAAATACAAGTGATCTGGAAGAGTCAGTGCCTGATGAAAGAAAACGAAAATCAATTTTACCTAGCAAATTTGAAAAAAATCAACAGGGCCCAGTATCATCCAGCACAACTTACTAAATTGAACCAGAAACAACATGGAAGAGGATGAAAGTGTAATGATTTTTTTGTTCAAAACGCTCCAACGAAATCGGAACCTACCTCTCATCGGTTCTAGACGTGAAGTCTTTGGACGTGACAATGGACTGTACCCTTCAGATCAACAAGTCCGGATACAACTTAGTCTACTCCGAGGTGGCTGCTAGCTAGCTAGCTGGTTCGGAGAGGAATTCGGTCGCAGGTCTTACGCGAGCAGACTAAGTCCGAAATACAACAACTCAGCCACCGGTTTACATGCCCGTTTTGAACGCGTCGAAAACACAAACATACGAAAATTAAACCTATCTCTCTTCTATTTCGTATTCTTTCCAATCTTTCAGACAGCAACAAAAACTAGATTTAACTTCGCGTCCCCGAATATCACCGACGCGGTAGCCAAAAATCTTCTACTCTAATCCGACTGCGAAATAAACGGCTCCAAGAAAAACTCAAATCAAATTATGGTACAGTGTACCGCACGCGACGCGAAACCGGCCATCCGCGGATTTCTACAAGCCGAGCCTCGTCACGGCATACTTACCGTTCGCTATCACTCCTGCTGGAAAGGAAGCCCTTGTTATCTTTAGCAATTCATAATAATTTATTTTTATGCTTATATAGCAATGCGGTGTCTTCTATTGTCTAATTTTAAGCATTTAGTATTTTTTCGTCAAATGCTACGCCTTTGTTGAGTTTAAGAAATATTTTACATAAGATAGTAATCAAAAAAAAAATATTCTTCAGATGGGTGGAGACATTCTTATTTTACAATTATAATTGAACTGTTTGCAGTTTTAACTATTAATACAATAGTTAATGGTTTTATTGCTTACTTTGTTTTTCTGTGCTTTTAAATACTTAAATTTTAATAGTACGATTTTCAAATGAACTTTACACGAAGGCTTATCAGTCAATATTGAATTATTTTGCCATTTGCAGAAAATATATCTTTGCTCATTGCCTATCACTATTTACTTGAACTCGTGATGACAGCGGCAGCATAATCGCCGCTGAAATCAAGATTAAGGAAAGATGGGCATCATATTTCAAGAACCTCCTTCATCCTCCGCACAGCTCCACAACATCGGAGCCTATAGATGTCTGCGGAGAGCTTCCATTGGCCCCACCAACTTTGGTTGAAGTTTGTTCTATCATCAAAGCCCAAAAGAATAATGTCGCGTGTTTTGGTTCGCGGCCAATAATTTTAATGTTCCGGGAAAGTGAAAACGCAATGTCTTTTAATTTAAGTTAAAAGAGTTTATTTAATTGCACAAGGATCAATCTAACACTTTCACTAATTTTAATTTTCACTATTAAAAATCTAACACTTGTCCATAAATTTCTTATCGCAATTGTCTTCTAAATCACTTCACTATTACGAAAATCACTTTTCTATTACTCGAATAATATCGCTTCCCACACACTTTCGCAGTTCTTATCGCGGTCGAATGAATGATCCCCCCATTCATTCAGCTCGCCTTTATATAGGGTCTCTACCTATTCACCCATTTCTCGTACATTATCGAATGTTCTACCGAGAGGTACCTGGTAGATTCGAGCAAATTAATGAATGGAGTGACGTCACTTGCAGATGTTGATCATGCTTGTTGGGTTCTCGTGGGTTCGAGTAAATTCATTTGTTGACGTTGATTATGAAAACAATTGCGAAAGCAGCTCGCAGAATTATTTGTACATGTAATTATTTGTACATGTAACACTGCCCCACCTCAGTTCTTTTCGCCCCGAAAAGATGTGTCGCTATTTGTAGTCAATTCTCCCTGGGTGTAATATGGGGCAAGACGGTCCAGATGCACGATTTTCATTTTAGCTCTCGGCTTACGATGTTCCTGTATTCGGTATACGACGTCGTTGATTCGCTTTGTAGCTCGGTATGGTCCCTCCCAATTATGTTGCAACTTTGGAGACCTACCCTTTCACCGTTGCGGGTTATAAAGCCACACCAAGTCATCTTGCTAGAAGCCAGTAGAATTAGCCTTTAGATCATACCTGGTCTTCATGCGGTCAGTAGCCGATTCGAGGTGTTTTCGCACTGTCCGATGTATCTGGTTCAACCGCTGTCTTAGATCACTTACGTACTCCGAGACCGTTTGGGGCTTCTCAGGGGGTGTTCCGAACTTTATATCGGCTGGCAAACGAATAGTCTTTCCAAAAATGACTTTGGCTGGGGCTTGGCCCGTCGATGCATGTTCGGCAGCTCTGTACGCCATCGAAAATAGTGGGATATGTCGGTCCCAGTCCCTTTGGTTCTCGTCAACCATCTTGGCCAGATGTTTATTGAGCGTGCCGTTGAACCGTTCGACCATTCCATCGGATTGAGGATGCAGCGGTGTTGTCCTCAATTTCCGTATTCCCAGTAGTTCACACATTTCGCCAAAAACTAGTGACTCAAAGTTTCGGCCTTGATCTGAATGTAATTCGCAAGGTACGCCGTACCTACTGACCCAATTTAACACTAGCTGTTCGGCTACAGTAGTTGCTTCCTGGTTGGGAATGTTGGGTAGACCTCAGGCCACTTGCTGAAATAATCGGCTACAACCAGCATATATCAATTTCCCCAATCGGATTCAGGAAAGGGTCCTGCGATGTCAACAGCAATCCTTTCGAATGGTACGCCTACGTTATAGGTTTGCATTTGTCCTCTCAGTCGTCGCTTTGGGCCTTTGACGGAAGCGCAAATTGTGCATCTGCGACACCAGTCCTCTACGTCTTCTCGCGCGTGGAGCCAGTAGAACCTTTCCCGCAATTTCGCTAAGGTCTTGTTAACACCAAGGTGGCCTCCCGAGGATCCTTCATGCATTTCCTTAATCACATCGTGGATTCGGCTTTTGGGTAGTATAGTTTGCATCCTATAGGAGCTACCATCCGCCGGTTCCCATTTCCGCTTGAGTACGCCACCCTCCACCTGAAGGGAGTTCCATTGTGCCCAATAGCTTTTCAGGGTTGCGCCATGCATCGAAACGTCCTTCCACTCCGGTCGCCCAGTCGTCTTCTTCCATACGAGCAATGGTCCGATGTCTTCATCGGCTAGCTGGGCATTTCGAATCTCCTCCGATGACCAACCTTCATCGGATTCGGCCGCTATCAGTCGCAGATCAACGGGCGGCTCCTTTTCCTCCATCCGCCGGCAATGCTTGCAGTTAGCTGGACATGGATGACGACATAGGGCGTCAGCATTTTCATGAACTCTGTCCTTGTGAAGTAGTTGGGGTCTCACTAGGTCTGGTCGGATAATCGATCGGGTTGCACTAGTGTCGTTTGTTATGGTGCAATGTTCTTCATCAACTTGACCAGGAAGGCATCTGTCAGCTTCTCCACGATGTTGCCTCGGCACGGTGATGGGGGTGCTGGGGATGTCGATCCTCCTAGCCAACGTACGCCCCACGAAGTTGGCCCTTGCGGTTTGATGGGCCTCCATTCTAGGCTCCTGACACGGTCTGGATCTCCACCATCCTAGACAATAATTCCGTTTTCTTCGCTTCTTGCAGTCTCTTTGCAAGTGCCCTTTTTCTCCGCAATCCCAGCATCTAGGCGCACCATTTGCCTGCGGCTCTCGTTCATTTTCCAAGCGCTTACACCTGCACTCGTCTGCCACTACTTCACGGACTCGGGCAGTGGTACGAGTCGCATTTTTCGCTGCCTCATAGTTCAGACTATAAACCAATGCGTCCTTAACCGTTTGCTTTTGAGCTAATCGCACGGCTTTTTGCAATTCCGGGTCCTTCAGTGCGCTGATGAATGCTTCTGTTGCTGCGTCAGCTCGCTGTTCCGGGTCGTACGCTGGGTAAGCCAAAAGTGCCAGTCGCTCAATATCTTGAGCTAGCTGCTGTAAGGTTTCGCCAGACTTCTGCATCCGATTCCGTAGCTGTGCCCGGTAAATCTGCTTCAGATGATCGTCTCCATAACGCATGTCCAGCGCATTCATTATAGCAGCCGGGTTTGAATGCAGCTCAACGGGGATAGTCTGCAAAAGCTCGGCAGCTGGTCCTCTAAGAGCAAGAATCAACGCAGTTGCTCGGTCCTGTTCATTCCAGTGATTTTCCCTTGCGGCAGCTTCAAACTGGGTCTTGTAAATACTCCAGACCATTTGCCCATCGAATATTGGTGCTTGCACATTTCTGGATGTGCTTTGCGCTGCGGTTATAAGCGGGGTGGTGAAGTGGTTGCTACTGCCTTCGCAGCTTCCAATTCTTTTTTCACTTTTTCCATCTCATGGTTCATTCTTTCTTCGACCTGGCTGACCTTTTCCTCGACCTGGTAAACCTTTTCTTCGACCTGGTCAACCTTTTCCTCGACGCCTTTAATTTGCTTGTTAAGACTACTGGTCTCCGCTTTTATTTCGGTGGACTATTTTTGAAAATCTGCCTTGATTTTGATCGCTTGTTGACCCAGCTTCACTGATTGTTCATTAAGCTTCACAGTTAAATTAGATGACTGTTGTCGCTGCTCTTGCTGCATCAGCATTAACATTTGCAATATCGCATTTTCTGGCTCCTTTGATTTGGGTGTTTCTTCTTCTCCCCCTTCTGTGCCTTGTTCCGCATCTGAGGGCTCACCCGCATCCAGATTCACGCCTTCCGACTCGATCGCATCACGCGTGCAATCAGTATGGCTTTTGTACCTTGTGTGGCCAGGTTTCGCTGTTCCAACTCCTCCTTGAGCTCCGATATGGTCAATTGATCAATTTTTAGATGTAAGTTTCCTGGCATTTTTATTGTTTCGGCTGTTTTTCTACCAGTTTCCACGTTAATTTTCACTGTTGTGCACAAAAATGTTCAAAAGTTTTCACTTCCAAAATTTTTCTTTCGCACTTCTTGACACCATTGTCGCGTGTTTTGGTTCGCGGCCAATAATTTTAATGTTCCGGAAAAGTGAAAACGCAATGTCTTTTGATTTAAGTTAAAAGAGTTTATTTAATTGCACAAGGATCAATCTAACACTTTCACTAATTTTAATTTTCACTATTAAAAATCTAACACTTGTCCATAAATTTCTTATCGCAATTGTCTTCTAAATCACTTCACTATTACGAAAATCACTTTTCTATTACTCGAATAATATCGCTTCCCACACACTTTCGCAGTTCTTATCGCGGTCGAATGAATGATCCCCCCATTCATTCAGCTGGCCTTTATATAGGGTCTCTACCTATTCACCCATTTCTCGTACATTATCGAATGTTCTACCGAGAGGTACCTGGTAGATTCGAGCAAATTAATGAATGGAGTGACGTCACTTGCAGATGTTGATCATGCTTGTTGGGTTCTCGTGGGTTCGAGTAAATTCATTTGTTGACGTTGATTATGAAAACAATTGCGACAGCAGCTCGCAGAATTATTTGTACATGTAATTATTTGTACATGTAACAATAATAAAGCTCCGAGCATTGATGAGATTCCAGTGGAGCTCATCAAATATGGTAGCAGTAGTGTTCATCGAGCTTGGCAACAAGAACATATGCCGGAAGAGTGGAGCCAATCAATTATATTCTCTATCCACAAAAAAGGTGACAAGCTACAGTGCGAAAATTATAGAGGCATATCACTGCTTTGTACGGCGTACAAAATATTTTCTAAAATATTAGAAAATAAAATCGCATCATACGCCAACAGTATTATTGGGCAGTGTCAAGGTGGTTTTAGAGCAGGTAGATCAACAACAGACCAATTGTTCACAGTCAAGCAGGTACTTGGAAAATGCTGGGAGTTCAACATAGACGTACACCAAATTTTCGTTGACTTTAAGCAACCATACGACAGTATTGATCATACCGTACTGTACCAAATAATGCTACGTTTTGGCATCCCAGCCAAATCAGTCCGTCTTATGACAATGACGTCAACGACCTCCCAAGTCCGTATCAATAACCAACTCACCGATGCCTTTGACACAAATATCGGACTTAAGCAGGGAGATGGACTGGCCCCATTGCTATTCAATTTGGCTCTGGAGTATGTAGTCCGGAAGCTTTCTGTCCATACGCGTGGTACATTACTATACAAGTCGAGCCAAGTAGTGGCCTATGCGGACGACATCAACATTCTCTCACGGTCATTAACAACTACCAAAGAACTCTTCCTGAAACTCGACAGTGAAGCAACACTAGTAGGGCTACAAATCAATTCAAATAAAACAATGTTCATGACGCAGTCGAAGAAAAATACCTCAAATACACAAAATATCACACTTGGTGAATACAGTATCGAGAATGTTAGCGAATTTGTGTATTTACTCGTAGGCACCAAAATAACGAAAAAGGGCAATGAAAGAGACGAAATACGCCGAAGAATACAGCTCGCAAATAAAATATCCTATTCAGTATTGACGATTTTGAAGACCAGCAGCATACACAGGAAAACAAAGCTCCAAGTATACAAATCTGTGATAAGACCTGTGTTATGCTATGGGTGTGAAACATGGACCCTAACCCAAGCATCCGCAAATATATTAAACGCCTTTGAGCGACGGGTCCTGCGGCGAATATTCGGAGCGAAGCTAGATGGGGACTAATGGTGAATTGTATGAAATTTTTGACGAACCGGAGGTGTCAAGGATTCTAAGACTGCGGAAGCTGCAATGGGCTGGACACATGAATCGTATGGATGAACAACGGATACCCAAGAAGGTATTCGTAGGGAGAACTGAAGGCCGGCGGCCAGTGGGGAAACCGAGGAAACGCTGGTCTGACTCGGTCGACGAAGACAGTTCATCGCTGCTCGGATTTCGGAATTGGAAGACGTGGTCAATGGACTGAGACAGTTGGAGGTGCTGTTTGCAGGAAGCGAAGGCCCAAAAGGGGCGGTGGTGCTAAGAAGAAGTAGGTTTACTTGAACTTATTTAAATTTAACCTTGCACTAAATATAATATAAGAGCATGCGTCATTTTTTTTATCCTTTTGCATTGAGATAATTTACTTCATTGAGTTTCATTTCATCATTTCTTTAGTTTTTCTTTTGTTTGTATTCAAATTTTATCTAAAATGTTCGAAGCAACTTTTCACTAATAATTCGTTTCTTCGATATTTTTACATGAAAAATCACAGCATTTTAGATATCTTTAATTAATTTATGATACATTTGTAAAAAGGATGTTTTATCTGGTACATTATGATTTTCATTTTCATCGTAAAGCATGATTTCAATTTCCTGTTAAAATTTAATCTTGCAGATGCTAATGGATATTGGAGACCAAGCTTGATTGAAGGTTTATTTCTTAAGATTATTTACTAGCTTGCAACTTTATAACAGCTTAGAAGCGCATTTAAGCAATTTTTTATATTATTTTTGAATAAATGATTTACGGAAGTCTTAAGCTTTCAATTCATCTTATAGCTAGTAGTTTTCTGTGATACTTTTTTTCCGAGTCTGCATCGCATAGAGAATGCAAATGGGTCTTAATAAAATGTAACATATGATTAATTTGCCGAAAAAGTATGATTAATATCTAAATTATGGAGCTCAACCGATTGATGAATAAAAATAATTTGTTGTAAATAAGAATTAAAATCTGTTATGGCGATGAAAAAGCTTAACACTGATGGGAGCCAGAAGCATATTTATCAACCGAATAATCAAATTAAGGTAATTCTGAGGGACATATAAATGAGCGATACTGGGCACTGTTGATCGGATCAATCTAGAAGGTAGAGGCATGTCTTTATACTCAGCAAAGAGAGGTTGAAGGAAGGTATGGCATCCCAAGTGAAAGCCAAAATTCGATTAAGAACTGAGGTTCTTTCAACTTCGTCTTTCGATAGACGATTCATTTTGCTTATTGATTTTTTTTTGTACAATTAATGATGCTTACTACTAATTTTATTGTGCTGTATCCAAGGGGTTTTGTAATCAAAATTTCCTCCGGAACAAAAAATCTCAGTCCAATCGGTCCAGCAGTAAAAATTTGAAAAATCAGTGTTTCAACCTACGAGTCAATTCATTGGTCGATACAAAATAGCTGCATCAATTCTGATGTCATTGCATCTAGTACCGAAACTCTACCATGTCTGCGCCAATTGTTTGTAACACACTCACTACATCAAGAGTAAATCTTACAATGGGACCGGGACTTTTGCAACTCCTTCCGGGTCAATGTCGTCTTTGTCTTTACTACAGATAGACGGTAGCAACAAACAGCCACTTAGAACACGGATTTAAAGCAAGAAGATGACACTGGAATTAAAAGTGCTTCGAGTCTTTTGCTGATAGCGCTCTTTCTATCAAAACACAATTCGCATCCGCATTCGATAGAAGTTCATTCTTCCGAAAAGGTGGCGTGCACGCAGTTCAATCGACTTGCAATATTTTCTTGTTTTTGAACGGTTTGAAATAAATATTCGCTGTTATGCTAAACTTTCACAGCGAAACAATCGAAAAATAGCTACGGATATCCACCTATAGAATTTTAACTGCTGTTTGCAAAACACGTTCACTTTCTTACGCTAACAGTATCCGCGATTTTTCTCCTCTGAATCAGATGAATTAACTCTACGCCGACGACACTCTTCGACAGAACTGACGTAGGGTGGGAAGTCATTCGTTGGCGATTTGCGCATGTATTGGTCACCTACTAATGATCATGTGGGTGGTAGTGACGCCTGCTGCCATCTGTCTTTTCATCCAACGTCAGTGACTGAATAATAGTCGGCAGTGGCGTAGGGCCGATTCATTACAAAAGTAACTAAAGGGTTAGTGCTCGCAAGCTTGCTTTTTTGTGTGCCTTGCAACAATGGTACATTCGGAGCCCATGGTTGTAAACAAACAGTTAAGCCAGAGACTAGGACTACACTTTGAATATGTTGGATAAATATCTCATGTAAACAGCGAATGGAGATTAATGGTCTACTACAACCTGTCCACATATTGAAAAGAAGTCAACGCTTTCGAAATGTGAATCAATCCATTAAAAACACTGCAGAAAAATAGAGACTAATCCTGGCTGTGACTATATAGCTGGCCAATTTGAACAGATGCAGGAAGATTTGCGTCTGAGCAAAAGTATCTCCTCGGTTGGACGCAAACATCGGGGAGCCTTTAACATAATTGGTAGTATGGCGCACTTACTCTTTAGAACACTTGACTCAGAAAACGCGAATGAGATAACTGCAACTATTGAAAACGTCAAGTCCAACAAGTAACACATATTAAAATTAGTAAAAAATTATAGTAGATGATAGTAGATCCTACAATCAACATTATGAAATCCAACCAACGTAATACACAAACTAAGTTCTTTGAAATCGACGAAAAAATCAAATAGATAATGAACCAAATCCGCCAAAACCGTTCTGATGAACACAAATGATGCAGGTGCAAACAATCCTCTCGTTCCAACTCTTGATTGCTAATTCTGAACTACATCAAGTTCGGACAGCGATTATTGATGTGCTTACTAACAATTAAATTAGTCCACTACTTCTCTCACCCCAAAAATTAGTTCAGGAATTAAAAATTATTAGAAACAGTTTGCCATCGTCTACCCAGCTACCAACAGAAGAATGAGATATTCAGCATCTATATAAGTTGATGAAAATTCAAGGAAGACTTGTAAAGCGCTATCTTGTTGTTACTATTTGCTTGCCATTGGTAGATCTCCGACAATTTGATCTTGAAGCAAGTAAATATTTTGCTGTTAACGCCCATCGTAACTCACACTTTACTATGTCAGACCATCAACTAAATTGTTGCACGCTGATAAAAGCTGGATTATTCGTTTGTAAAGACAAGAGCCTTATAAACCACCAAGGATCATCGCTTGCATTTTGCGAATTGAGCCTACTATTAGCTGAAGAATCAACGTCATGCGAGATAGAGAACGTTACGTTTGCATACAGTTTGACTCAACTACACAACAAGAATAGACGGATATATTGTTTCAAATCACCCGTTCACTTACAAGTAGTTTATGGAGGCTGAATTGACCAAATTTGCATAAATGGGTCAGGCTTATTATCAATAAAATCCAACTACGTGATCAAGCATGATCTATTTACAATTACTGGAGGTGACCACAAATCAAGCAATTTCAACACATCCTACAACGGCACAAATATCTTAGTATCCTGGCCAATTGACGAGATTCAATTAAGAGCTCCCATATATTTCATCCATTACAGAGCTTGAAAAACTACAAACCTCATTGTCCATAGAAGACTGCAGCCAGATGTTTCTTGAACGACGTTCAAGACGGGGAGGAAATATACAGTTTCATCATCTACAGTCCACCTAAATTCATTTATCAACTGTCTTAAATCATCCAAGATATAAATTCATACATTAAATTCAAATGTTCAAAAAATATATTTCACTTTATTCATCACATAATTCTTATTCTCAACATTGCAATTATATATATCAATTATGCCAACATTCTTAGAAGCACAATTAATGTGTTTTATTTGTAATTCTCACGACAAATTCCAGACAAAATCCGGGCTCGAAAAACTACAAACCTCATTCTCTGTTGAAGTCAAGGCTACTTTGCCTTGGCTGATGAGAATCCGTCGATTTCAAGTACTGGTACTTGAACAAGATGTATTTGTAATCGAATTCATTTTCGCCTTCACAAAATACTCCAAATCGCTGAAGAAGACCGAACGATTATGGTCGAAAATCGATTTCGAGAAGAAAAATAAAAATAAAATACACAAAATTAAAAGGAGCTGTCTTTTTCTATTTTCAGAAGATGTATTTACCGTTGATTATTATACAAGTGCATAAACTTCTATAATGGTTTGCAAATTTTTCTTATGCAAGTGCATAAACTTGCATAAGATGTGGAGTTTCTTAATTATTATACAAGTACATAAACTTGTATAATGGTTGCTGTTAAATCCTTATTAAAAATCTCTCCGATCCTTGTATCGGGAGGTTGTCCAAAAATATTCCAATAAAAATGCTTTACTGATGGTCAAAACAAGACTGACTTTATTTGTTGTCTAACCTCTACTTAAATCTATTTCTGAAATACATATTTCGTGGGAACAAAAGTAGTTCCCATAAATTTGTTATGCTGAACAATGTGACATTGCAAGTGCAACATGTTCCATCTGCCTTGCAGACAGATAGATCATATTTCGCGCGACATAAGAAATTGCTCATCCAAAGTTCAGGTGTAAAATTGCAAGCACAATACGTTCCATCTGCCTAGCAGACAGATAGATCACATTGCGCTTGCCATAAGAACAATTATTTTGTCGAGCGCGCATGAATACTTTCAGAAGCTAAGAAAGTTATGTGCTTTAGACAAAACTCGTGTCTAATTGCATTTTAAATTTTCATGCTACGGTAATATTATTTGACTGGATACGAATTCATATTAGCAAAGATGTGAAATAATAGATATGAATTCGTACATCCTCCCTCGCGTTGAACGGTCCGTTCAAACTACTTCTTGGGTGATTGGTAGGACGTGTTTCCTTGGTCGCGGAATCGGCCATGTTGCTGGAGCTATATCCCGACAATTTCGTAGTTTGCAACCGAGATAACTTCCCAATGAAATTATTAAAATCAGGTTGATGTATGCGATCGCGTATTGATGGATATCATGCGTGTCGATTTCATTAGGGATAGACAAGTCTTGAACCTGGAGTTGTCTCTTTAACGCTTCAAGATCTGCTGCATATGTTTGGTAATGCTCCCAGGTTTTGTTTGGAGGTTTCGATAAGGCATTCTCGTCAGGCTGGTGCATCCTTGTATGGGAAGTCCAAATCTTACTCGTGTGGATCCGGCGTGCTTGGATGGTTACAGTATCTGATTTGAGTGTGCAAATGGAATCAAGTTTGAGAATCCCTGAACCTTGCAGGACATTTGTTGAAGTATTACCAGCGCTGACAATGTGGACTATTAGCCGATTTATGAGGGCATAAATCCACTCATTAGTAACGAGGAGGTTTTAAGTTCGACTATATTGCATTCAGCTGCGGACGGGATGTCTTTTAGAAGCGTGACTTCACAAATACTTATGTTAGATTCTTTGTGATACAATGGATGAGACTGCTTACAAATGTGGATCGTTGGATCCATCCAGGTACAAGTCATGTATTCCTCATCCGTGAGTGGATAATACACATCGCGATGCGAGCTAATTATAAGATATCGCGAATTGGGGAGTATCGCCATCAGCCGATTGTGGTTTACTGTAGGTATGGGATAGACCCTGAAAAGGTCGAAGACGACTTCAACCTCATTGAAAACAGCTCCATCAGTTATTATTGTACTATTCCGGGGTATATTGCATTAAGCTTAATGGCGGGTTTTCTCATCTACCTTTCCTAGACCAGAGGAGTAAAAATTTCAATGAGAGTTCCAGTTCCAGCGCCAAGGTCAACATTGCAGCCAGATGTTTCTTGAATAACGTTCAAGGTGGGGAGGAAATATACAGTTTCATCATCTACAGTCAACCTAAACCCCTAAATTCATTTATCAACTGTCTTAAATCATCCAAGATATAAATTCATACATTAAATTCAAATGTTCAAAAACTATATTTCACTTTATTCATCACGTAATCCTAATTCTCAACATTGTAATTATATATATATCAATTATGCAAACATTCTTCGAAGCACAATTAATGCGTTTTATTTGTAATTCTTACGACAAATTCCAGACAAAATTCGATACCGCAAGTTCATGTTGAGTTGTCTTAACGTTAATCAAAAATATGGAATTTTATGAGTATCGAACTTGTCGTGAGGAATGTTGTCTTGCAAAAAATAATTGTCAGCAAAAATTAGTTATAAACTGTTTTGTACGAAAATGAAGATTTAGTTGTTCATTGCACCTCAGAAGTTTCATTTCACCGGGAACTAGAGGTTTAAGTGCTTCTTAGTTTTGTTTTTAATTGTTTACAGTAGCAACAGTTTTGACAAGTTCAAGTGTTGGTTAAAACAACTTTATTCTTTTAATACAACGTAACGGTTGTAACAAGTTCAAATGCTTGGGTAAAACAACTTTATTCTTTTAATACGACGCAACAGTTTTCACAAGTTCAAGTGCTTGGGTCAAAACAACTTTGTTCTTTTAATACGACGCAACAGTTTTGACAAGTTACAGTGCATGGTCAAAACAATTCAACAATTATACAGCAGCTATAAGGGAATCACCCGTTTAATGTGCTAGAGCGATTAATGCATGATTAATATTATCAATTACCCGAATTGTACAATACTCATTTGCTAGATTCATTGAAGCTTGTCGACCTGGGGCGGAGCAGTCTAGAAATTGGTGGTTGAATGACAATATCTAAATTATCCGTGTTTATTTTCTGTTTTTCGTTACGTAGCTTTAAGTTTCAGCTCATTGTTGCTACATTTTAGGATAGGTATAGGTATATGTATGCTTCTCGTTTTAGATTGCTTTTTTTTATGGTAGGGAGGTAAATGCCCATTTACGCATAGAATGTGGGACTCCCAAATTCATAAGAAGGCAACTGGACTACCCACTAAATACCTCCCCTGTCAACCAGAGAACCCAGCCTGGATCCGTTTGACACATTACTTCAGGCCAGGTCTCGTTTTGTTATGCCGTGAGGCGCCTTCAAGCTGGGGATCTCTCTTCTAGCGGGAGTTGAGAGGGGACGAGGAAATGCCAGAAAAGAGATCCCCCAGCCCCAGCGCCCCCGGCTGCTGTGAGTCCCTTTTATCTTTTAGGACTGCCCGAACATAATGTACCACCTGTTTCCATTTGTCAACCGATTCGAGCATCACTGCGACTATATTATCTAAGGTGAGCTCTCCCGTCTACCTTTAGAGGTCGCTGTCCCATTCTATGCACGCAAAAAATGTATGGCAGGTACTGTCTTCTTCTCCTAGGCAAAACAAACAATCGGGGGACCGTGACTTACCAATCTTGGGCAGGTAAGACTGAAAATACCCATGCCCGTTCAAAAGCTGCATCAGATAGAAGTCAGTCTCACCATGCCTTCGATTTAGCTATAGTCTCACATCCGGGATGAGGCGCGCAGTCCACCTTCCCTTCGTGCAATTCACCCAAGACTGCTACCAATCGTTGAGTGAGCGCTGTCTCTCCTCGCGGACAACCATCTCCCTCGCATCCTCGTTTTGACGCAGATAAATAGAGCGGTGCTCAGGTATCATGCCTGCAATGACTTTCACTGCCGAGTCAGAGACTGTTGGATACGAAGATGCAATCCTCAGTGCTCCTCTTCTCTGTACCTATGTCAGGCGTTTTCGGTATACCTCCTTGCTGAGAGCGTCGCCCCATACCTCTGCTCCATTCAGTAGCACTGACCCTACAGTACTCATCAAGAAGCGTCTTCTTGATGGGCTGGGTCCCCCTTTGCTGCCAATAAGTCGAATCAGAGCCGATACTCCCGAAGCAACCTTCTCAGCCGTTGCCCTGATTTGCTCAGAGAAACTCATCTTCGAGTCGATCAGTAGCCCCAGGTACTTCGCCGCTGACTTCGATTCAATTGTTATGTCTCCAATACTGATCACCCTTACTCTAGGGATTCTCTTTTTTGTCAAGATGACCACTTCGGTTTTCTCCAGTGCTAAACTGAGCCCGCGAGCAGTCATCCAGTCCCTCACTCGGCGCATTAGCATACCTAGCCTAAGTTGCGCTTGTTCAACGGTGCATCCAGCGACCAGAGCCGCAACATCATCTGCATAGCCGATCAAGCGCGAATCATCTGGCACCTCCAGTCTCAGTAGCTTATCGTAAAACACGTTCCAGAAGTCTGGACCAAGAATAGATCCCTGGGCAACATCCGATGTAGTTGTAGAAAGCCGAGAGCGCGGACTTCGAGAGACAACATCACTGATCTCAAGCAGAATGCACTGATGATCACTGGCGGAGTAGTCCTCTAATAATTTCCAATTGTGTATCCTCCGTAGTGAGGACTTCAAGGCGAATGTCACATCCGGTACCAATAAGATGGAAAGTTGGCGTATTGCTGGTGTTTAGTAGGACGAGCGCATTCCTGGCCGTCATTTCCAGGATTCATTTTCCCCGCGGATCTGTTTGAGGCATGCTCTATTCAATCCCCTTAGCGTTGAAGTCTCCCCCAACGAGCACGTTGCCGTCTGCGTTCGAGACAGCGCCCTCCAAAGCATTAAGCTTGGCTTGGAAAGATTATATCGATTCGTTCGGCGTTAGGTGCATACTAAAGAAGGTGGTCTTTGAGCAACAAACACACATGAAACCGTCCCCCGTCTACAACTCTCCGCTTGGAAATCACTGTTCCGAACCCGAATGGCGGCAGTACCGGTTTCATCAGGATACCACAATGCAGGACTTTTATCATGGTGTTGCTCACTCAGCAGCAAGAAGTCGACTTCATGTCCCTCGCAAACTGCTCAAGCAGATTTTGGGCGGTTGAACTGCGGTGTAGGTTTAGCTGCAGGATGCGGATCATCGGAGTTCTGATTTTGCCTTGGATAGGGCTTCCTGGAGCACCAGGCATTTTCCTGATGCCAAGACGTGTCCAACATCAGATGTTGGAGCAGCATTCTTGCAAAGAATACAGTGTGCCTCCTTCGTGGACTCTTTTCTTTTATGTCCCATTTCACAACATTTGTAACATAGGGAACTCCTATCGGGTCCTTTGCATACTTGTGTGGTGTGACCACAGCCAAGGCTTTTGAAACATTAAAGAGGCGCTGCTCTTCGCCGTACCCTACAGACAACCCACCCTATTCGTACTTTGCCCTTGTTCAGGAATTGTACGGCGTCCTTTTCGGTCAAGTCAACTATGGCCACGCGTTGTCCCCTGTTGTTTTCTGGTGTCAGCATCGCGTTGATTCTGCCCACACTAAGGAACTCCCTTTTGATGACCTCTTCCACCTCGGCCAGATCCGTGACGCAGTCAAAGTCTCTTATTTCGATCGTTACCATTGGCTCGAGCGGGGCTATAGTTGCGCTTTTGCCAAGGATTTTCTTTATTGCATCACAGAATGCTTCCTTATTGTCGGCCTCTGCTCCGAATTCACCCTCTACAAAAAAGTTCGCATGCACGAATTAAAGGATCAAATGACTCAGTTCAACCGTATCGAGACAAAGGTGACCTTCTAAAGAGATGGAATACTAAAAAGCAACAGAACGCACTTGATAAACGCACGCAGAACGCGAGAGGATTTCGTCATTACAATTGGTATCTACGATCCCTAAATAAGAGTGGGGCATCCAGGTGGAAGCAGTGTCCCTCTCATCCCTCCATCTAGATTAAGATCCATTGTAGACGTGGCCATACATTTTTCATTTAAATGAAAAATTCAGACAAACGTAATTCGCATAAACTTTTTCCTTATATGAGAAATAAAAATGTTTCAGAATCAGGCCAAAGTCTTATATGACTGAATCATTTAAAACTTTATCATAAACAAGAAACCTGTGCGAAAGCCACTCTTCTCTGGTAGAGCACCTGTATCGACAAAGAAAAAGGGGTGAGCTCACCCGATTGCTAGCTCATGAGTGAAGGTACCAGCCAACACTGCGGGTCGCATACCCGGTTAAGGCTCCAAGGAAAAGAAAATACCAAATTTTCCCTTTTTATCTCTTCACTCTCTAATAATAAGCTTACCTTATTATTTAATGTTAAGTATTTAAAATTATAAAAATGCGTTATTATTTCAGTTACGAGAAGAAAATAAATTAATGAAAGATGGGTCTCTATGGACACAATGCAGAAAGTTATGAGTATATAATCCTTAACTATAAATAGAACTTATTCTAACTACTTTTAGTGAAAATATTTTGCTAAATTGAATCGGTGAAATAAAAATGTTAGACACCAAATTAAAATATACACTTGTCTGTATGTTGGCACTAATGTTTTTACTTGATATAGAAATATTCGCTTTTTGCATTTTTTCTTTGACTTTTACTCTTATATTGTTGCTACACTTTTTTTTATGACTAGCCATTTAGACAATTTCATAGTTTTTTTTGTAAATTTTTATCTTTAACCTACTACGAAATATTTGACTTTGTGTCATAAAATGTTTCTTGCTCCGGCGCGTTTATCTCCTTTTTTAAAAAACGAATGTACTCATTTTACTTTAATTACTTAATTTTATGATTTTAATTTTTTTTATCAATAACCAAAAAGGATACTCATCCTTTCCTCCTCCAACGAGCGCTCGTTGTTGGGGCGAATAGGGGCCTTTATTTGTAATGATGCCTCGATGCTTTAAATGCGACTAGAAATTAAACTTAAATACTGATAATTTCCAGAAAGATGATGTAAAATAAAATTGAATGTTATTAGGTGTATTCGCTACATGCAGACTATTCTAAATTAAAATAGAATGCGCTTTACGCCTCTTGTTCACTCGCTTTAACCAGGAACAATTTGTAAGCCCAGGGTTGATTCTGACCCGCAAGCACCGCGTGTCTTATCATGGATAGTCACGGATTAGCTAGGCAGCCAATCACGTGAAGTCAAGAATCCATATACTTGAAGACGCTAAGGCACCGCTTGATTTGGGGTGAAGATCAGAATCCACGGCAAAATGATGTTATGTAATAACTACTGAGTACACGAAAGGACTTCAATATAATTTGGCCTTGTTAGTAACACAATGGTGGTAAACCACCAATATATAAATCAACAGCAGATTCAAACGATATTGATATCCAAGAACAACACAAAGTTTGGAAGTTATTAAGGATGCTGGGGCACGTTTAGTGCAATATCCTTTAGTAATTACCTATCCAGCAAAAATTTGGACAACGTAACCTATTGACGATGTGGCCTGTCTCATACTCCCGACTGTTGATACAGCCGGGCTTTTCGGGCTCCACGTTTGGTGCCATTTCGTAGTGAATTGAATGGCGATAAGTGTTCTTGAAGGACTGCAGCGATGCTCACTGAGCGAGGATAGTGGTGCTTACCGTAGTTGGCCTTGTCTGAGGATGCATGAATGTGCTGATAGGCTAGTATTGCGGTGTCGTGGGGCGGGTTCTTTTCCCCAACACAAGGACCCACTACAAAAAAAAAAATTTCACATTCACGAATTACCAGATAAAATTCACATCGACAGATGTCGAGGCCGAGGTAACATACTAAAAGGATGTGTTTATCAAAGTAATCGACTAACTGGGCTTGGCGAAAACGGGCGAGACTTGAGAAGATCTCATCTTTACCAAAGATACTTATAGTCCTCAAAAGAGTGGGGCATCCCCCCTTCTCCCATCCAGATCAAGGTCCATTGTAGATGTGGCCAGATACTTTCCATTTGACTGAAAAATTCAGGCAAACATAATTTGCATGGATTATTCCCTCAAATGAAAAATGTTTCTGTTAGAGCCTTACATGATGGAATCACATAATACTATAACGTAATTAAACGCAAGCGGAAGGCTACTCTACCCTGCGAGAGCACCTGTAACTCAAATGCAAGGGGTAAGCTCACCCGATGGCTAGCTCATGAGTGGAGGGACCAGCCAACGTGGTGGGTTCCATACCCGGTTCAAGTTCCAAATGAATGAAATAACCGAAATTGAAAATTTAATTATCTATTCATTCTGCTGTTTTTATTGTTATTTATACAAAATATCAGAAACCTCAAAAGTTACATGTAGTGATGCACAAAAAAAAGAACTAAATTTGTAACTAATGATGTGCACGATAATAGAACCAAAATTATATGTAATGATGTATGAATAAAGGACAACATTTATAATGAACGATGTGCAAAAGAAATGAACTAAATTCATACATAATGATGTGTAAGCAAAGGACCAAATGATGAGCAAAAGAAAGGAACTAAAATTATACGTAATGATGTGTAAACAAAGGACAAAATTCATAATTAATGATGTGCAAAAAAAATTTAAATTATAATTAATGACGCTTAACATTGAAAATGATGAGCATACGTAATCTTACACATATTGAATTAAATTCTGAACTTGAATTCTAAAAAGGTGAATAAAATAAATTGGCATTTTAATCATATATGAAATCTACTTACATATCCAAAAGCAGCTGTAGAGATGTTATATCTTCAGCTCCACATTGAGCCTGAGAATATAAGATATTTTATTTTGTGTGAATATTAATTAAAAAATATGAATCACACATTTTTATTTTTTTGCAGTTGTGAAATATTTCGGATGAATGCCGCGGCTTTTAATCATGAGACAAACGTACCCTTTCATATAAATGAATGTTTTCATCCTCTTTGAAATTATCTTTGCACACTTGGGAACGTTTCAACTCTAATTTTTGTATAAATATCATTTGCAATTCTAAAATGATAAAAATTTACGATAAATTATAACCCGCCTAAAAAATGGCTCAATTTTGTGACGCTTCTGATCCAAGCCACTGGATCTGCAGTAAAATATGAAATAATCAAAACAAAACTTTGCAAATATTTTCGAATAGTTTTCTTATAATACATAATTCAAACTATCAGAACAAAACTATCTCGCGAGTTCAAACCCATAAGACTTTTAAATTTTTACCTAAACTATGACTTTCCTCTCGAGACACTATTGAAATTCGGGCAGCACGGCACTGAAAAATGCAAGGTTATTTGCTTACAATTACGTCAGTTGGGTTAGTAAAGTTTGACTATGTATCGAATGAAACTAACCGAAACAGCAAGAATTGTGTTCACCACTAAAATATTCATTACAGTTTTCGAGTAAATCACGAGAAAATGGAACTTTCCGCACATTAACCACGATTAATACACGAAGACGTAAACAAAACTTTGACGTTTCAAACGCTTTCCCTCTCCTCGCAAAAGCCGCCGCTAAAAGCAAAATATCAGAATTCACATACAAGGTTTTATACGGAGTGACTATCTCCTCTTCTCTCTATCCCTTAAGCCAAATCAATTTTCACGTTATTGCAGAGCATATATAACTAAGACATATAAAAAAAAATGGACGAGCAACGAGAATCGATGTGCTCACCCATGTAGGAAGCAAGTGTAACACATGAATATCGTACGTTCTCGAGACTATATGATTTCCCCTGCGTCTCCGTCCTCATTGTTTCGTGAGAGCTTTTTCTTTCCCCTCTTCAGAAGAATCATATCCCTCACTGACATCCACGCACACCTACAAAATTTCATTTCTCATAAACACGATCACGCCTTCGTTATCATTCGTAGAATAGTTTGAGTACAACCACTACCTTCTTAAACCTGGCCGCCTTGCTCTGTAATTTTTGTGACATAACGTCATGTAAAACGAAAACTGAGAGCTCTTGGTAGTTAATACAGTTTTAAACAATTAGACGTCAAAATTCCTATAGAACAGCTAGTCAATTTGCATACCGTCTCGCTGTTCAAGCTAGTGAAAAGTTGCTGAAGGAAATTTTTCCCAATCCCCATCGAATCAGGCAAAGGAAAAAAAACACACTGTTGAAGTCAACTTGCAAGATTTTAAGCAAGATAAAGTGAGGATGATGATCCATGCATTCATAAAAATTGACGAACCAGTATCGCGAATGGCAGTTGCAGCAATGAAACATTTACACCTAGAAATGGCGAAACACGTTCAAAGTCATGCACTGTACACAATATAGGAAGAAGAGTTGAGTGTGAGTACTGTATTTTACATATATGTTTAATTGGTTAATGTGATGGATTTTTTGTTATTATTTGCAGCCCGAGAATCCTTCTGTCGAAACATTCCAAGAACTTCTCGATAAGAATCCGGCCGTGTTCTATCCAGCCCGTGCAGCTAAGGCACTCTTACGTCCCCACATAGGGGCTGTAAATAGGATTTAGTAGCAGAGCTGTAGATGTATTTACAGTTATTGGCATTTCTCGACATTTAATGTCCCATTATTGGGGAACCAGCAAACCCAATATGGGACACATTATATATATATATATATATATATATATATATATATATATATATATATATATATATATATATATATAAATACATATACATATATATATATATATATATATATATATATATGTATATATGTATATAAATATATATATATATATATATATATATATATGTATATATACATATATATATATATATATATATATATATATATATATATAAATATATACATGTATATATATGCAGATATATATATATATATATATATATATATATATATATATATATTTATATAGACACATATAAATAAATAAATATATATATATATATATATATATATATATATATATATATTTATGTGTACACATATAATATATATATATATATATATATATATATATATATATATATATATATATAGATAAAGATATATATATATATATATATACACATATATATATATATATATATATATATATATATATATATATATATATGGGTGTACAACTTATAACCGGAATTTTTTAGCGAAATTTGATGCTTTATTATGGAAAAACCATATATTTTATTCAAAGTATTGTCCATCGGAAACTACAACATTTCCCCATCTTTCAGGCAATCCCAAAAAAATCGCGCCGGCTTGGCGGCCAATAACGAATCTATCCAATTTCGGATGCCTTGCTTTGAAGTGAAGCAAAAACTTCCCATCCGCTATCTTCCAAATAGTTTTTCACGGGTCTTGAAACATGCGGCCGAGCGTTTTCATGATGAAAAATTATAGCCTCGTGTCTGGTCGCATATTCTGAACGTTTTTCGATGATGGCACGCTTCAAACAAATTAATTGCGTCTATAAAGGTCACCTGTGATTGTCGGGCCCGATTTCAACAACTCATAATTAAAGGCCCCTTCTGACCCCACCCTATACACAGCATAACCTTGGCGCCATGGATATTTGGCTTCGCCGTTGATTTGGCTGGTTGGCCGGGCTTCACATATGACTTTTTGCGCTTGGGATTGTCATAATGGATCCATTTTTCATCCTCAGTCATGATCCGATGCAAAAATGATTCCTTTTTATGGCGCTCAATCAGCATTTCAGACACACAGAAGCGCCGTTCAACGTTTCTCGGCTTCAACTCATAGGGGACCCAATTACCTTGCTTCTGAATGTAACCGGCGGCTTTCAAACGTTTTTAAATGGCTTGCTGAGTTACTCCCAATGATTTTTGCGTTTGACTCGAATCCTCATCGAGTAGCGTCTCCAAGTCTTCGTCTTCAAACTTTTTTGGCAGTCCTGGGCGTTTTTTGTCTTTAATGTCAAAATTGCCATTTTTGAAGCGTTGAAACCATTCAAAACACTGTGTTTTCGCTAAAGCATCGTCGCCATAAACTTCTACAAGCAAACAATGACTTTCCGCAGCAGTTTTCTTTAAAAAAAAAATGACCCAACAGAACCTCCCGCAAATGCTGTCTTTTTCTCCAATTTTCAAAGTTATTCATCGTGAAAAATAATGATGCACACAAGATAAAATTGTTTTGTTGACTGATTTTGATAGCTGTCAAATGTACCTTCGAAATGACATATATATAAAGTTCGAGCTTTCACGATATTTGTTAGTACGGACATCTAGCGTCAAATTCCAGTTTTTAAAATGTACCCCCAATAAATTAAAAAAAAATGTCACAAACGAAACCAAATTTTTTAATTGAAAATTACTGTATATGATTCATTAATTAGAAAAAGGAGAAGAATCCAACCAAGAATATTCAAAAGTTGAACATAATATAGCGAGCTCAGCAAATTTTTGAATGATTTAAAGTGTATGAGTCTAATTCTAATGAAATTTAATCAATAAAATTTTGCTTTGCTCTAATATTATCCTATAGCAATATATGTAACCTAGATTTGAAAACTCCTCATGTTCTAATAGAATTTCCTGGCAGCTACCTCGTGCTTCTGATTGTATATAATATTTCTAATAAGAGTCATCATAATCAAATAGAACTGCATTTTCAGAGTAAAATTCAGTTAACTGGGTCAAATAAGCTTTTAAATGGAACTATTATATTTCTGAATTCAATATTCAAGCATAAAATTTTGTTCACATATGCATATAAAATTTTAAACTTTGGCGTCACATTGGCCCACACATCAAACCATTTCTAGAACACCCTTGTTTTATGTGTAAAATATTGTTTACTTTTGCTGGTGACCATCTTCTATACTTTTGGTTGATACTGAGCTCTCGCCGTCGGAGGGGGTGTTTTAAGGATGGTGTCTTGCGCGTTTTCCCTTCATTTCTTATTGCAATAGGTAATAGAGGGGACGGTCACATACAAAGTATATGGGGAGATTTGAGAGCCACGAGCCAATATGGCTACTGCTCCAAGTACAACAATGTAGTAGGAAAAGTTAACTTATGGGGGCATTTTTAAGCAATGTCAATATGTAATGGTTTAATACGACACGTAAGAAGGAAATCTAAACCAACCTCTCATCGGAGCTAGACGTGCAGTCTTGGAAAGTGACAACGGACTATACCCATCAGGTCGACAAGTCCAAACACTCTTAGTCTACCCCAAAGTGGCTGCTGGCTAGCTAGCTAGTTCGGAGAGGAGTTTCGGCCGCGGGTCTAACGCGAGCAGACTACGTCCGAAATACAAAAACTCAGCCACTGGTTTAAATGCCCGATTTAAAATGCGTCGAACAAATTCCATCGACTATACTCTAAATTACATATCTTCATCCCAGAAAAAAGGAACAAAAACAACCGCTGAAAAAATAAGCGCTCCTGACTATAACCAACGGGGTGCCTAAAATACTCCACTCGAACTGAAAACCG
Organism: Odontomyia ornata; assembly: GCA_963969285.1. Classification (NCBI taxonomy): domain Eukaryota; kingdom Metazoa; phylum Arthropoda; class Insecta; order Diptera; family Stratiomyidae; genus Odontomyia; species Odontomyia ornata. The sequence continues at coordinate 245,204,467 of OZ017740.1, read as the reverse complement.
AAAAAATACTCTAATAAAACATGCAAATTTAAAATATGGCACCACGTACCGTCCGCAACGCGAAACCTACCATTCAAGAACGGATTAGCTGGAAACGAAATACGTCTGTTTTAGTTAGCAATTCAAATTTATTTGAAATTTACTTTACGATAAAGGCTTCTAAGAAGTAGGACCAATTATTCTTGTATAGAAATTCATATTTCTATAAAATTTGCTTTACTATAAAGGATTCTGAATAGTTTTAACAGTACCAAGAGTTCTTGTTTCGAAGTTCGTATTCATTTAAATCTGTATTGAAAAATATTGTTGTTTGTTTGAACTTACAAACTAAATGTGTTTGTTGTAGGTCAATGCTAGAGCGTCCTTGAATCATATATGTAAGTAAAAGAACTGATTTATACCAATCATTGTATCATTTTGCAAAGTTAAAAATAATGTCAAGTTTAGTTTAATGTGCTCTCGATAAGTTCTCTTACTTTTATTCAACTCTTAATGTGACCTTTTACAAACAGATGTGGACTCCTTACGAGTATAATTATACTTATATGAATGGATAGATATGTAGAGACAGTATAAAGGTATCTTAAAGTACGTTATATGATTTAATAACATTTTTGCTAGTTTAGGTTAAGGTAAAATTCCTTTTTTTTATTAGAAATTGATAGTGACAAACATTTAACGCATTAATGCAAAGTTTGAATGTATTAACGATCAACAAGTTTTTGCTTTCGTGTAGTGATTGAGAAGAATACATGTCCCTTAATGACTGGTGCGATAGTCTACTGCCTCAGCGGAAGAAGATGTCAAGATTAGCCGAGAATAGCCTTGTCTGGGGACGCATGAATGCACTGGCAGGCTAGCGTTGTGGTCTCGTGGGGCGGGCTCATTCCCCCAGCACAAGCACCCACTACAAAAAGAATTTCGCATTCACGAATTCTTGGGTCTCAGAAGAAAGGGCGACCGAAGTCGAAAAATGTAGGTAACCAACGAAGGAGAAGATTGCTTGCTCAGAGAACAAGCCGAAACGAGTCAAAACAGACGGACTTGGGGAGACTTCGACGTTACCCGACGATTCTCATGGCCCATAAATAAGAGTGAGCTACCGGGTGGATGTGGTGCCCCCTCGCACCCGCCCAACCGGATCAAGATCCTAGCGTTGACTTGGCCATACATCTCCCGTTTGAGCGGAAAATTCATACCAACCTCCTCTGTATGAGCCCTCCCATCAACGGGAAATATGGATGTGACCGATTTATTTTACAGACTTATGTGATCGGGTCACATAACTCTATATCATAAAACGGGCACGTGGGTGAAAGGCCACTCAACCCGGCAAGAGCCCCTGAAACTAAAAACATATGGAGCGCACCCGATGGCTAGCCCATTTAAAAAAAACAGCAATTACTTTTGCCGCGCCTGCTTTGGCGCAAGTTTGAATTCAATAAAACTATAGAGAGTGCTCAAATATAATATAGACATTACGCAAAAAAACTTTTAGAAAAAGCAATTATACAAATCTATAAGGAATCAATCATTGATGAAATAATATAGAAAATGACACAAAAAAATGAATATAAATATAGACAATAAAATGTAAAAGAAATCCGAACGGGTACTCACGATCCACGATCATCCACGCCGGGCACCCGCTAGTGATGTGATGAGATTTTCCTGTATAGTGAAATTAAGAAAGCACAACAACACTCGTGACTATCGTAAGTAAACTTGAAGGCATGTGGAAAAACTTGGTATTTTGTTTTTTATATATTTTAAAATATCATCTGAATTACTTTATGTTTACTCTTTGCTTTTTTCTTTCGCATCTCTCGTATCTACTACATTAGTTAGTATGTTCACTTTTTCCTTTAAGCTTTGTTTTAACTTTACACAATTTTTTTGTTTTAAAATTATAGTTAAATAAAACGTTTGAATCACCTGCGACAATTATCAGTCAGTTTCGGTGCACTTGGAAAAAGCTTCCTGCCGCTCGGAACATTTCATCCTAGCTGATATTCACACATTTACTAATATACGGACGTTCAATTTCAGGTGGCAGGGGGAAATTGTAAGTTACGACATGATTGTTTACTTCATTTATGAAATGCACTTATATGCCGGGGTCTGTGTCACACAATAACCATTAAAATAGAAGTAAAAAGCGAAGGTGGGATTTATTGAAAAATAAATGAAAACTATCCAGTTAACCCTAAAAGTGCACTTCTCACCGTAAATAATTATATTTGCAGGTGTCTTATCTACAGACATAATCTTGGATAACAATTGCATACTTCATCGGAATCCACTTGATAAGCAAACAATGCTCATTGAAAGTTTATTTTATATTGTCGCTACGAAAATGTTCTCAAATAAAATTTCCCATCTTTGATTTTTATCATTTAAGAAATGTTTTGATTGAATAAACTACGTGGCTAAATTCTTTCATCAGCACTGTCACATGTCACCATTTAGTCCATTTCCACAATTTTCGTTTGTACTTATTGCAGCAATTTCTAGTGTTGAATACTCTTTCCATGTAAATGAAATATTACATGTTTGGATTCACCTGGTCACAGATCTATGGGAAAATGCTTGTTATGACAAAAATTTAGCGAGTTTTATCCCGCTCACATTAGATCAATTTAAGATACTTCTTTATATCAACTTTTCTTTTTCCTTGGCCACACAGAGAAACGCGAAAAGATTCGAAAAGATATTTTTCGGTCAAACGCGTATTTTTTTTGTTCGGGTTGGTGCTTTTTTTCAGGGACTTGCGCTTTTCTATATCTTCTTTCGCAAAAAGTTAGACTAATGAAGTCTCCTTGATTTGGTTGGCACATTTCCCTTAGAGTTGCGTTCTAGCAGCAGTACTTGCGCTCTGATCCTTCGTTAAATCATTTTACCCCAAGTATGCACCATACAAACACAGAATGTATTCCATGAAAGTGTTCTGTGTACTTCTGTGAAACGTTCCATTTTGTTTGTATTTTACGATTCATCTCTGTGTGCACGTTTCTTTCAAAAAGTATTGTGGAGGAGTTTTCGAACTTGTATTGGAACATGCACGGTACTTTAACACCAACGGTTTCACACGAACCGATTTCCATACTCGATGAAAACGAAGTAGCATCACAGCATTTCGACAAATTTCCGACAAAAACGCTAATTGTTACTTTCAAATTCTTTACATGTTAAGCGCATTCAGTAAAGAATTGTTACTAGGTTCGGTGGCAAGTCAAAGACGCCTTCTGTAATTATCGTTTCAAATGATATGGCAGATCACCGCTACTGTTTACTTAATTTACACACTTGCAAATTGTTTCCTTTGGGGACCAGATTATTTCTGGGAGCTAAAGAATAACGGTACCGCCTTCATTCGACGAACACTTTAGTTTTCAATCGTGGCATCGAGCCGTCCCACACTCCCGACGTGATCGCTGTCGCGATTCCCAGCAGACTCCTCGTTTTCAATTTTGGATCTGTACAAAACCTGTCTTTTTCTCCATCCCGTGCCTACGGTGAATTAAATCAGCTGTCCACTCAACTGAACTCCAATGCATTCCATCATTTAAGGCACCGTTGTTTTGCACTAAATCAGTGTTTCCACATCCTAAATTGCAATGGGCAGATTTAAAATTTTTAAAAACCAAAATTTACCTGATGTAGGAATATTTTAAATGAACTAAAGAAATTTAAATGAAGTGAGAAAAGATAAATGAATTGAAGAAATTTAGATGAAGTAAGGAAAAGTGAAATTTTTAAATAGTAATAAAAATTAAATTTCCTGAAAAATATAATTAAAGGAAAGCGTTTAAATTTACTATCGAGGTAAATTGATACGAAGTTACATATAATAATAAGAAAAAAAACTTTTCTACAAATTACAATCACCGAGGAAATAATTACATTTTTCCTTTAAATCTGCCATTACAATTGGGATAGAAGATAGGAGGGTTTTCGAGCAGTTTGGTAGTGTGACTGCTCGATTACTACATTCGTCACTATTACGAGAAAACTAAAAAAAAATTTCCGTACTGCATAGATGTCAGTATATTTTCAAATACGCGAGTACATTACAAAATATTTCATAAAATGTTTCTATATTCTAAGCTTACTGTATTTATTGGCACATATAAAAGCCGAGTGCCTAAACAAGTAGGTAGAGACAAATTATCCGCACGTTTACTTATCGTAAGTAAAATACGCTAGCTAGGTTTTTATACTGTATATGCAGCCATGCAATTCAAACCGTATAACAATATGTAGCTACCTAATAACAATAAATAAAGAACAACATGGAAATGTTTTCTGATCTACTGGTTCAACAATAGTTGCAAAAATGTATACATTTATCGCTTTGATTCCAGACACTCGACTTAGAAAAATATACATATTTTTTTTAAATCGGTATGTAACTATGGTATTTTTTTTATTGGTTTGCCATTTTTTTCTTCCTCTTTCTTTCGATATATTAATAAAAAAAAGTAATATTAATTTATGATCATTATTTTCAATCTCGAAAAACTTAAAAATTGATTCAAATCAAATTCATTTCACTAGCAATAATTTAGAAATAAATTATATACATTTTTTACTCTTAATTGAAAAATTTTTATATGCAAGGATTTTTTTATATCGTAAGTATAAATAATATTGCATTGGGAAAAATCATCGTGTTAATTCAAATCTTAAAAGTAAGTAGGCAAGATTATTAAATATTTTATACATATAAAATAAATGAATAAAATAGTCCTTACTGAATATAGTTTGACCGGGAAATTAACTAAATCACTACTCCTCTCAATACATGATACTTTGTTTTTGTCGTAACTCGCACCACCCTTTTTTCGTTATTGTAATTTGATTATGTTTTGTTGAATTGCAATTGCATGATATTAAATGTGATTTGACAGTTATAAAAGTTTTTATTTAAAAACTGCTGTACTACTATTATAAAATGGATGTCCTTGATTACTAAACTGAAACTGTTCTCATTGTTGCCTTACACCGGTTTTATGTTCTATTGAATATATCACTTCTTTACACACTATGAATATAATAGTAAAAATTATTTTTCTTTCGATCAAGATATTTCATTTACACAGTCTATGTTGGTCACATTTTCATACATGAAATGTATATACCTAGTATTATGGAAACGCTCAATTTCCGTTGAGAACGCAACAATAAATTAACGTTTTTGACGAAATTAACTCAAGAAACTTTGCCGCGACATGTTATCGTTATTTAAGTTATTATCAATTTACTTCATAAGTTTTTTCACATTCGGACAATTATATAATTTTATAAACATTATCTTTAATGTTCATTTTAGCAAACAATTAATTTCATACTAAATTTAATTATTACGAAACACCAACATCATCACCATACTAAATTTAATTATTACGAAACACCAACATCATCATAGACAGAGATCAGATGTAAACCTCATTTTTTTATAATTTTCTTAGTCGTGTGTGTTGATCGCCAAACACACTGACTACGTACTCAATGCAAGGCCCTAATGTGGAAAACAACAGACATTATCACTTCCAATCTCAACAATTAAAAAGCAAAAGTTCTTATTTCCGTATGTAATTTAAGAGCGCGATTGAAGTCCCAACCGACTTTGATATAACTATAACTACAAAAGACAGTTTTCCATGTTACTTTCGTGATTTTCCAACAATCCCAAATGGTGCAGAATCACCACTTCTTTGAACTTTTTCACCGACAATTCGGCTCGCTTCAAGGCAATTTTTTCCATTTTGCTTAGTGACAAAATGTTAATCGGAATTTTTCAAAGAATGCGTAGCCTAACTTGGTTTAGTAAAAACGACGAATTCAACAACACCATCAAAAACAATTAAGACCGAACTATCGATTTAATAACCAAAAAATAAAACTGTTTTTTAGATAATTACAAATTCAGGTACTACTACAATGATAACCGTTCATTCTTTTATAATAATTCGCCTCCTTGTTCCTTTCATAACCAGGCTTGGGACCGTCTTAGATGGAATCAAGACGCAGTTTTTGATTAAGCGGGTTTAAAACTGCCTTTTTTGAGTGAAATGTATAGTCGTTGAGCTTGATCTTCACTGTGTGTGACAGAATTACATGCCTTTAAAATGTACTAATTTGTTGAAATACTGCCTAGTCACTTCTAAATATTGTCCTTTATTTTCAATGTTGATACTAACCTATGAAAAAATACTCCAGTGGGCTGACGTTGCCTTCTATTATTGCATATTTTCACAATGCACATGATTTTAGATATTTCTTAGTTTTTTCCTCACATATAATTTAACCGACAAATAGTCTCTTATAGTCTTGTTGATGAAAAACGCACAAAGTCTACATTTTCACTGATTTTAACATGAAAATTACACACTGAACGAGTTCGTTTACGATTTTTTAAAGTCGAATTTGATAGTGAATATAAAAACAACATGATGATTTAAAGATTTCTCCTTATCGACAGAAAGAAGTGATGTTAAGAAATAGCAGTATTCTTTTAGCATCAGACCGTTCCTTTTAGTTACCTGCTCCAAGCATTTTATGTTCAAAACAGTCACTCAAACACATCCACTCAGATCCAAAACTAACGATAGTTACAAGCCATATGGCAGCAGCGCTTGCTACCACACACTTGACCATTAGTAGGCCGACTTTGCTGGCTAACTTACATGGCGTTATATGAAGAATTGTGGTGGTGCCAACAAAAATTCGAGGTTTTGTACGGTTTAGAGACGGATTTCTACAGTGAAATCCAGATGATCCGCGGAGAACACAATAGCGCTCCTAGTGAAGTTAAAATTATTTCAGTTCTTATACCCGTTAATTTTTATCGCCTTCCAAAGTGAATTTATAGGAGTTTGTTTACATCTCAACGCTGAGCTATCAGTCGAAGGTGCAAAACGTGTGCTTCATTTGCTCGTCTTGGAAAGTTTAGGAGCACAATGGGCTATACAAGGTGAATTTATAGCATGCACGGAATGCGTTCGGCACGTTTTTTATTCGGAAAATAGTGTAAATGACGAAATATAAGCATTTGCTAATGCCGCAGTTGGGTGACAGCTACCGGAAGCTTGTCCATAGTAGGCCGACTTATACATATGCAAATTGCTACCATATGGCTTGTATCTATCGTCAGTTTTGCTCAGATCGCAATCAACACCGACGTATGTGTAACAAACCTTCCAACAGAAAATTGCATTTGTAGTAGTCAGCCTACGTCTGGCCAGCTGGCGTGAGCTGTCAGCCTATTTCGGTAGATCGCAAATTCTTGTACCAGCGCCATCTTAATATAATGGCCGTATTCCAGCTGATAAAAATCTCAGCTGATACCTATAATAACGACGTCATCAATTTTTTGCTTTTCTTTTCATGATCAGCTGAGTGCAGTGACATTTCATTCTACCGCGAAATGTTCAACTTGAATCTCGCCGATTCAAAATAATTTCGCTGTGGAATTCGCGCGTTTTATAAACCAAAATGTTGGGGAGCAAAACTCTGTGTCTCAGTAGTACATTTGCCTAAAAACGCAAAATAATGTCGTGCCATAGTACGTAAACGAAGTGCCGGCGACTCGTGCAACTTTAAAAAAGTGAACTTCTAATCCTGTTCAAATGCTAATATAGAATGGCAACACAAATTGCACGTGATGCTCTAACCAGCATATCACGCGACAATTCTGCAGATAACGAGAAGTTCAAGGAGGATTTGATGAACATCGCACGGACGACATTGAGCTCAAAGATCTTGTACCAGCACAAGGAGCTCTTTACAAAGTTAGCAGTTGATGCTATCTTGAGGCTGAAAGGTTCCGGCTAACTAGATGCCATTCAAATTATCAAGAAAACTGGCGGAACTTTGGAAGATTCCTTCTTGGATGAAGGCTTCTTCCTGGACAAGAAACCAGACATGCATCAGCCGAAGCGTGTTGAGAATGCAAAGTTCCTAATCGCGAACACGCCTATGGACACAGACAAGATCAAGGTGTTCGGCAGTGAAGTGAAAGTTGATTCAATGGCGAAAATAGCAGATTTGGAACTGGCTGAGAAGGAGAAGATGAGGGACAAGGTTGACAAGATTCTGGCTCACAATTGCAATGTTGTTGATCTATAACTACCCAGAACAATTGTTCGCTGATGCTGGTGTTATGGCCATTGAACATGCAGATTTCGATGGTATTCAGCGTCTTGCCTTGGTGACTGGAGGAGAAATCACATCCACCTTCGACAACCCGTCGATGGTCAAGCTGGGTGAGTGCCAGCTCATCGAGCAGGTTTGTAGAATGAATTGGAAATGTACGTCCAAGTGTCTAAATTCTGAAATTATTTTATAGGTAATTATTGGTGAAGATACACTCATGCGCTTCAGCGGCGTTGCCTTGGGTGAAGCTTGCACAATTGTAATCCGCGGAGCTACTCAGCAAATCGTCGATGAAGCAGAACGATCAGTCCATGACGCGCTTTGTGTTTTGGCTGCTACTGTTAAGGAATCACGAGTTTTGTATGGAGGTGGCTGCAGTGAAGCTTTGATGGCCTGCGCCATCTTCAAGAAGGCTGCAGAAACTCCTGGAAAGGAAGCGATTGCTATGATGGCCTTTGCTCGTAAATATAATTTAATTTGAGCAAGACGAACGAAATTTATAAATTACAATTCATTTCACAGGTGCTCTTCTCCAACTCCCAATAGCAATTGCAGATAACGCTGGATATGATTCAGCACAACTTGTCTCCGAACTACGCGCTGCACATTCACAGGGTAAACATTCCCAAGGCTTGGATATGGACAATGGTAAAATTGCGTGCATGAAGGAAATAGGCATCACTGAATCGTTTGCTGTGAAACGACAAGTTTTGTTATCGGCTTCTGAGGCAGCCGAAATGATTTTGCGTGTTGATAATATTATCAAGGCTGCATCACGGAAACGTGTTCAAGATCGTGGCTACTGTTAGATTTAGGCTTTTTCATATGTTAAGCATCTAATTCTATGTCTCATCCAAATACATAATATGTAAACATTTCCTTCGTTACTTTTAACTGCTAATATTTAACCCTGACAACAGCCAGGGATCTTATTTTTGCTTTAAATTAATCTTGTTTTCACTTGTATTGAAGACTGCAATAAAAATACATTTGTATGACAAGTTTTAATCGATCAAATGATAAAGATTGTATTTACAGTTTTCTTCAATCCACTTCCAAAAAAAAATTATCACATACTTCTATTTTCAATTAATAATAAACACAATAGTTTATAAAGTGAGGCTTTATATGCAATTGAATTATTTGATCTGAAACGATTATAAAGAAAGCAAGATATATTTTTTTTGATAGTCGCTTTTCACTCATTGTTTAATTTTTTAGGGCCCTGAAAAGGGCCATTTGTTGTTCGCCATCCCGGGTATGCACCGACATCGATTTAAAGTCCCTGGGGTCACACTATCGAATTGGATCCGTTCCACGAATCTAAGCAGGTCCGGAGTCTATTCAGCTGGAGGCGATGGTATCTGAAACGATTAAAAAGAAAGCAAGATATTTTTTAGCCCTGAGAAGGGCTTTTGGACTTGATAGTCGCTTTTTACGCATTGTTTAATTTTTTAGGGCCCTGAAACGGGCCATTTGTTGTTCGCCATCCCGGGTATGCACCGACATCGATTTAAAGTCCCTCGGGTCACACTATCGAATTGAATCCGTTCCACGAATCTAAGCAGTTCCGGAGTCTATTCAGCTGGAGGCGATGGGATCTGAAACTATTAAAAAGAAAGCAAGATATTTTTTAGCCCTGAGAGGGGCTTTTGGACTTGATAGTCGCTTTTTACTCATTGTTTAATTTTTTAGGGCCCTGCAAAGGGCCATTTATTGTTCGCCATCCCGGGTATGCAGTGACATAGATTTAACGTCTCTCGGGTCACACTATTGAATTGAATCCGTTCCACGAATCTAAGCTGGTCCGGAGTCTATCCAACTGGAGGCGATGGGACCTGAAACGATTTAAAAGAAAGCAAGATATTTTTTAGCCCTGAGAAGGGCGTTTGGACTTGATAGTCGCTTTTACTCTTGGTTCATTTTTTTAAGGCCCTGAAAAGGGCCATTTGTTGTTCGCCATCCCGGATATGCAGCCATACAGATATAGAGTTTGTGTCGGGAGTCCACCTGTTGAGTCGAATTCCATCGCATAAAACCGCTCCGGCGTTTTTCCAGCTGGAGGAAATGGGACCTGAAACAACCAAAACAAACAAAGGAATCATGCAGCCCTGAGAAGGGCTTATTAAATTTTACAGTTACTGAAGTCTTCGTAGAAATATACTAAACCTTAAAAAAATGAAAGCTATGAAAGCTCCTCGGTGAAAGTTATACTATACGCACTTAGAATATTTTGAAAGAACTTGTCGCGCAGCAGTAATTTAGCTATGTATGCCGAGAGCATCTTTATTTCTTACATCAACGATAACTAATTGGAAAGATAAACTAAAATGACATCCGCACTAAGTTTGTTTACATATATCAAACACTCACTCGGGGCCAGTAAAACAAACCAAGTGAAATATAACTTTACGCATCCGATTTACATTATTGTTAAGCGAGTCTCACTAAAATATCCGCCACCAATTTTCACTTAAACAATATTAATAATTCACTTTACGTGCGACTGCGACACTTCACTTGAAAACTTTTGAACTTACGGCACCAACTTTATCACGTGATTTCTCATATTTTAAGCGGTTTACGGAAATGCAAACTATTACTTTCATTGGAGCAGTTATTCGAGCTACGCGCACCGAAATTTGGCCGTTCAAATCGCACGGGTTTGCCTTACAAATTTATTTTTAACACCGATTGTCGATTTTAAGCATTCGAGATGCGAAGAAACGTCACTTCACTGACAAAACTGCACAGCTGATGAACCGCCGCCATCTTAACCCTTATGAAATACGTCATCGACTTCGCGAATCCGGCCATTATATTAAGATGGCGTTGCTTGTACGTTGTAACCAGAGCATATCTACTAACAAGCACTTTCACATAGAACAAATTTCGCATCTAACGGTAGTTAACGTAAAAACCGATTTGTGTATGTATTGCATAAAATTAGAAATCGATTTGTGTATGTATCGAGTAAAATTTATTTTCCTCTCAAATTGTTAGAAAGGAAAGAAAGAAATGCAAAATAATGTCTCTTATGTTATTTTACGTCCCTTTCTAATCGGAAAAAACAGCTGGTGCAGTTGCTTGTTAGTATATATGCTCTGGTTGTAACATATGCGATCTTTGACATGATAAAGATACAAATCCAAGACTGACGTGAGATAGGAAGCCATATGGCAGCAGCGCTTATTACCCCACACATGAACACTAGTAGGCCGATCTTGCAAGCTAACTTACATGGCGGTATATGAAGAATTGTGGAGGTGCCAACGAAAATTCGATGTTTTTTACGGTTTAGAGACGGATTTTTACAGTGAAATCCGTATGGTTTGTGGAGAACACAATGGCGCTCCTAGTGAAGTGAAAATAATTTCAGTTCTAATAGCCGTTTAACTTTTATCGTCTTCCAAAGTGAAAGAATAGGAGTACGGAATGCATACCATGCATGCTTAAAATTCACCTTGCACTGTCCACGTTGAGAAGTTAACGCTAAACTATCTATGGAAGGTGCAAAACAAGTGCTCCATTTGCTAATCTTGAAAAGTGTCGGGGTGCAGTGGACAGTGCAAGGTGAATTTTAAGCGTGCACGGTATGCGTTCCGTACGTTTTCATTCGGGAAATAGTACATATTACGCGATATAAGCATTTCCTTATGCCGTAGTTGGCAGACAGCTCACGGAAGCTTGTCCAATAGTAGGCCGACTAATGCATATGCGAATTGCTGCCATATGGCTTCCTATTTACGTCAGTTTTGGACAAATCACATTCCTTGCATGCCAAAAATTCACCGTACACTGTAAAGCTACACCATTTAAAGCAACCAAATGAAACAAACGTTCAAATCCACCCACTGACAGCTAGCTTGAGAAAGTAAACAGATTCATATTCTTTTAACTTTGGACATGAATAAAACGAACTGAAACGAAATTCACCTTAGAAGAACGCTACAATATTTGTCGTGGACCATCAGGATTTCACAATTAAAATTCATCTCGACACCATACTAAACCTCGAATTATCATCGGCACATCCACATTTCTCCATAAACCGCCATATAAACTAGCAAGCAAAGTCAGCCTGTGTAACGTTATGTATTTGGTAGTAGAGCTTTTTGGTACTTTGCTTGTTAATCTGTAATAAGGCTTTAACCGCAATTGAACAATCCATTTAAATGCTTCACGCTTTCAATCAATTACAGGGTGCGTTAGAAAAACCCGGAGAAACTTCACATTAATTTGTCACTGTAGTGGATCTCAACGACAGTTGTCATTTCAACTGAGTAGAAGTGTGTACGTTTGTGCGTGAATTCTAATCGACGGAGTTAGTGCAATCGAGGAACGGCGGTTATTGGAAGTTCGCGCTGGATGGTCGCTGACAGATATTATAAAAATTTTCGGGTATCCGAAAGTCACGATTTAGGATATTGCTCAGAAGTATGCGGCCACGTAAAATTGTGAGGAAGGTTCTCCTAGCTCAGCAAGGAAAACTCATGCGAAGGAGAAGACGGCAAGGACCCCGGAAGTTGTTCGAAGGGCCTAAGACCTCATTTCGGAGGATCTTGGGAGCTCGCTCAGGAAATTGGCGGCCACCTTGGGTATAAATGAGGCGTCGTGCCTCGAATCATCGAACGGGACCTGATATACACGTCCTACGTAATAAAGGTGCGACAGGTGCTTCCAAGGCTGCGAAAACAAAAAATTGCGTGCTGTTATTTGCTTCTATGTTGATTGAAAAATGAAGCTGCGGATCGCATCTGGCTTTTTCCTCCCAACTTGCAGATTTGAACCCCTTACTTAAAAGTCCAGACATCCTAATGTGGCATTCCTACAGGCCACTGTTGAAGCAAGCGGGGGTTATAATGAGTTATAAATTCAAGGAGAATACCTAGAACTAAGGTATGATAACTTTTGTGGTAAATATTAGTATATAATAACTTATTATTATTATAAACAGCGTTTTCTTTCCGGATTTCGCTGACACACCCCGTATATCCACATCCAAAAAAAAAACGCACAGTTGCACTTCACTGTACACTGGTACTTTACCATACAACCTAACTCTCACACTTCACCATCACCTTAGAAACTTTTTGCAATCACTGCAAACAGATCACTAGTAATCTCGCACTTTCACTTACGGTACGTATCACACACACGTAAATTTAAACTTACCATATACCATCCATTCATACTAATACCTCAAATGCACTAAAGACTACTTCTTAGCAACTTTCACTATTACTCCACAATTTCTTCTACCCATGTCAATCATCTTTCCATTTTATTTCGCACTTCTCAATCACTTGTCCACTATCATGCGAACCCTATTTTTTTTGTTTTGTGTTTGGGAGTTGAAGGCTCATTTACGCACAGAGTGTGGGACTACCCTGCTCACAAGAAGGCGACTGGACTACCCACTAAACACCTCCCCTGTCAACCTAAAACTAGCCTGGAACTGTTTGACACATTACTTCGGGCCAGGCTCATTTTGTTACGCCGTGAGGTGCTTTCAAGCTGGGGGACCGCTCTCCTAATGGGAGGGAAGATGCGAAGAGGGAGTGCTACCAAAGCGAACCTCAGCCCCAACGCCCCCGGCTGCTGTGAGGCCCTTTTATCTTTTAGGACAACCCGAATATAATGTGCCATAGTCTATGTGGTCTAGTAGTTAGAGCATGAACGCATAAGCCGAAGACCCCATTTTCAAATCTCGTTGGGAGCAACGTGATGTAGTTCAGGGGATTTTCCGGACAGATTATGAGTGTTCGCTCAGAAGTGATATATACTGATTTAATCAGATCATATCATAGCTGAGCAGGCACACGGGAGCATGGTACTGGCCAAACCAACTTCCGAAAAAATCAATACGGTCATGAAAATGAGCTACTCTAACTATTTCTAAGCGAAGGCCCGAGAGGGGCTGTAAAGCTACAAAGAAGAAAGAAGAAGAATATAATGTGCCACCTGGTTCCATTTGTCAACCGATTCGTGCATCACCGCGACTGTATTGTCCGGGTTGAGCTCTCTCGCCTCCCTGTAGAGGTCCCTTCGCAGCATGACCCATCTTTTGCACACAAAAAATGTGTGGCTGGCATTGTCTCCTTCCCTGAGCAACATAGACAATCGGAGGACCCTGACTAAATCTTGTGCGGGTAAGACTGAAAACACCCATGCCCGCTCAAAAGCTGGGTCAGATAGAAGTCAGTCTCACCATGCCTTCGATTTAGCCACGGTCTCACATCCGGGATGAGGCGCGCAGTCCACCTTCCCTTCGTGCAATTCACCCAAGACTGCTGCCAATGGTTGAGTGAGCACTGTCTCTCCTCGCGGACAACCATCTCCCTCGCATTCACGTTTCGGCGCAGGTAGATAGCGCGGCACTCTCTAGCAAGGAGGGCGACAGGTATCATGTCTGCAATGACTTTCACCGCCGAGTCGGAGACTGTCGGATACAAGATGCAATTCTCAGTGATCCTCTTCTCTGTACCTGTGCCAGGCGTTTTCGGCAAACCTCCTTGCTGAGAGCGTCACTCCATACCTCTGCTCCGTACAGTAGCACTAACCCTACAGCACTCATCAAGAGGCGTCTTCTTGATGGGCCGGGTCTCCCTACGTTGGCCATAAGTCGAATCAGAGCCACTTCTCCTGAAGCAACCTTCTCAGCCGTTGCCCTGATTTGCTCAGAGAAACTCATCTTCGAGTCGATCAGTAGCCCCAGGTACTTGACCGATGGCTTCGATTCGATTCACGAGCCTCCAATACTGATCATCCTTACTCTAGGGATCCTCTTTTTTGTCAAGATGACCACTTCGGTTTTCTCCAGTGCTAGACTGAAACCGCGAGCAGTCATCCAGTCCCTCACTCGGCGCATTAGCATACCTAGCCTAAGTTGCACTTACTCAACAGTGCGTCATGTGACCAGAGGCGCACCATCATCAGCATAGCCGATCAAGTGCGACTCATCTGGCATCTCAAGTCTCAGTCGCCCGTCGTGAGACACGTTCCACAGGTCCCGACCAAGGATAGATCCCTGGGCAACACCCGATGTTTCCGCCATCCTTCTTTGGCACTGTGTCTTGTGTATTCTGGAACTTGAAAAGAGTTTTCCAACGTGTCCAGAATATCCACACATCTAGCACAGTCGAAGGTGTTCCTCACGTCGAGTGTCACCAACAATCCGTCGCTTGGTGCAACTACAGTCTCTGCCTTGTGGACCACGCTCACCCCCTCTGCAATCGCATCAACGGTAGAACGTCCTGCTCTAAGGAAATACTACCAAAGAGATAGATCCCCAGCAGCACGTATCGCGTCAGTAAATTTTCCCTTATTGAGTTTCTCTAGCACTTTCCCAGCCGCGTCTAGCATGCATAACGGGCGGTATGCAGACGGGTGTTTAGGATTTCCCCTCCCATTACTGATCAGCACAAGTCTCGCCACCTTCCATCGTACCGGGAAAACCCCGTCCCGTAGGCAAGCGTTGAATGTGCTGAGCAGCAAGTCAGGACAATGATGATAGACCAGCCGCAAGACCTCAGCTGGAACACCATCTGGAACTGGAGCCTTCCTCGCTTTCAACGAAAGGGCTGCCTTTTCCAGTTACGCCTGTGTGAAGAGTGGACACTCGACTGCTGTATCACCATGGACAGCGTCAACACGGACGGGATGGGCGGGAAATAGTGCCTGCACTATCTCGTCCATCTTTTCCGCATCATGTATACAAGGCTTCCGTAGGGCACCAACCTTCCGCATAACTAGCTTGTAGCCAAGGCCCCATGGATCCTTTTTCATATCGTCCACTAGGTCTTGCCAGCGGCGAGCCTTGCTACTGTTGATCAGTTTGCGAAGGCATTTCCTGACTGACTTATATGCTGCTACCTGGTTGCTTGCCTCGTCACGGTCCCGTGCCCGTTAAGCCTGAGGCCGAAGCTTGTGATACTGCCTTCGCTTTTAAGCGATTGCAGTTGACCACCAGTACACTGGGGGTTTACCGTGCCGAGGTTTTCAACGGGGCATAGAAGCGCAACAAGCAGTCATAATAATGCCTATAGTTGAGTTCACCACGTCTTGAGCTGCCAGTTCTCCCATCCCCTCCGAGTCTCCCTGCAGCGGTGCACCCACTGTGAGTACCTCAATGAACCTCTCGACGCCCATCCTTCTGATGTTCCACCCAATTGTAGAAAGCCGAGAGCATGGACGTCGGGGGACAACATCTCAAGCAGATTGCGCTCACGACCGCTGGCTGAGTAGTCCTCTAATACTCTCCAATTATGTATCCTCCGTACTAACGACTCCGAGGCGAATGTTACGTCCGGTATGGTTCCTTCACAGCCAATTAGCAAGAAAGTCAGCGTAAAGTCAAAGTCAAAAGCAATTTATTAAGAACTAGTCGTTATAAATTTTAAAAGAATATAAATCAAATTATAAACAATAAAAAAACGCAAATATAGTGGCCCAAACGGTTCTCTAAATTTATATGTTATCAGTTAAACACATTTTATCAAAAAAACTATAGCAAATTCAATATAATTATGATTTGATTGGAAAAGGGAGAAAAAACCAACCTAGACTATTCCAAAATCATTTATACTTTTAACACAACAGTGAACTTTGATCCTACACCTAATATGTTATAACCTAATACTAATAAAAACCAATCAAAAACGTTATGCTATACTTAAAAATTCTATCACAATGTTGCTAACCGACGCGTCTAACCTTGTCTCTAAACTTAAAAAAATAAACATAACATATACCTAACCTACCCCTAATTTTTAACAAAAATAAACATTAACACTAAATGTAGCAATAATGAGCTGAAACTCAGAAACTAAGTAACGAAAAACACAAAAACTGAAAATAAACGCGAATAACTTGGACATTGTCATTCAGTCACCAATACCTAGATTGCTCCGTCTCAGCTCGATCAGCTTCAACAAATTTAGCAAATGAGTATATCCATTGGAATTGTTGGTCTCGTGAACTCAGATTCGGAGGATATTTTATATTCTTATCGGTGGCCCGTCGATATATGTGATATATGACTGGAACACCATCAGAATCAAAAACATATCGATTCATGTCGAAATACACAAATGCTTCTGGAGAAACGAAGCCAGTAGCGAGGCAAGCCGCAATATAACCGTCTGTCGGGTGGAACGGCTGTGAAATCCAAGGGTTTTCACGCACAGTTACAGATCCTGCGATGTGATTCCGAAGAGGTTTCAATATGAAGATATCGACTCTTGCCACTTTAGCAGTTTGATAAATTCTTCTATTCGATATATAATGCTTCCAATCCGTCTCAGACTTTCTGTACAAACCAGTTTTTGAATGGAAATGTCCGTACATGTGCACGAAGACATTTCCTTTCGTAAATGATTTCCCGCATAACATATTGCACATCATGGCAACAAGGTGTCTGGGGAACCTGTCCTAAAAAAGTTTAAAAATTAGTCCATCTAACCACACCGTATCGAAAGCTTTCTCCACATCAATCGTCAATGTTACCAACAGATGTCCAAGGTTACTTTCGGTATTGCATGTATGGTCGAAAGTCTGACACGAAAACCAAATTGGTAATTCGGTATTAACTCATATTTCTCAATGTGGGCGTTTAATGCTCTGTTGAGTATCACTTCAAACACCTTGCTGATGTTAGGCAGCAAGCTGATTGGGCGATAGCTTTTAGGGCATGAAGATTCTTTTCCTTTCTTCAAAATTCGAAATACCTTAGCCTTTTTCCACTCATTTGGGAAATATGAATTGCTCAACATGTTGTTGAACAATATGCAATAATTCCTATTAGCAACTATATTTTGAATACCGTCAATACCACATGATTTCTTGTTGTTTACCCTGCCAAATATGAAACACAAGTCTTCATAGCTGACAAAATAATCAATAAGATTCAAGCTCGGTATGATGTCAGATATTAATGTTTCATTGAAATGAAGAATTGATTCACCGTTCAGGCTTGATTTGAAGTCGGAAACTTTTGCTTCAACGACTTCTGAAAATATTTCATTCCCTCTCTCAGGATTTGGTAGATGAACCAATTCAAAATGTGTTCCAATCAGGGTAAGTTTATGCAATCCCTCACAAATAATCCTGTTTCCATTTCTATCCGGAGTCGTACTATCAATTTCGATACCAGCCTTATCGAGAAGATTTATCTCATCACTAGTGACTTCAAGATTCGATACCTTCACTCGAGACTTCTTACGGAATATGCTATTCACTTTCGTGAACACGCCATCTGGGTCCTGTGGGCTAATACCCTTCAGTTTTTCCGCCCATTGATTCCTTACCTCACTCCTGAAGTATGAATGGATTAAGTTACGGACATTCTTCGGGAGTAATTTCAACAAAGCCAACGAGGGATGGTTGTAGTCCAAAAATCGTCGATAAATATTGTTGACGCATGTGAGAAGAAGGCTGTTCAATCTTTTCAGCCTGACAATGGTCGGTGTTTCATAGCCTTCCATATTCATTATTTAATCTTTGGAACTACTTTCTCAATCGTTTCCAACGTCAACATCTCTAACTTCGACAAATAGAGATCTATTTCATCATAAGTGAGATTCGTGTCATCTGGAACCATTGAACAAGAGTTGCCATCATCAGAACGAGAACATTGCTTCTGGTACTCTGGATTAAACTTCTTTTGAAACTTTCCCCAGTCTGTTTTACTGAAATCAAACCAATAATTTTCATGTTGAATTTGATTGAGGAAGACATCATCCCTTTGATGATTGATTTCCATTACGATTGCGTTATCGTCACTATCGTAGGGAAGCACCTGCGGTTTCCATTGAGGACTATTCAAGCTGAATTCAAGTCTTGCGTCAGCAATGCAGAGGTCCAAATATGAATTTGTCCTAGGGTATGTTGGGAACTCTGACCCATATAGATTGCACCTGTATTCAATTTGGTTCTCTGTTATCCCCAATTTCAGGGATACACCTCTGGGATTATTGTTGACGTTCAGCCATGATGTATGCTTGCCAATCAGGTCAACAGCAAGAATATAATAACCATCCAGCCTGTTCAATTTGAGTATTTCAAACAAGGGATTGAGCACCTCTTTGAACTTGAGAACCTTTCGACCAGTTGCATAGGCAGAGATAACGAAGAGGTTATCCCCACCTGGCAGTGAGATTTTAATGACGGACACTTCAAGAGATTCAAAGCTTTTGAATTCGACTTTTTCAATACTTTGGAAACAATTGGATCTTCGCACCAATATCCCGGTGCCACCTCCCCCATCAGCTATTACCGTATCATTTCTTACAAATTCTAAATCCTTGAAAGTCATGGAGTGCCATGAATTGAGGTAGGTTTCAGTGAGAAGCATTATGTCAGGCTTTTGCTTAACAATCAATTCAAGGAGATAATCACACCGATGTATAGTAACAATGGAGTGGACGTTGATCGAGATGAGATGAATCCTATCCATGGGAATGTGACTAGATGAAAAGTTATTTTGCGGCATTTGAAAGCACTAAATGCTGGAAAACAAGATTAATTTTCAATCTTGTTTATCGATTCTCTTCGATTAAGGATTTAGTTGCTGGAAAATTTTGATGAGTAGCCCACTATTGCCACTTACATTATTTACATTATTTACCGCATTTTCTGCTGGTCCCCTAGCGGTGAGTGCAAATGATACTCCGGGCTTGACGAAGCTCGGAGCTAAGACACTGCGGTGTAGTTGTGTTTGCTTTGGGACAAATTTAACTCTCGCATCTTGATATCGGGAGCATCCTCGATATGATGCTGGATCATCATAAGCACCGCAGTTAACACAGTATAATTTATCTTTTGGCTCCGCCTAAGCCAATTTGCACTCGCCGGGAGCATGAACGTCCTTGCATTTGACGCATCGATAATGCATGGCGCAGTTGACAGCATGATGTCCAAATCTTTGACACCGAGAACACTGATTCACTCCCCTTTTCTGGAGGCGTTCTCACCTCAAGTATCTTATTTGTTGAAGAGCACTTGGACTGCCCTTATTTGAAATCTGCACCAAATAAAGTGGCAATTTTTTTTTTCTACCGTCGACCTTGTCGCGAACGTTTTAACGGAGATAAATTCAATTTCAGGTGCTGCTTCCTTAAACACCTGAAGAAGATCAACGGTCACCTCACCGCAGTCGAAGCCCGCAGGGGGAATACCGGTCGACAAGAGCACTCTTGGAGGCTAGCATTCTTTGAGAAGTTTCGCCCCCACGTACCCGAGGAAATTCCCGCAGGGAGAATGCCGGTCGACAAGAGCATTCTTGGAGGATAGGGGGGGCGCTGTGAGGTTCCCTCCTGGGATGACAGGTAACGACTCTGATTGGATCTGGAGTACACTTTGGACAACGAACTGGAATTGACGCTTTGGGCTGGCGGATGTGATGGTTTGGACCTAGTTGCTTTGCACAGTAGCGCCGAGGTGAAACTCGTGTGTGAACGGCTCCAGTTCAACTTTCATACCGTCTCCGTCCTGGCAAAACCTTGGCAGGCCTCGGAGTACGTTCGAAGTTCGCACCATCGGGTTGGTGGTGTAGGTTCGGTTGAGACGGACTCCCGAATAGCGCTGGTCTGGCTCTGAGCACTTGTCCCCATAAGGGCTTGTGCCAACCCTCGCATGGCCTCCTTGCTCTGCAAAGATAACCATGGGACCAAAAAGGCGACTACACACACGAACGAAGATAGCGGACCCAACAAAACTGGAGCAAACAAAATCGAAAGATCAAAAACATCCAAAAAACGAAACAAAAAATAACGATGACGCAACCAGCGGTTGCAGCCACGATGTCAACAGTACATCGAGAGCGGTACTAACCGCGACAAAAACGAAGACTAACATAATGACAGTGAAGGCAGACGAAAAACGGAGAATAGCAGACAGCCTGGTTCAGACGGAGATTCCTGCGGCGTTCGGGCGCAGCAAAAAAATGATGCGAACGCCCAAGCGTCCTATTAAGGAGAAACGGGAAACTCTGCAGAACACTTCAGGTGTTCGAGCGGTGGGAGATAACATAAAGAACACCGAAAATCCGATTGTCACTGCTGCGATCGTTACCGTAGCGACCGATGCAAGGGTCACAAATCCCGACATTGCAACGAAAAATCCAGAAGCCAACGAGGAGATTACGGCACTAAAAGCAAAGAGTGACCAGACACCGCGTGATTGCACCGGCAACGTTGAAAATATGGCGGAAGTACTGCACTTAGAAACGGAACGCGATAAGGATGGTTGCATGTTACAATTGCGGCCCAGCGATACGAAGAAGAAAGACTACTCTGAAGAGCGGGAGATGTTGTGAAAAGAATACAATCTGCATGCGACTCCCCAAAAATAAGCAAAGCAGCAAAGACAGGGCTCCTTGAACTGGAGGAGCTCCTAGATCGTATAGGGCACTATCGGAGGAGCTGGTTAAGGGCCAAAGACGAACAGAAGGCTAAAGAGGCGCTTGGGGCGAAATCTAAAGGCGACATGCAGATAGCTCCACCATTAAAAGTCAATAAAAGAATGGCGTCTAGCCCATTCGAAGGAGATCGGGATAAAAGGAGGAAGGAAGAGGCACTTGATGGGCGTGGAGCACCAGATCAGGGGTTCCAGACAGTGCTTACAAAAGGAGCGAAGAAAGCCGCAAAGAAACTCCTTCAAAAAAGCCAGAAAGTAAAGTTCGCACGGACGCCCAATTAGAAAAAGCATCTGATGCAAAACAGGAAAGGCAGAAGCCCCCACGAAGACCCCGGTAGCAGGCACTGCTCGTAAAGCCCCAAGATGGCCGATCCTACGCGGAGGTACTGCGGGACATCAGGGGAAACGTAAGGCCCGAAGACACCAACACTACCATTAAAGTAGTACGACCAACGCGGTCGGGCCACATACTGGTCGAATTCGGAGCAGAGGCCGGCAATAAAGAAGCATTCTGTGACCCAGTAAAGAAAGTCCTCGGCAAAAGCGCAACTATAGCCCCGCTCGAGCCGATGGCAACGATCGAAATACGAGACATTGACTGCGTGACGGATCTGGCCTAGGTAGAAGAGGCCATCAAAAGGGAGTTCCCTAGCGTGGGAAGGATCAAAGCGAGACTGACACCAGAAAACAACAGGGGACAACGCATGGCCATAGTTGACTTAACCGAAAAGGACGCCGAACAATTCCTGAACAAGGGCAAAGTACAAATTGGGTGGGTTGTCTGTAGGATACGGCGAAGAGCAACGCCTCTTCAATGTTTCAAATGCCTTGGTTATGGTCACACCACACAAGTATGCAAAGGATCCGATAGGAGTTCCCTATGTTAAAAATGCGGTGAAATGGGACATAAAAGAAAAGAGTGTACGAAGGAGGCACACTGTATTCTTTGCAAGGATGCTGATCCAAAACCTGATTTTGGACACGTCTTGGGACCAGGAAAATGCCGGGTGTTCAAGGAAATCAGAACTCAGATGACCCGCATCCTGCAGCTAAACCTACACCGCAGTTCAACCGCCCAAAATCTGCTTGAGCAGTTTGCGAGGGACATGAAAGCTGACTTCTTGCTGCTGAGTGAGCAACACCATAATAAAAGTCCTGCATTATGGTATTCTGATGAAAATGGTCCTGCCGCCATCTGGGTTCGGAACAGTGACTTTCAAGCGGAGTGTTGTGGACGGGGGGATGGTTTCGTGTGGGTTCGGTGCTCAGGGATCACCTTCTTTAGTGTGTACCTAACGCCTGACGAATCGATATCATCTTTCCAAGCCAAGCTTAATGCTTTGTAGGGCGCTGTCTCGAACGCATAGGGCAAAGTGCTCGTTGGGGACGACTTCAACGCTAAAGCGATCGAATGGGGCATGCCTCAGATGGATCCGCGGGGAAAACGAATCCTGGAAATGGCGGCCAAGACGGCCCTCGTCGTACTAAACTCCGGAAATACGCCGACTTTCCGCCGTATTGGCTGTGCGGGAACCATACCGGACGTGACATTCGCCTCGGAGTCCTTAGTACGGAGGATACACAACTGGAAAGTATTAGAGGACTACTCAGCCAGTGATCATCACTGCTTGAGATAAGTGATGCTGTCTTCCGACATGCGTGCTCTCGGTCTTCTACAACTGGATGGAACATCGGAAGAATGGACGTCGAGAGGTTCGTCAAGGTTCTAACAGCAGGTGAGCCGCTGCAGGGAGCCTCGGAGGTGACGGGAGAACGGGCAGCTCAAGACGTGGTGAACTCTACTATGAGCATCATTACGACTGCTTGCTGCGTTTCTATGCCCCGTCGAAGACCCCGGCACGGCAAGCCCCCAGTGTACTGGTGGTCTACTGAAATCGCTGAAAAGCGAAGGGAGTGTCAAAAGCTTTGACGTGAGGCTCAACGGGCACGGAACGGTGACGAGGCATGCAACTGGGCGGCAGCATTTAAGTCGGCCAGGAAATGCCTTCGCAAACTGATCAACAGTAGCAAGGCTCGCTGCTGGCAAGACCTAGTGGACAATGTGAACAAGGATCCATTGGGCCTTGGCTACAAGCTGGTCATGGGGAAACTTGGTGCCCTACGGAAGCCTTGTATACATGACGTGGAAAAGATGGACACGAAAGTGCGGGGACTCTTCCCCGCCCATCCTGTCCGTGTTGACGCTGTCCATGGTGAAACAGCAGTCGAGTGTCCACTCTTCACACTGCTGGAACTGGAGGAGGCAGTCCTCTCCTTGAAAGCGAGGAAGGCTCCAGGTCCAGATGGTGTTCCAGCTGAGATGTTGCGGCTCGTCTATTACCATTGTTCTGACTTGCTGCTCAGCACATTCAACGCTTGCCTACGGGACGGGGCTTTCCCGGTACCATGGAAGGTGGCGAGGCTCGTGCTGATCAGCAAGGGGAAGAGAAGTCCAGAATCGCCCGTTATGCATGCTAGACACGGCTGGGAAAGTGCTAGAGAAACTCATCAAGGGAAGACTCACTGGCGCGATTGGTGCTGCTGGGGACCTATCT
Organism: Odontomyia ornata; assembly: GCA_963969285.1. Taxonomy (NCBI): domain Eukaryota; kingdom Metazoa; phylum Arthropoda; class Insecta; order Diptera; family Stratiomyidae; genus Odontomyia; species Odontomyia ornata. The sequence goes on along the minus strand of OZ017740.1, from coordinate 245,180,339 downwards.
CCTCGGCAGTACGGCTTTAGAGCAGGACGTTCTACCATTGATGCGATTGCAGAGGTGGTGAACGCGGTCCAAAAGGCAGAGGCATATAGTCGCACCAAGTGACGGATCGTCCTGTTGGTGACACTTGACGTCAGGAATGCCTTCAACTCCGCTAGATGGGTGGATATTCTGGACACGCTGGAAAACTCTTTTCAAGTTCCAGAATATCTAATGCGGCTTTTGATGAACTACCTAAAGGACCGAAGCCTGCTCTACGACACGACACAGGGCCAACGAAGGATGGAAATTAGATCGGGTGTTGCCCAGAGATCCATCCTTGGTCCGGACCTGTGGAACGTGTTTTACGACGGGCTACTGAGACTTGAGATGCCAGATGAGTCGCGCTTGGTCGGCTATGCGGATGATGTTGCGGATCTGGACGCTGGCTAGGTATGCTAATGCGCCGAGTGAGGGACTGGATGACTGCTCGACAGCTCAGTTTAGCACTGGAGAAAACCGAAGTGGTCATTTTGACAAAAAAGAGGATCCCTAGAGTAAGGATGATCAGTATTGGAGACTCGTGAATCGAATCGAAGCCATCGGTCAAGTACCTGGGGCTACTGATCGACTCGAAGATGAGTTTCTCTGAGCAAATCAGGGCAACGGCTGAGAAGGCTTCTTCGGGAATATCGGCTCTGAGTCGACTTATGGCCAACGTAGGGGGACCCAGCCCATCAAGAAGACGCCTCTTGATTCTGTAGGGTAGGTGCTACTGTACGGAGCAGAGGTATGGGGCGACGCTCTCAGCAAGGAGGTATACCGAAAACGTTTGGCACAAGTACAGAGAAGAGGAGCACTGAGAATTGCATCTTCGTATCCAACAGTCTCCGACTCGGCGGTGAGAGTTATTGCAGGCGTGATACCTGTCGCCCTCCTTGCTAGAGAGCGCCGCGCTATCTACCTGCACCGAAACGAGGATGCGAGGGAGATGGTTGTCCGCGAGGAGAGACAGCGCTCACTCAACGATTGGCAGCAGTCTTGGGTGAGTTGTACGAAGGGAAGATAGACTGCGCGCCTCATCCCGGATGTGGGACCGTGGCTAAATCGAAGGCATGGTGAGACTGACTTCTATCTGACCCAGCTTTTGAGCGGGCATGGGTGTTTTCAGTCTTACCCGCACAAGATCGGTAAGTCACGGTCTCCCGATTGTCGGTTTTGCCCAGGAGAGGACAACGCCTGTCACACATTTTTTGCGTGTACCAAATGGATCAGGCTGCGAAGGGAACTCTACAGGGAGACGGGAGAGCTCACCCCGGATAATATATTGTGGTGATGCTCGAATCGGATGACAAATGGAACCAAGTGGCACATTATGCTCGGGCAGTCCTGAAATATAAAAGGGACTCACAGCAGCCGGGGACGCTGGGGCTGGGTTATCGCTCTTCTGGCATTTCCTCTTCCCCTCTCCCCTCCCGCTAGAAGAGGGACTCCCCAGCTTGAAGGCGCCCCACGGCTTAACAAAAGAGACCTTGCCCGAAGTAATGTGAGAAACGGTTCCAGGCTGGGTTCTCAGGTTGACAGGGGAGGTGTTTAGGGCGTAGTCCAGCCGCGATGGGAGTCCCACACTCTGTGCATAAATAGCATTCACCTCCCTACCACAAAAAAAACCCTTCAACCAAAATGTCTGGTTCTTTTCACTTTTTGGGGTATAGGTGAAGTGTGGAACCTCCCCAGGATTCAGTGCATTTTAGCTGATTTGAAATCAACCAGTGATTTCTTTGTGATTGTTAATTTTTCGGCATGAACTCTTTTAGCCTCGAAAATAGTTAATTTATTTTTGGCTTCCAATAGCCTAACCATAGGCTTTGCGTTTTGACCGAACAAGTTAATTGGCGGAACTTTCTTTGTATTTCTGTAAACTTTTTGAGAAGGACCAGCAGAACTGCGAGCTGGTTTCTTCTGCTTATTCTTATTTCTAAGTAAAGTATAAAATTATCATTGTTATTTAGATTAACATTACCTTCAATACTTTCTTCAAAGTCCATTTCTTATTGGAGTCCATCCAGCGCTGCATAGTAGTTTTGGTTATAGTTAACGCCTCCAACACTTAGTATTTCTTCTGCAATAACTTGTTTAACAGCGTCCGTCGCCTTAGTTTCCCTATTTATTTGCCTTACCGATTCTGTATCTTGAGTTTTCTACCCTCTCTTGTACATATCTTCGAAGGTTTTTAGTCGTAGTTTCAATTCCTGATTTTCAGCTAGAAGTCGAATCACTTCTTCTTTGTCTTCGACTAATTGAATTTTACGCCCACTATCTGCGGGATCCTGGTTACTCGTGTATCTTCTTTTATTGACGATTGCCGCCAAATTTCGTATTGCTACTCTTCCCGGGGCCCCCCAAGGGAGGGAAGCCGTCAGGTTCCTCCATACGATCAATCCCGAATTAGCTTTTGGATTATTTGCTTTGTTGATTTATCGAAGTAAAATAATATTCGATATGATTCCGTGGGTCGATTCCTTTGACGATAAATGCTTTTCCAATAAAATCAAAATTTGCTTTTGACTAACTTATAAAAAATTAATTTAATTTTTTGAAACTGACTTTTGTGAAAAATTAATTAATTTTTAGGGTTTTGTAAAATAATTTTACAAAACCCTACTAGTTTCGCGTCCTGTCTGTCCGTCTGTCCGTCTGTCTGTCCGTCCGTCCGTCCGTGTGTCACAGCAGTTTTTCTCGGAAACTACTTAAGCTAGAAACATCAAATTTTGTATGTAGGTGTAAAGTGGTGATCTCTTCAAAGTTCAATTACAAAAAAATTTTATAAGGTATTTAAGGGGGGTCTCCCCGTATAGGGGAGTGACCCCCCGAAAAAAAAATTTCATTGAAGGTAGCCGATATGGGTATCAAATGAAAGGTCTTGATGAGAACTTTTCAAAACAGGTCCTATTTTGGCAAAGTTTGCTTCGAGGGGCGCACAGGGAGGGGAAATATACGAAAAATTTGTGTCCCCCCCCTCGCGATTGGACACCTGTGATCCGAAAAATCTGAAAAAAATCAAGAATGTAGGCCTTGGTAAGTACAACAACAACAAATACGTTAGAAGTCGCAATTCGCTCAACTTTGTTAGTAATAGTATGATTTATCGATTTTATGTTTTCTTGAATAAAATCTTAATGGTACCCTTAAATTCTATGAAATTCAGTACACGGACGACTATTTATAAGGTTGATCTATCCTGAAAGTTTCATAAAGATTGAATAATATTTAGCGAAGTTATAGCGGTTTGAATTTTCCTGTATTACTATGGAACAATATGCGCTGCATTTATTACTATGGCAACATATGGCTATGGAACAACATGCGCTTTTTACCGACTCAGACACTACAGTTTTGCTAGGATTTGCATGAAAATTTCAAGAATGATAGGTGTCATGTAGATCTTTGAGAATCGATTCAGCTAGTGGTATCAGTAATCGTAAAACAAAATAGTGGCTGTTTTAAATGCGAAGATTGGATAATTTTGAGTTATTTTTTCACAACTTCAACCTTTAAGGTGCATGCTTTGAACACTTGATTCAATTTAATGAATGACTGAAGATAAATACTAACAATTAATGCTCATAAGTGAAACAAGTCAAGGAAGCGGGAGAGAGCTCCTAGCAAAAGGGTTTTGTAACCACTCTAGGATTCGAAAAAATTGGCCATGAATCGATGATTTCAGTACAGGAGAGTGGCCCCTGAAAAAAAAATTCATCAAACGTAGCCGATATGAGTATGAGATGAACGTTTTCATGGGAGCATTTCAAAACAGTTCTTAAACTGTCAGTTTTTGCTTCCGTGGGGGCACAGGGGGGAAATACATGAAAAATGTGTTTCCTCCCTCGCGAATGGACATCTGAAATAATTATCAAGGGAGATATTTATGAGTATAACAATAACAAAAACCTCAGAAGTCGAAATTCGTTCAACTTTGTTAATAATAATATGATCTTCGTATTTCATATTTTCTCCAATAAAATCGTCTTTGACATGTATCTTGATTTGATTCGACCTGGTGACTGCATTTTGTAAATTGAATACAAAACCCTTCTGACATGAGCGTAGGTCTGTTTACCCAACTTGTTAAAATTAATGACAGGAGCGATTAAAAACACGTCTACACGCAACGAGTGCAAGACGTAGAATCCTCCTCCATACAGCAGTCCCGAGTTAGCCTTGGGCTTATTTGCTTTTGTTGATTTATCGAAGTAAAATAATATTCGATATAATTCCGGGGTCAATTTCTTCGACGATCAATGCTCTTTCCAAGAAAGTAAAAATTTGGTTTTGACTGACTTGCAAGAAACTGACATTTGTGAAAAATTAATTAGTTTTTTCGGAAAGTCGGCGAATTGCAGGTGTTTAGTACGACGAGCGCCGTCCTGACCGCCATTTCTAGGACTCGTTTCCCCCGGGGATCCGTTTGAGGTATGCCCCATACGATTGCTTTACCGTTGAAGTCTCCCCCAACGAGCACGTTGCCCTGTGTTCGAGACAGCGCCTTCCAAAGCATTAAGTATGGATTAGAAAGATGTTATTGATTGGTTCGGCGTTAGGTACATACTAAAGAAAGTGGTCTCTGAGCACCAAACCCACACAAAACTATACCACCGTCCACAGCTCTCCGCGTGGAAGACACTGTTCCGAACCCAGATGGCGGCAGTACCAGTTTCATCAAGATACCATGATGCTGAACTTTTATCACGGTGTTGCTCACTCAGCAGCTAAAAGTCGGATAACTGCTCAAGCAGATTTTGTTCGGTTGAACAGCGGTGTAGGTTTAACTGCAGGATGCGCCCCATTTAAGTTCTGATTTTGCCTTGTCTAGGGTTTCCTGGAAAACCCGGCATTTTTCTGATCCCAAGACGTGTCCAAAATCAGGTCTTGGTTCAGCATCTTCGCAAAGAATACAGTGTGCCACCTTCGTACACTTTGCTCTTTTAAGTCCCATCTCACCGCATTTGTAACAAAGGGAACTCCTACCGGGTCCTTTGCATACTTGTGCGGTGTAACCATAGCCAAGGCATTTGAAACATTGAAGAGGCATTGCTCTTCGCCGTATCCTACAGACAACCCACCCTATTCGTACTTTGCCCTTATTCAGAAATTGTTCGGCATCCTTTTCGGTCAAGTCAATGATGGGAATGCGTTGTCTCCTATGGTTTTCTGGTTTCAGCCTCGCTTAGATCCTGCCCACGCTAGGGAACTCCCTTTTGATGGCCTCTTCTACTTCGGCCAGATCTGTGACGTCTCTATTTCGATCGTTGCCATTGGCTCGAGCAAGACTATAGCTGCGCTTTCGCCGAGCACTTTCTTTACTGCCTCGCAGAATGCTTCCCTATTCTTGGCCTCTGCTCCAAATTCGACCAGTATGTGGCCCGGCCGCGTTGGTTGTACTGCGTTAATGGCAGTGTTGGCGTCTTCGGGCCTTACGTTTCCCCTAATGTCCCGCAGCACCTACGCGTAGGATCGACCATCTTGGGGTTTCACGAGCAGTGCCTGCTGCCGGGGTCTTCGTCGGGGCTTCTTTCTCTCCTGTTTTGCATCGGGTCTCTTTTCTTGTTGGGCGTTGGGATGCGAACTTTACTAAACTTTTACTTTACACGTTGGGCGCCAAATGCTACTTTCAAGATGAGGCTGCTGCGGCTATAACTTACGGACTCAGGAACTCCTCGGAACGTTTGGCCAGAAGGGCCCCATATGAGCCGCCAAGCGGCAAACGTGACTCGCCGGAGTACGCCGCCTGCAATTGAAATTCACCACACGCAGAGCTATCAAAAAATTTAATTCACTCACTCTGGAGGGAAACACTGTCACGATGAGAAAAACTGAATTTCGCTGAAGAAAACATAGTTCCCCTGACACAATCTACATTCTCAAACACAATTTGCTTTCCCAAACTCAATTTCCTCTCCCATATATAATTTCCTTCCCAACAACAATTTCTTTTCCGGACGTTCAGGATAACTGAAGGTGTTTGAAATGTGAAGGGGAGCAAATCTGAGTGAAATGTGGAGGAAAAGACGAGCTAAAGGATTGCAAAAGCACGCATGAGAAGTGTTGCAACTATATTGGAAACAATAAGAATGTTGACCGTCCTCTAAGAGCTAACTCGATAGTGTCCAGAATTTGCACGAAGGATTTTGATCGCCAGGAGGAGTACTGACTACAACTTCGATTATGATTGTTAATCTTAAAAATCAATCAAGTGAAAAAAAAATTGACACTCTCATACGCCAATATAAGAAGCTCAAGGAACAAGCTACATGATGTTCATATTTACACGCATCAAAGTCCTCACATCGATTTTTATTATTCGTAATGAAATATGGATTTATCGGAAGAAGCGCAATTTCATATTGAAGGATCTAATGTGGTATTCTATTGCAGGCCTGGAAAACGAGGAGGCTCAGCAATAGATGTAAAAAAATATAATCAATTTTATCACCTAGAGAGTGATGCCTGACAAATATAACATAATAATTCAAGTAAGCCGTCCAGGTAAAAGAATAAAATTAGGGGCGCACTACGCCCCCAATCGTCTCAATGCGCAAGACTTTTGCACAGTACTATATGGATTCGAAGGAGATACTAAACAATGTTATACTGGAGGAATCGAGTAAAACTTCAACTGAGGAGACATCAAATCTCATCAATTCAATGCCAAAACGTTTGAGAAAGATTATTCAACATAAAGCATATCCAACTAGTTATTAATAAATACATTTTTTATATTAAATGGATTTTGAATAAATTTTTATTTGTTTGTACGCAAACTTTTCCCGAAGTAATTTTCGTTTATATGTTATTTTGTTGTTGCTATTATCTAAACTTTATTTTAAAAGCTGCTAAACATTTACTTAAACAAATACTGAATTGCAATATGTAAATAAAGCTCGAAATTGTGTTTCGAAAAATTATTTTTAAATATTTTTTTTAATAAATTCAAAATGAGCACAGCTTGTACAAAAACTTTTTCTGACTAGTGTATAAAATATGGCAGCATGTTCGACCAGAAAAAGTTTCTGTACAGGGCAAAACAGGGGATTCCCCGTATTACGTGGTGGCACATGAAGATACGTATGCATATACATATGTACTTGAACCATATGGCAGTTCTTTGTTCATTTTTGGTAGATGTTGAAGTAAATAAAACCATTACAAGTATTTTATCAAGGAGAATATTGCGATGGCGCATAAAACGCAAGAAATTGGTATTGGTGAAAGAAAAATTATCCTTAAACTCTAGGAAGAAAGCAAATCCTTCCGTGAAATTGAAAAATTAATAGGAAGAACCTACTCTTCGGTCCAGTATGTCGTGCAATCATTTAATATAACTGGCTCTATAGTACCAAAGCCATGTTCCGGCCAGCCAAGCAAATTAACTGAATGCGAGAAACGTACAGTATTAAAAGCAGAGAAAAAGAGCCCAAGAGTAACTGCTTTTCAAATAAATGAAAAATTAAAAATATCATTTGGCAAGGGTCTCCACGAAGACTCTGTAAAAAAATATTAAAACGAGATGGGTAGCCCGCCCAAGTTGCACGTAACAAGCCGGACATACCGGAAGTGAATAGAAAAAAACGTGTAGATTTTGCGAATGAATATTTAAACAAGTCTCGAAAGTTTTGGGAACATATATTGATCTCGGATAAAACTAGTGGTGGAAGAGTGGTACTGCCCTCGAGAAAGAAAATCCATCACCAACTGTTAGACATGGTGGAAGTGCTGTGATGGTCGTGAGGTGTATGGCGGCGGAAGGGTTTGGCAAGCTGTTCTTCATAGATTCAACGATGGGTCAATATGCTTATCTAAACATTTTCAAGGCCGGTATGAAGCAAAGTTTTCACCAGTTGGGACTTGATGACGATTTGTGGTTCCCGCATGGTAAAGATGCCAAACACACGGCACAAACGTTAAACTTTGATTGTTATGCAATACGAATAATCAGTTGCGTTCGCTAACCCAATCCTCGGGTCTCAATCCTATCGAGCATTTGTAGGATTAGCTACAGCGCAGTATTCGTCAGCACAGCATATATCCAAATTGGTCCGCACTATGCCAAATCGATCGAAGGAGGTTCTCAAGGTAAAAGGCTACCCGACAAGTTACTAAACACCTAAATTTAACCAAAAAGCTTGATAATTTTAAATATTTTTTGTTATATACGGACGCTTTTTCTGTTTTATTTAAGTGGGGAGTTTTGATTTTGATATATAAAATAAAGTATTTTACAGAAATAATGCCTAGCAAATGTTAAGGTTTTGAATAAAAAAACATATACGACGTGTGTTCAAAAAGTATCGCGAATTTTGTTTTTTTCAAAAATTATTTATTTATTCATGAATATCTATTTTGTCCCCGTCAAAGTAATCCCCATGAGATATTATACACTTGTGCCAACGGATTTCCAATCTTCGAAGCACTTCAAAAAATCATTTTTTTTAATCTTGTTCAGCTCCTCCTTCGATGCCGTCTTTATCTCGTCAATCGTAGCGTAACGTCGTCCTTTCATGGGCCTCTTCAGTTTAGGAAACAAGAAAAAGTCACAGGGGGCCAGATCTGGG
>OZ017740.1:245156751-245166751 GCA_963969285.1 Odontomyia ornata | reverse complement strand
CAGACTATAAGGACCTTTCCTTGAACAACCTTGAACAAGGAATGTTACATTTACAAATTCTACTATTATTAACAAAGTTGAGTGAATTGCAACTTCTAAGGTATCTGTTATTGTTACGCCCATTAGAACCTACCACCATGAATTTTTCACCTTTAAAATGTATGTTTACATCAAGAGTTAATAGCCAGTACTTTCAATGCTGAAGTTGGGGAATAATAACTTAAATTTACTTAGTATTCTCGTTAAAAACGCCCACTATTTTGTTTTACGATAACTAATATCACTCTGAACAGATTCTCAAAGATGTGCATGATATAGATCGTTCCTGAAAATTTCATGCAAATCCTAACAAGCCCGTAGTATCTGAGTCGATTGGAAGCACATATTGCGAAAATTTAAACCACTTTAACTTCATTAATACAATCCAATTCAAGTTTATTAACTTTATAAATAGCTAAACATACGCGAAATTTCATTGCATTTAAGGGTACCTTTACGATTTTATACAAGAAAATATAAACTTGATACACCATACTATTACTTAGAAAGTTTAGCGAATTTCGACTTCTTAGGTATTTGTCGTTGTTACACTCATAGAGAACTACCTCCAATTGGATCGTAGTAGTCTTTGCGTATAGACGTCTTTTAAATCGCTCCTGTCAAAAGTTTTCAAAAATTAAATTAATTTTTTAAAAACGTTAGTCCGAAGTTAATTTTTATCGGAAAAAATCTTATATTGTCGAAGTAATCGACTCAGGAAATTTTTATCGAATATTTTTACTTCGATTGGTAACGAAAAACAAATTCACAAAGAAAATTTCGCCGCTGGTATGGAGGAGCCCGACGGCTTCCCACCGTTGGGGCAACCTGGGGAAACGACGAATACGAAACTGGCGACAATCACCAAAAGAAAACATAACGAAGAAAACTCCGTAGATGGAGGGTGCAAGCTGCAAATAATAGCGGACAACCAACAAATGGCCAAATTGCAGAAAGAAAATGATGAACTAAGGCAAGAGATACAGTCTTTCAAGGATCTTTTCAAGAAAGGGATGAAGCCTCAAAAGACGCAGCCACAAAATCAATGGCAACAGGTAACAAAGCCGAAGAAAAGTGCAAAGAAAGTAAATCCAGAGGAAGTTCTAAGTGCTGGTGGCACCAACGAAATCGAAGAAAACATCGGAGGTAATTTTAATCAAGATAATGACGTTAATTTTATTCAATATTTAAAGAACAAAAATAAGGAGAAAAAACCAGCCCGCAGTTCTGCTGGTTCCTTTGAAAAAGCTTCCAACAAGACAGAAAAAGTTCCGCCAATCAACGTGTTCGGACAAACCGGGAAAGATATGGTTCGGCTATTGGCAGCCGAAAATAAACTGGCCAATTTCGAAATCAAAAGAGTTAATGCCGAAAAATTAACTATAAGGACGAAATCACTGGTTGATTTCAAGTCAGCCAAAGATGCGCTGATTTCTGGGGAGGTTCCACACTTCACCTATACCCCAAAAGGTGAAAAAAATCAGACCTTCTTGTTGAAGGGTTTGGACTGCGGAGAGGATACGGTCGATCTTCTTCAGGTGCTCAAGGAGGCTGCACCAGATATTGATTTTGTTTCAGTCAAAGCCTTTGCGACAAGAAGGTCAACCATAGAAAGGAAGAATTTACCACTTTACCTGGTACAAATTGCACATAAGAGCAGTCCAAGTGCCCTTCAACAAATAAGGTACTTGAATTTCAGAGTGGTGAGGTGGGAACGCCTCCAGAAAAGAGAAGTTAACCAGTGTTACCGGTGTCAAAGATTTGGACATTCGGCTGCCAATTGTGCCATGCACTATCGTTGCGTTAAATGCAAAGACGTTCATGCTCCCGGTGAGTGCAAATTGGCTCAGACGGAGCCTAGAGAAAAATTATACTGCGTTAACTGTGGTGTTTTTGGTCACCCAGCATCATATCGAGGATGCTCCCGATATCAAGATGCAAAAGTTAAATTTGCTCCAAAGCAAACACAAGTACACCGTAATATCATACCTTCCAACTTCGTCAAGCCCGGAGTATCATTTGCACTCGCCGCTAGAGGACCAGCAGAAAATGCTGGAAATAATGTAAATAATGTAAGTGGCAATAATGAGCTGCTTCTCAAAATTTAACAGCAACTTAATTCTTTATCGGAGAGAATCGACAAACAAGATTCAAAAATTAACTTTGCTTTTCAGCGTTTAGGTCTTTCAAATGCCTAATAATAACTTGTCATCCAGTCATATTCCCATGGATAGGCTTCGCCTCATATCGATCAACGTCAACTCTATCGTTGCTATACATCGACGTGATTATCTCCTTGAATTTGTTAAGCAAAAGCCTGACATCATACTTCTCACTGAAACCCACCTCAATTCATGGCATTCCATGGAATTCAAAGATTTTGCATTCGTAAGAAACGATAGGGTAATAGGTGATGGGGGAGGTGGCACCGGGATATTGGTTCGAAGACCCTATTGTTTCCAAAATATTGAAAAAGTCGAATTCAAAAACTTTGAATTTCTTGAGGTGTCCGTCATCAAAATTTCACTGCCAGGTGGGGATAACCTCTTCGTTATCTCTGCCTATGCAACTGGTCAAAATGTTCTCAAGTTCAAGGAGGAACTCAATTCCTTGTTTGAAATACTCGAATTGAACAGGCTGCATAGTTATTATATTTTTGCCGGTGACCTGAATGCCAAGCATACATCACGGCTAAACGCCACCAATAATCCAAGAGGTGTATTCCTGAAATCATGGATAACAGAGAACCAAATTGAATACAGGTGCAACCTATATTCAATTCATCTTTCCCAAATGAGTGGAAAAAGGCTAAGGTATTTCCAATCTTGAAGAAAGGAAAAGAATCTTCATGCCCTAAAAGCTATCGCCCAATCAGCTTGCTGCCTAATATCAGCATTGAGAAATATGAGTTGATGCCGAATTGCCAATTTGGTTTTCGTGCCAGGCATTCGACCATACATGCAATAACGAAAGTAACCTCAGACATCTGTTGGAAACTAAATGATAGACAATGCGTTGGAGCATGTCTCATTGATATGGAGAAAGCATTCGATACGGTGTGGCTAGATGGACTAGTTTTCAAACTTCTTCAGGACAGGTTCCCCAGACACCTTGTCGCCATGATGTGCAATATGTTATACGGGAAATCATTTGTTGTAACTGATGGAAATCTGACAACAATGCGCGAATTTAAGGTCTTGAATGGTCTACAGCAGGGAACAGTTACTGCGCCCCTGCTTTTCTCAATATTCATTCGCAAGCTATTGAACAGTTTTGATTTTAATGTCTCGCCAACGCGATCATTGGTAGCGTTTGCTGATGATCTGATCATCTATACGGCAGACCGAAAAACTACAATAGTTCAGAGCAATCTTCAAAAAATGTTTAATGATGTGCAGCTCTGCCCCGACAATTGGCGAATGAAAATCAATGTGCAGAAGTGCGAAACAATTTTGTTTCGGACAACGCTGCAGGGGGCCAGTCAAGACCTGAAACGTAATTGGAAGGATTTCCACATTATGGCTGGTGAGGGTAGTTCAGAACGGGTTCCACATAAATCCTGTGTTCGATACCTCGGTGTTCATCTCGATCAGTATCTGTACTATACTGAACATGTCAAAATCATGCTCAGTAAAGCACTAAAAGTAGTCATGGCCCTTCGGCGACTCTTTCATTCCAGATACATTGATCAAAAAGTCAAAGTTATTTGTTACAAGACCCTGGTTAGGCCAGTTTTGACATACGGATGCCAGATCTGGTACAACCAGAGTGCTAGTATAATGGAAAGATTAGGAGTTTTCGAAAGGAAATGTCTTCGTGCATGTACTGGTTTGCACAGAAAGCCTGAGACGGATTGGAAGCACTATATATCGAATAGAAAAATTTATCAAACCGCTCAAGTGACAAGAGTCGATATCTTCATTTGAAACTTCTTTGGAATCATATCGCAAGATCTGTAACTGTGAGTGAAAACCCTTGGATTTCACAGCCGTTCCACCCTACAGACGGGTATATAGCGATTTGCCTCACTACTGGCTTCGTTCCTCCAGAAGCATTCGTGTATTTGGACATGAATCGATATGTTTTTGATTCTGACGGCGTCCCAATCATATATCAAATATACCGACGGGCCACCGATAAGAAGATAAAATATCCTCCGAATCTGAGTTCACGAGACCAACAATTCCAATGGAGATACTCATTTGCTAGATTCGTTGAGGCTGGTCGAGCTGAGATGGAACAATCTAGGTATTGGTGGCTGAATGACAATGTCTAAATTATTCGTGTTTATTTTCTGTTTTTGTGCTTTTTCTCGTTACTTAGTTTTTTAGATTCATCTCATTTTTGCTACATCTAGTATTGTTGTTTGTTTGTATTATAAATTAGGTATAGGTTTCAATATAAGGTAACGTTTTTTTTTTTTGTTGATTGAACTTATTTAGAATTAGGGTGTAACATATTAGGTATAGGATATAAGTTCATTGTTTTGTTAGTAGTATAAGTAATTTTTGAATAATGCTGGTTGGTTTTTTTTCTCCTTTTTCCAATTGAATCAAAAAATATCTAATAATCTTAATTAATTTAAATTTGCAAGTGTATTTTTTTCATTAAATGTGTTTAACTGATAACGTATAAATTTAGAGAGCCATTCGGGCCATTAAGTTTTTTATAGTTTTATTGTTTGGAATTTGCTTTATGTTTTTTTTTAAATTTATAACGATTGGTATTAAATAAAGCGCTTTTGACTTTGACTTTGAGAACTACCTCCATGATTTTTTCCGATTTTTCGGTCCACAGGTGTCCAATCGCGAGGAAGGGACATTTTTTGTGTTCCCACGGTTCCTCTGCCAAACTATATTGCAATTTTAATAACGGATATTAAAAGATCTCAACTAGACCTTTGATTTGATACCCTACTCGACTATCTTTGGTGAAAAAAATGTTTAAGGGTTCACATCCTTATATGTGGAGACCCAACTTAAAAGCCTTTCACATTTTTTTTGACTATGGAACTTTCATTAACCAGAAACGTCTGAGCTGTTCACAAAATCTTTTGACTGTAGCTTATTTAGTTCCAGAAGAAACTTGTTGTAACGCACTGACGGGCGGACGGATAGGCACCGATATTAATAGGGTATTGTAAACAAATTTTTTTACATAACCCTATAAAATATCAATATCTCAATTAAACCCATCTTTCACATTCATCAAACAAATAAAATGCAAGTGTTAAATGTGATCCAAGACTTAAAAAAAAATACAGCGCCAGGCGTTCGATAACATCACGATGAAAGAGATTAGTATGATCAAGGAGGACATAGCCGAGCTTATAGCAAATTTTATAAACGCACATATTAGGAATGAATCATTTCTGGAAGAGGAAAAAATTGTAAAAAAAATTGCAATATTTAAGGGTGGTGATCATCTAGACGAGAATAATTATCCGCTTCTGACGAGATTTAGTAAGATATTTGAAAAAATATTACACATTCGTCTGACATCATTCTTATTTGAAAACTCTATCTTAAACCAACAGCAGTTTGGATTTTAGAAGAACAAGGGTACTTTACATGCGCCACTATCGGTCACACTTTTTTTAATGTAGGACTTGACAGAGGTGATTGTTATCACAATTTTTGTGGATTTGAAAAAAGCATTTGATAGTTGATCACGACCTATTATTTCATAAACTTGAAGTGTATGGTATTCAACGTAGTCTTAACCAATTGTTTAAACATTATATTATATCAGGCTGCTGACCAAAGCATATAAAAATATCCTAAATCTTCTAATATTCACTCAAACCATATTGGTTTACTAATCAACGCAATCATTAATCGTTGGTCTAATCATTATAAAGGAGAATGGTAAATTTATCATCAGATATTTAAAAATTAATGGATCATACCAAACACCATTAATTAAAGTGTCGCAAACAAATGAAATGCAAATGAATCCGTAATACCTCCTGCCAGAAGGGATCATTTAAAGAACGATGCTATGAATGATGCTCTGCGTACTGGTATATAGCAATCATCCAGAGATTGTTAAGGAACCAAACTCACTTTTGGTATTTAAGAAAAGACTTGGGGTCATTTAATGAACACCGATTGAAGCGAGGACCTGACGATTTTTTCAACTCAGTATCTTAAGGCTATTTTGACCCTAACGGCGAAATACTTGAAGAGACACTTATTCAGAGTATTTTTTAAAATGTGTCGTATCATATAATTTTTTTTTATCTCTGAACGCTGATCACGTATTGGACTAGATATTCACGATATTTTGTGGCACACCTGACGAAGAGGCGACACGTGAATGCAGATCGCGTGCGTCGAAGAAAGAGTGATAGGAAATGGAGGTTATAAAAATAACTTTTTCGTTTGGTATAAAAATAAGCGAAATATTTTCCTTTCCCTCGAGCCGAACTTCACATTTGCTGAAATTCAAAAGTAAATCAATATAACAGTTTTCTTTTTATGCAAAAAAAAAAATATAATCCAAATAGTTTCCATAAGTATTATAAAATTTTATGTGTGCAAATGAAAATCTAGTATTAAAAAATAACCTGTCTATAAGTTATCTTAGTATTGGGGCCCCTTTTTTGTGGGCATCTAATGACAGCAGTTTGTATTATTGTTTTGACTGTCGCGCGCTTCCCAATATGGTAAATGTTTAAATTTATTGAATTGTTTGCTGACTTAAAATTATTTTATTTTCCCACGTTTCACAATCAGTTCTTTCTCGGTAAGTGTTATAACTATTTTTTTTAACATTGTTTGCCAGGAAAGGTAGGATTTGCCTGTAAAGTGGTCCAACGCAGTTTATCAGTTCTGGTGTCGATCAGTATCTAGTAAAGACCCCGGCCGAGGTTTTTAGCTGTTGAATGCTTGAGATAATGCGAGTTATTTTATGTCTTTAAAAGTTGGTTAACTTCGACATGGAAAGTTTCATGGAGGGCAGGGCTTGTTCATATAAATTTATCATTACACTATGTTACCATCGGATCGCAGACCACGTGCTCTCTGCTACTAGTTGCGCAGAAAATTGTTACTAACTACTGATGAGCGCATCGTGAATGTCGTTTGGGTTTCCTTGGTTGTTCGGATACGGGATGTTGGTAGTAGGATTGGGTTACTACACCAATAACAGCTGGCAGCTTTTGGTCGAACTGAGGTTATTCTGCGATCATTGCTGTAAGGTTTCTTTGTTTTTCCTTTCAAAGTACCCTTGTTAACTATCATGCGATTCACCAATCCATCGACTATCAACTAAATCAAAGTGCATATGTACGAGTAGCATGATTTGGATGGAAAGCAAATGATGGATAATGCTGCTCGGATGAAATATCATGAGGTGTGGCGGCATTGAAATCAATTATCTTAGTATTGTCCCTTCTTCATTTTAATCCATTCTTACATTTCTATTGAGAATTTTTATGTATTGTTAAGACAATCTTTTGAGAAAAGATTTGCAATTCTTATGCAAACTTTCAGCATAGTTCGGCTCGAAAATATTGTTTTATTTGGCTATACTTCCGTTCAATGCTCGCGCCTGGAGGTATTCAGGGAGAACTTCTACTTCTATCAATCAGTGAAGCATGATAGTCTACCTGTAACAACACTTCTCCGAGGCAAAAATTCCTTTGGACTTTAATGTACACAATTGTAAAACACACTTACGCGCGATTTATACAATGGCGGAAAAAACCTTAAAAATCACCATAGTTCTGAATCGATACCTCCTTTGGGACGTCTGGTCAAGGAATGGTATACTAAACTTAAAAAGACATTTGACTCAGTGTTACTGTCGAATGATCTGTAACGATAGAAGTGGGTTATAAAACATTATATAAAAATAAAAGACAATAAAGTACTAACATACTACTACGTGTTGACCACAAATTTATACAATAGCTCGTTTTGGGTAACGGCACTTTCCTGGCATCGAAACTACGAATCGGGGGCACAGGCTCTATGCGCAAATCGTTTCGTATTACTTATGTCTAATTTATTTATGCAAAGTGTTTATTCATAAGCAATGCAGTTTACGCACAATGGAGAAAACGTTTTTTATGTGTTGCTTCGCCACGCTAACAAAAATTTTTGCACCAGATATTCTACACAAAATTCATTTTAAAATATTCTTAAAATTGCCATTTTAATTTTAGGTTCATTTGAGATTTAAACATCGTGTTGCTCAAATATTGATGCTACAACGTAGCTCTTCTTTATGCTGCTGTATTAACATAAGCTCGTCGCTTAAATTTTTACATAATTGCAGCAACAATGAATTATGTTGTTTGAGACTTCTTAGAATTTCATTGGCTCCTTTGCCATTTTCCACTAAATCGCCGTAAGGCCCAATATCCACTTTGCAACCAGTGGAAATTAATTTGAAAACTTCCGCTTCTTGACACAGTGTCAATGGTTTTCTATAAACCTCAAAGGCACTTACTCGTGTCGTAGGCTGAATATGTGAAGCTGACAGTTTCTGCAGTTTTGTTGAGTGTGGATCTTCGTTTTCCTGCGATTCCTGAAATTTAAGATCGAAAAGTAGAGATTTTTAAAATACTCGATGATATTTATTGACATAAAATTGTATATATATATATATATATATATATATATATATATATATATATATATATATATATATATATATATATATATATATATATATATGTATATATATATATATATGTATATATATATATATATATATATATATATGTATATATATATATATATATATATATATATATATATATATATATATATATATATATATATATATATATATACATATAAATATAAATATATATATATATATATATATATATATACATATATATATATATATATATATATATATATATATATATATATATATATACATATATATATATATATATATATATATATATATATATACACATATATATATATATATATATATATATATATATACATATATATATATATATATATATATACATATATATATATATATATATATATATATATATATATATATATATATATATATATATATATATATATATATATATATATATATATTCACATATATATATACATATATATACATATATATACATATATATATATATATATATATATATATATATATATATATATATATATATATATATATATATATAAAGTGAGCGTCAAAAGAAAGTAAACACCTTAGATACTTGTATTAAGAATTTTGTTAAAACAAGGTAATTAACACAAAATCAAAAATGTGTATAAGGAATCAAAGACTTATTTAATAAGAACTGAACACAACATAAACATTAATTAAACATTAAACAAAAGTAATACACAACAAAGATAAATTCACTTTAACCAAAAAAAGTCCACATTTCACGCGTCATTTGTTTTCCTTTGGACTTAAGCACCTCATCGACGCGACAAGTTTTTTTGTAACATCGAGAGAGATTTGGCTCCATTCTTCCTTTATAACCTTCTTTAAGTCGGCTTTGCTTGAAATGACCCTTTGTCTCACTTTTCTGTCAAGGTATTCCCACAGATGCTCGATCGGGCTAAGATCTGGGGACTGCGGCGGATGATCAAGTGTCTTAGGAGTCCGGTACAGTAGCCACTCTTTCACAATTTTGGACGTTTGTTTCGGATCGTTGTCCTGTTGAAAGATCCAATTTCCAGACAAGCCTAATTTTTCAACGCTTGGGGCAACATTGTCCCTCAAAATGGCTAAATAATCCATTTTGTCCATTGTTGAGTCAACAAAAACAAGATTACCAACACCAGTTGCCGCCACACACCCCATACCATAACTGAACCGCCAACGTGCTTAACAGTGTCGGTAACACACTTTTCTTTGAAGGCTTCATTCTTAGCATGCCATATTTTTGGGGGCCTTTTCGCGCCGAAAATTTCGAATTTGTTCTCATCTGTGTATAATACGTTTTCCCGAA
>OZ017740.1:245131751-245151751 GCA_963969285.1 Odontomyia ornata | reverse complement strand
TGTAGTGGATCAATAATGTTCTCTAATCGTTAAGAGAAACTCCTATCGTAACAGTACCCTATGCAAAATATATAGATTAGCCACCACTTCAATATGATCCTGTTAGTGTGTGTTGTGCCCCGAAGTTTAAAGTGGAATAAAAATCTCCATGCGTTCAAAGAAGCATTAGTCAGACTGCCGAGAGGACCCGAACTCTACGCATTTGTAGCTAGTGAAATAGCTCGTCATTGTAAACGTCCGGCAAGTCGCTTAGATGTTAATATGGATGTTCAAAATCATAGCAACAAGCGACAACAATTACGGTCTTGAACAATATTTCGACAACATGTAAGCTAGCTCTCCGGAAATTGGAATTTATGATGAGTATTTACAAAGGCTAAAACTTGATCCTTTTTGCGTTAATTCATATGAAATTGATAGGAAGTTTGTTTATTAGAGATAGTTCTTTGCAGAAACAATTTTCTGAAGTTATGTTTTTTAAGGCACCTGTATTTCGATTTGCTTATGCAATTTCAAAAATCAGAAAATTATATACAAACATTAAGAGTAAAACATAGAAAATAATAAAAGAAGGGATAAATTTAGCAATACTTAGGTAAAAGTAATTATGAGTATGATTTTTTTTAATAATCATTGATAAGGCCAGGCTTTCGTGTTCAGGCGCTCAAATTTATATTATCCAAAGAGACTAACCAATTATCAATAGTTTTACGCAGAAAAGTATTTATGTAATCCCTTTAACAATTTAATCAATTTTCCTAAATCATATCATTCCATTATTTCTTATCCTTTGAGTACCTTCCAAGGCAGGAGAATAAATTTTCACAAGATAATTCTTTTCCCTGTAACTTCAATTGCCGTAAATTATCTCTTCACGCCACATCCTCCCTAGTCTGTTTGCCATTATAATTTGTGGTTGTTGACAGAAAGGCTTAGCATAAGCCAATACTATCAAGGCGTACTGTAATTAGTAATTTTACCGCTATTATGAGAAAAATAATACATAGACAGAAAACACATACATTTAGCATATAT
This sequence comes from Odontomyia ornata, assembly GCA_963969285.1. Lineage (NCBI taxonomy): Eukaryota > Metazoa > Arthropoda > Insecta > Diptera > Stratiomyidae > Odontomyia > Odontomyia ornata. The sequence continues at coordinate 245,150,716 of OZ017740.1, read as the reverse complement.
GTAATTCATCAATCGTGCTCCTTGAATTGAATAAAGTTGATTATGAATTGCTAACAGAATATAGTCTTTCCTTTCCAGCAAACCCGTTCTCTTTCAGAAGATTAATGCGGGCGAAAGGTGAGTATGCCGCTGAGAGGGTATGGTTCCAGTAATCCGCGAATGGTCGGTTTCGTGTTGCGGTCGGTTTTTTTGCGTTTTTTTGTTAGAGTAGATTTTTTTGATTTTGGATTCGAGTAGATTATTTCGGGTACCGCGTCGGTAATATTCGGGTAGCGGAGTTTTGTTTAGCGGTTTTTTTTGTGGTCCTTTTCCTCGGATCAAAGGAAACAGAAACGGAAGTGACGTAATGTAAAGTAGAGTCGGTGGAAGTTGTTCGACGCGTTTTAAATCGGTTATTTGAACCGGTGGCTGATTTTTTATATTTCGGAATTAGTCTGCTCGCGTAAGACCTGCGACCGAAATTCCTCTCCGAACTAATTAACCAGCCAGCAGGCACCTCGGAGTAGACTAAGCATCCGAACTTGTCGGCCTGATGGGTACAGTCCGTTGTCACGCGCCAAGACTTCCGATGAGAGGTCGGTTTAGATTTGCTTCGGGAAATTTTGTATTAACCGAGCAGACACACAATCAAACTGCTCGAAAACCTTCCTACTCTCTCCTACTCGGAATTTTGTGGCAGATTTGAAAAAAATATGTAATTGATTTTATTTGCAAACATATTTCTGTAGAATACTTTTTCGTTTTATTAACCTTATCGAATGTTATTTTTTTATCAATCAAATTTAAAATTTAAATGTTTTCCTTTAATTTTATTCGTCATGAGATTTAACTTTTGTAACAATTTAAATATGGTGACAGTAGTGTTCAACAAGCTATTCACAAAGTCATCCAGTACATTTGGCAACAAGAACATATGCCGAAAGAGTGGAGCCAATCAATTATATTCCCTATCCACAAAAAAGGTGACAAACTACAGTGCGAAAATTATCGAGGCATATCACTACTTTGTACGGCGTACAAAATATTTTCTAAAATATTAGAAAATAAAATCGCATCATACGCCAACAGTATTATTGGGGAGTATCAAGGTGGTTTTAGGGCAGGTAGACCAACAACAGACCAATTGTTCACAGTCAAGCAGGTACTTAAAGTGCTGGGAGTTCAACATAGACGTACACCAAATTTTCGTTGACTTCAAGCAAGGATACGACAGTATTGATCGTAACGTACTGTACCAAATAATGCTTTGCTTTGACTTTCCAGCTAAATTAGTCCGTCTTACCAAAATGACAATGACGTCGACGACCTCCCAAGTCCGCATCAATAACCGACTCACCGATGCCTTAGACACAAATATCGGACTAAAGCAGGAAGATGGGCTGGCCCCATTGCTATTCAATTTGGCTCTGGAGTACGTCATACGGAAGCTACCTGTCGATATGCGAGGTTCATTACTATACAAGTCGAGTCAAGTAGTGGCCTATGCGGACGACATCAACATTCTGTCACGGTCATTAACAACTGCCAAGGAACTCTTCCTGAAACTCGACAGTGAAGCAACACTAGTAGGGCTACAAATCAACGAAAATAAAACAAAGTTCATGAAGCAGTCGAGAAAAAATACCTCAAATACACAAAATATCACACTTAGCGAATACAGTATCGAGAATGTTAGCGAATTTGTGTATTTAAGCACCCAAAATAACGAAAACGGGTAATGAAAGAGACGAAATACGCCGAAGAATACAGCTCACAAATAAAATATTTTATACAGTATTGACGATCTTGAAGACCAGCTGCATGCACAGGAAAACAAAGCTCCAAGTATACCAATTTGTGATAAAACCTGTGTTATGCTATGGGTGTGAAACATGGACCCTAACCCAAGCATCCGCTAATATATTGAACGCCTTTGAGCGACGGGTCCTGAGGCGAATAATCGGAGCGAAGCTAAACGGGGACCAATGGCGAATTCGATACAACCATGAGCTGTATGAAATTTTTGACGAATCGGAGGTCTCAACGATTATAAGACTGCGGAAGCTGCTGGGCTGGCCACATGAATCGTATGGACGAACAACGGATACCCAAAAAGATATTCGTTGGGAGAACTGAAGGCCGGAGACCAGTAGGGAAACCGAGGAAACGCTGGTCTGACTCGGTCGACGAAGACAGTTCATCGCTGCTCGGATTTCGAAATCGGAGGACGCGGTCAATGGACCGAGACAGTTGGAGGCGCTATTTGCAGGAAGCGAAGGCCCGAGAGGGGGCTGTAGTGCTAAGAAGAAGAAAAGTTTTGTTCAGATGCGTCACATAAATTGTTTCAATGCCATGCATTTATAAAATGTTCCCCACTTGAAAGAAACGAATTTGTATTAAAAAACAATTTATGCAAAACATGTTTGAACAATCACAAAGTGAAATGTAAATTTATTTTAAATATTCCCAATGCTCCAGCAAAGAGCATAGCTCATTGTTGCATTGCAATTTAGAAGAACAAAACATTTCACTGCATAACAATATCAACGACTCTTTAGTGCTACTGCCGACAATCAAAGCTAAGGTTTTATCACAAGATGGTAAACATCACATATTTGCTGGAGGATTGGTGGACAGTGGCAGTCAGGTGTCCTTTATAATATATTGTCGAACTGCTTTAATTAAATACCTGCAAAAACAACCTTAACGTTTCGGTATTAGGTCAGAGAAGCCAAAAAATCACAGAGACCGCTAACATTATTTTAATGTTGTTTCAAAGCAATTTTAAATGTACAGCGACATGCTCTGTTGTCGAACAAATCACTACAAAATTACCGCAACAAAAGTTAGATTTTCAGAGTGTCGCCCTTCTTGAATCTGCTCAATTATCTGACCGCGACTTTAATGTACCGGGTGACATATCTTTTTTACTATCTGCGGGCATATTCTTTGAAATAGTGCTACCAAAATAAACTAAATTGCCTAACAGCAACCTTTATTTAATAGGCACGAAATTTGGTACTATCATTTCGGACGAATTTAATAATGTCACTTCAAATAACCCAATAAAATGTTTTCATGCCGCGAGCACTGTAGGCAATATGGACATTGATGTTGATTATCTTCTCACAAAATTCTGGGAGACTGAATTAGTTTCGGAATCGAGCATGGAGGCTCAAGAAAGGCAGAATATTTATGAGGATGAATTTAAGAAATCGGTGCGCTTAATTAATGGCAATTTCCAAGTTTCACTTCTATTTAAAAAATCAGTAGATCAGCTTAATTTATTCAACACATTTCCCATAGCAGCCAAAACATTAAATTCAACTTTGGCGAGGCCAGATAAGGATTCTCAATTAAAGGAAAAAAATAATGAATTCATTAATGAGTACATTCGATTGGGGCATGCGATAGTTGTACCTTTGAGTTATTCTGATATCAAAAAACGGTATTTCATGCAGCATTTACCTGTCATTAGATATGACTGAAAAACAAACCCCGTGAGAGTTGTATTTAATGGCAACACAAAGGAGAATACCCTTCGCAGTAGTTTAAATGATGTTCTTCTGATCGGCCACAAAATGCAAAAGGATCTTTTTAACATAGCTCTAGTTATTTACCCACGAGATGTCTAGAAGAGCTAGCAGACAGGTATAGTGCAGAATTCGCACAGGGTTCTGAGGTCATTCGCAATGCCATGTATGTTGATGATGCCTTATTTGGAAGTCATTGCATCGAAACAGCTATAGAGTTAAGAAATCAACTTAAAACTTATAAGCGCTATTTTGATGACCATGAGCTCTGTAGGGAGACGGGGCCATTAAAGGCGCTGGGTGTAACTTATGACATTAAAGCTGGCGCATTAAAAGTGGGTTGTTTCAAACGTATGCAACCAGTCTGGACTAAGCGCTCCATCTTAAGTTTCATAGGATCATTTTTCGACCCTCTTGGCCTGGCAGGACCAATTACATTTAGATCCAAACATTTTTTACAAAAATTATGGAAAGAAAATATAAAATGGGAATCTCTCTTGCCAGATTTATTTATTAAAGAATGGACTTGTTTTGTCAACAATTAACAGCTATGCCTGCTCGTACATTATCAATAAATAGATATCTTAATACAAGGAGCGTTCGAAAATTAACGAGACTCTTGTCATAAATGTTTTTTTGGTGGCGCCATCTGTGTTACATCCCTCCCTGACTTCCAAGTGAAAATTTCGTGACATTCGGTTCAGTGAGGGCGAAGTTATTGCGTCTAAAGTGACAGTAAGTTTGTGTCATCGGTACAAAAATGAGTTTCGAACAAAGAGCTAATATCAAATTTTGTTTTAAAATCGGTAAAACATTTACCGAAACATTTGAATTGATGAAAAAAGTTTATGGGGATGATTGTCTATCTTGTGCCAGATTTCGTGAGTGGTTTACACGTTTCAGAGATGGTCGTGAGGACATAAATGACGATGGACATACGGGCCGCCCAAAATCTGTGATCACCGAAAACTCCATCGAAATTGTGCGTGAATTTATCAGAAATGAGCCGAAATCATCGTTGAAATTCATGAATACTCCAAAGCATCGATTTATCGCATTATTTGGGCTTACGAAAGGTCTGTGCACGTTTTGTTCCGCACAAGCCAAGGTGCGTTCCCAAATAAACGAGACTTTTGTCATAAAAATCCACTCTTGAGACTGATTTTTTGACTAGAAATCGCAGTTTAACCATCAATCACTCACCGTATTCGCTTGATATGGCTCCCTGTGACTTCTATATATTCGGAAAATTGCATTTGGCCATGAAAGGAAAACGCTTTGCGTTCGTAGAGGGCATCCAAAAGGCTTATACCGACATCCTAAGAGATATTCCGGTCGATGATCTGAAACACTATTTCGAAAAGCTTTTGGATCGCACAAAACAGTGTATCGAGGCCGGAGGAGACCATTTTGAACAAATAAACTCGAATTTATCAGAACAAAGCTCCTGTCGTTCCTATTTTAGCTCAGTCTCGTTTATTTTGGAATGCATCTTGTATATCTAATCCACAGCACATAACTTTATTAGGGTACTGTGACGCATTCAATATTGGTTATGGATGTTGCATTTACATACAAGTACTGGTCAACAGCACACCAATAGTTACCTTACTATGCAGTAAATAAAAAATAGTCCCATTAAAAAGCAACCTAACTGTGCCAAAATTAGAGTTAAATGCAGCATTGCTTTTGGCCAAATTGTACAATAATGTAATCAATACGTACTCTAAAGTTAAAATATATGCTAAATATTTATTTTCGGATTCACTAGTAATATTATGTTGGCTAAAATCTGGAAAAGATTTACCTTCTTATGTAAATAATAGAGTTAAAATAATTAATTCATTAACAGAGCATTGTAAATGGATTCACATTGATGGAGCATCCAATCCAGCCGACTGCTTATCAAGAGGCTGTAATCCAAGTGAGCTATTAGATAATTTACTGTGGTGTAACGGTCCTCCTCAGCATTCATCAGCCAGATACCTGCCAAATTCATAATTACTTTGCAACCATATTTTATGCCAAAAATGGTCCAAATTCATTGACCACAAAGTTGGATTGAATGTCACCCGATATGAACCCAAATTGCCTGACTATCTTACTAAGTTCTCATCATGGAATAAGCTTGTAAGAGTCACAGCTTGGACGCTGCAATTTATTCATAACTGTAGAAACAAAAATAATAAAGAAACCAGCCAATTATTGTCAGTAACAGCATTGAACAATGCTCAAAATAAAATATTCTTCATGGTACAAAGAACATATTTCTGTGAGGATATAAAATATATAAATGAAAATTTATGTATAAAGTCAAATTTAAAATCACTGTCGCCATTTCTTGATTAGAATGATATACTTAAGAGTCTCTGGGCGGTTACAAAATGCTAGCATTAATTATTCGCAAAAGCACCTCATAATTTTGCCTAAAAAATGTCACATAACAGATTTAATAATACGAAATGAGCACATAATCCAAATGCATGCTGGCGTTAAACTAACAATGTCAAATTTATCGCTTAAATATTGGATTATAAATTGTAGTAGAGAAATAAAAAAAAATTGGGATAAATGCGTTACTTATTTTAGATTTAAGGCTCAGGCTGCCTCTCAACTGATGGGATCATTACCTTTTGATAGAGTCAATAAAAACAACGTTTTTGCTGTTGTAGGCATTGATTATTGTTGTCCTTTCCAAATTAAGCAATCCACTATTCGTAGAAGTGTGATTACAAAAGGATATGTTGTTGTGTTTGTCACAAAATGTGTGTATTTAGAATTATGCTCGGATATGACAACTGAATGCTTTATTGCTGCATTGAAAAGATTTATTTCACGGCGTGGACTTCCCAATACCATACAGTGTGACAATGGAAAAACATTTAAAGGGGCGGACAATATGCTGAAGGAGCTGTATAAGTTGCACAACTACTCAACACCAATCAGCCATTGTGAACTATGCAACTTCTAGAGGCATTTAGTTCAATTGCATACCCAGCTATTCCCCCACTTTCGGAGGCTTTTGGGAGGCAGCTGTAAAAAGCGCCAAGTTTCATTTCAAAAAAATAGTAGGTCCTAGCATTTTCACGTATGAACAATTTAATACAATTATCATATTCGTAGAATAATTAATTCTCGATCGCTATCCCAGAGTCTGACTTTACAACTGTGCCAATGAGTAAATTTAAATTTTGGAGGCGGTGCACGCAGATTCAGCAGCATTTCTGGCAAGTGTGCATAAGCAATATATATCCCAATATATCCCAGTTAAACAGCCGTCCAAAAAGGCATGGTAATCAGCCCAATATTGAGGAAGGTAGCCTGGTAATATTAAAAAGTGTGCGATCAGCTCCACTACAATGGCCATTAGCCAGGCTCATCAAGTTATTTTATGGGCCAGATCAGAATGTAAGAGTTGGTGAAGTAAAAACGGCATCAGGTACCTCACGAAGATCAATTAACAAACTATGTGTTTTACCATTTGAAATTTAACTTTAATATAGTTCTTAAGTAATATATATTTTGGAGTTAAATGTACATGCTTCAGGAATCATTATCAAATAATATTAAATATCCCATATAATTGCTGAGCTGATATTGTGTAGTAATTGCAATTCTGATATTTAATGAAAAACATGTACGAAGCATCAACAAGCAAAACATATCAGCTCTAACCGGCCTCCCCGGAATATGTTTGTGGCAAACATTAAAATTAAAATAAGATGAATAAACTAATAGATAGAAAATAAGTATAATGTAAACATACACGTCAACTATTATGTTCTTCCTTTTTCTATTCTCAACTGTGAACGTGACAAGATGTGTTAGGAGCTTGTAAGTTGGATCTAATTGAGTTTTTAAATAAATAAACTTATTTTCATACCACAAAAATATTATTATTTTATGTTACTCTAACAGTCTTCATTTACCGTTTTTGCGATTCCAAACTGTGTAAAATCGGCAAATCCTAGTATTGGTGATTCTCGAATATCATAGGTGTTTACATTGAAATCCTGAAAAATGTCGAGAGTTAAAGGAATGAAGTACTAATATTTTAGTAGCATTACGTTAATATTTTGATTTAAAGTTCCACTTCTATCAGCTTTGTTCATTACCAATTTATTTAAATCTAAGCTGCTACTCCTGGCATGACGGTAGGGCCTTGGAGGTGGTAACGGTGGTTGTTCCAGCTTGCATATTGTGGTTTTAACAGTTTCAGAGGCAGCTACTACATCGCGCTGTGTCTGCGGAAGTAGTCCAGTGGCTTTGCTCGAGGCCTTTTGCGAAGTTGGTCGTTGGATACTACATAATTCATTTCCATGCAATAATTCTCGACTAAGTGCTTGTTGATTAATGTATTTGGTACTTTCATTTTGCGCAGTTGTATTTGAATGAATATTTGCCGTTTCTTAAAACACACAATTTGTTAGTTGATGATTGGATTGGGAGATTACTTCAATGATTTACGCATTACGTTAACACTTTAATGACCGACATGGGACTTTACGTGTGTGTAGTTTGAGAAGTTATTTTAGTGGCCTATTGCACGAGCTTAGTTAGCAATTACTAGAAAATTGGGGTTTATCATTTTTATATATAGTGAAGCCTCGATTATTCTTGTGTGGGGTTTCTAGACTGGTGGATTAATTCATGAGTGGTATCTTGGAAAAATATTTAACTCATAAAATGCATGTTTAACTCATAAAATGCACTTATCTTCTAGTAAGTAATGAGTGCTGCAAACTTCAGGAAACTCCTTCATCTGTCAAGGTATTGTTATAAATATAATTCCTAAAGTTTATTGTAATTATAAGCGTGCTAAAACGTACGCTGTATTAAAGTGGCAAATACATCAAAATGGCTGCAATGCCTCTTTTTGTGGACAACAGTATAGGAAGTTAGGCAGTTATTAAGTTCCCATAAACGCCTATATGCAGAAAGTTATTATGAAGTAGAACGTCAAAACAGATATGGCATAATGTGTAAGGTTGTGCTCCCGCTTCCACGATTTTCTGCATGCGCTATCATATTTACTTTTTTGAAGAGTGAATTGACAGTCCAATCAGAAAAATGCTTAGACCGGTTGGAAAATGGAACCGTACGATACATTAGGCTCTGGAATTCATCACAGTAAAAAAGCGCATAGTCGAGCGTGTGGAGCAGTCGAGGTTGGAAGGAGGGTTACCTTTTCTAGAAATTTATCTCCTTCTATTTCAAATGTATACCAAGCAAGGCCCGACGGCTTTTCAAGAAAAAATACACACCCACACACACACATATATTTATAAATATATATATATATATATATATATATATATATATATATATATATATATATATATATATATATATATATATATATATATATATATATATATATATATATATATGTATGTATATATATACACACACATATATATATATATATATATATATATATATATATATATATATATATATATATATATATATATATATATTGTCGCGTGTTATTGGTTCGCGGCCTATAATTTTAACGTTCCGGGAAAGTGAAAACGCAATGTCTTTTAATTTAAGTTAAAAGAGTTTATTTAATTCAAGAAAATGCACAATAATCAGTTTAACACTTTCACTAATTTTAATTTTCACTATTAAAATAAAATCTAACACTTGTCCATAAATTTCTTATCGCAATTGTCTTCTAAATCACTTCACTATTACGAAACACACTTCCCACACACTTTCGCAGTTCTTATCGCGGTCGAATGAATGATTCTCCCCATTCATTCAGCTCGCCTTTATATAGGGTCTCTACCTATTCACCCATTTCTCGCACATTGGCGAACGTTCTACTGAGAGGTACCTGGTAGGTTCGAGCAAGTTCATGAATGGAGTGACGTCACTTGCAGATGTTGATTATGCTTGTTGAATTTACTCGTGGGTTCGAGTAAACTCATTCGTTGACGTTCTTAATGATGATGAAAACAATTGCGACAGTAGCTCGCAGAATTATTTGTACATGTAATTATTTGTACATGTAACACTGCCCCCACCTCAGTTCTTTTCGCCCCGAAAAGATGTGTCGCTATTTGTAGTCAATTCTCCCTGGGTGTAATATGGGGCAAGACGGTCCAGATGCACGATTTTCATTTTAGCTCTCGGCTTACGATGTTCCTGTATTCGGTATACGACGTCGTTGATTCGCTTTGTAACTCGGTATGGTCCCTCCCAATTATGTTGCAACTTTGGAGACCTACCCTTTCGCCGTTGCGGGTTATAAAGCCACACCAAGTCATCTTGCTGGAAGCCAGTAGAATTAGCCTTTAGATCATACCTGGTCTTCATGCGGTCAGTAGCCGATTCGAGGTGTTTTCGCACTGTCCGATGTATCTGGTTCAACCGTTGTCTTAGATCACTTGCGTACTCCGAGACCGTTTGGGGTTTCTCAGGGGTTGTTCCGAACTTTATATCGGCTGGCAAACGAATAGTCTTTCCAAAAATGACTTTGGCTGGGGCTTGGCCCGTCGATGCATGTTCAGCGGCTCTATACGCCATTAAAAATAGTGGGATATGTCGGTCCCAGTCCCTTTGCTTCTCGTCAACCATTTTGGCCAAGTGTTTATTGAGCGTGCCGTTGAAACGTTCGACCATTCCATCGGATTGGGGATGCAGCGGTGTTGTCCTCGTTTTCCGTATTCCCAGCTGCTCGCACATTTCGCTAAAAACTAGTGACTCAAAGTTTCGGCCTTGATCCGAATGTAGTTCACAAGGCACGCCGTACCTGCTGACCCAATTTAACACTAGCTGTTCGGCTACAGTAGTTGCTTCCTGGTTGGGAATGGGGTAGACCTCGGGCCACTTGCTGAAATAATCAGCTACAACCAGCGTGTATCGATTTCCCCATTCAGATTCAGGAAAGGGTCCAGCGATGTCAACAGCAATCCTTTCGAATGGCACGCCTACGTTATAGGTTTGCATTTGTCCTCTCAGTCGTCGCTTTGGGCCTTTGACGGAAGCGCAAATTGTGCATCTGCGGCACCAGTCCTCTACGTCTTCTCGCGCGTGGAGCCAGTAGAATCTTTCCCGCAATTTCGCTAAGGTTTTGTTAACACCAAGATGGCCTCCCGAGGATCCTTCATGCATTTCCTTTACCACATCGTGGATTCGGCTTTTGGGTAGTATAGTTTGCATCCTATAGGAGCTGCCATCCGCCGTTTCCCATTTCCGCTTGAGTACGCCACCCTCCACCTGTAGGGAGTTCCATTGTGCCCAATAGCTTTTCAGGGTTGCGCCATGCATCGAAACGTCCTTCCACTCCGGTCGCCCAGTCGTCTCCTTCCATACGAGCAATGGTCCGATGTCTTCATCGGCTAGCTGGGCATTTCGAATCTCCTCCGATGACCAACCTTCATCGAATTCGGCCGTTATCAGTCGCAGATCAACGGGCGGTTCCTTTTCCTCAATCCGTCGGCAATGCTTGCAGTTAGCTGGACATGGGCGACGAGATAGGGCGTCAGCATTTCCATGAACTCCGCCCTTTCGATGAACAATTTCGTAGTCGTATGACTGCAATCTTTCGATCCATCTCGCAACTTGTCCCTCGGGGTTTTTGAAGTTAAGTAGCCATCTCAATGATGCATGGTCCGTTCGAAGAACAAATTTCTGGCCATATAGGTACTTGTGGAACTGCTTGGTGGCCTCTATTATAGCCAATAGCTCCTTCCTGGTCACACAGTAGTTCCTCTCACTTTTTGAAAGAACTCGACTGTAATACGAGAGGACTCTTTCTTCGCCATTGATCTGCTGGGAGAGTACAGCTCCAATACCGCCGTTGCTTGCATCGGTGTCAACCACAAACATTTTTCCGGGTTTCGGATACGCCAGTACGGGTGATTCACATAGCTTTTCCTTCAGGGTCTCAAAGGCTGTCTGGCATTGTTCATTCCAGACATACGGACGATTTTTCTCGGTTAGCTGATGAAGACACTTAGCTATTTTGGCAAAGTCTTTGACGAATCTTCGATAGTAGGTTGCCAGGCCCAGGAAACTTCGTAGTTGGCGCTTGTTGTTTGGTGTTGGCCAGCTTTTCACGGCTTCAATTTTCTCAGGGTCTGTTTTGACCCCTTCTGCTGATACGACATGTCCCAGGTATTTTACTTCAGCTGCGAAAAGGGTACACTTGTCGGGACTAAGTTTCAAATTTGCCAGTCGCAGTCGGGAGAAAACCTCTTCTAAGTTCCGCACATGCTCTTCGAACGTTCTCCCGATGACGATGATGTCATCTAGGTACACCAAGCAGGTTTTCCAGGTTAGACCACGTAGCACGTATTCCATCAAGCGTTCGAAAGTGGCTGGGGCATTGCAAAGCCCAAACGGCATCACCACAAATTGCCACAATCCGGTCCCAACTGAAAATGCGGTCTTCTCTCGGTCCTTCTTGTCAATTTCTACCTGCCAGTAGCCACTCTTGAGATCGAGTGTAGAAAACCATTTTGCGTCGGCTAAAGTGTCCATGATGTCATCGATGCGTGGGAGCGGGTAACTATCTTTCTTAGTGATGTCGTTAAGCTGCCTATAGTCGACACAAAAGCGAGTGCTACCATCCTTTTTCTTTACTAGAACTACAGGCGCGGCCCATGGACTTACAGAAGGTTCAATAATGCCTTGTTTTTCCATGTCCGAGATCAGCGCGCTCACTTCTCCTTGTTTGGCTATAGGGAGACGTCTTGGTGCTTGTCGAATCGGCTTGGCTTCCTGTGTGTCTATGACGTGAGTTACCAAACTCGTTCGGCCTTGGTCATCCGGGCTTGTTGAGAAGATGTCACTGTACTTGGTGACCAGATCAGAGGCTCGTTTGAATAGCTGCACCGGCAATTTGACTTGCTTCAATATTGCAGAAGTGGATTCCCTGGCTTTTTCTGTGTCTTGCCTCCTTTTCCAATGATGGTTGTGAGTAGCTTCCAAAGAGGTGATGGTGGAAACAGGCTGGCAGCTGCCGATGACTTCTCCCGCTTTGATGCTCGTGGTTGAATCTGCGGTGTTAAGGACTCTAACCGGCACATATCCGTTCCTTAAAGATCTTACAAGGCTTCGTCCTACAATCAAACTGCGCAATGTGGACGTCTTCGTTGGCTCTATCAGGTAAGTTCGGTGGTCTCCAGAATCACCATCAAGCTTGGCCCATACAATGCTTTCGGAAGAATTCGGTACATCAGTGTCAGTACATACCACTACATTCATCTTGGGGATTTGGACGCTGGGATCCTCCATCAGTACTTCGACATTCTGCCATTTCAAGACACGTTTTCCCAAGTCGGGAAAAATCCATTCCGAGAATGCAGTCATCCATAATGTTCGCGACCAGAAAATTATGTCGGAACACAAGGTCTCCCAACTGTATCTGGAGGTTGACCTCTCCATGAACAGGTGCAGTTTCTCCCGTAGCTGTCCGTAGTGAGAAAATTCTGCCCTTGTGAAGTTGTTGCTGTCTAACTAGGTCTGGTTGGATAATCGATCGGGTTGCACCAGTGTCGATTGTTATGGTGCAGTGTTCTCCGTCAATTTGACCCGGAAGGCATAAGTCTGCTTCTCCACGATGTAGTCTTGACACGGTGATGGTGGTGCTGGGGACGTCGATCCTCCTAGCCAACCTCTGCCCCACGAAGTTGGCTCTTACATGTTTCCCGACCCCTCTGTTTGAAGGGCTTCCATTCTGGGCTCCTGACTCGGTCTGGATCTCCTCCTAGCTGCACACCCTGGACAATAGCTCGGTTTTCTTCGCTTCTTGCAGTCTCTTTGCAAGTGCCCCTTCTCTCCGCAATTCCAGCATCTAGGCGCACCATTTACATGCGGGTCTCGCTCAATTTCCACGCGTTCACACCTGCACTCGTCTGTCACTACTTCACGAACCCGGGCAGTGGTACGAGTCACATTTTTCGCTGCCTCAAAGTTCAGACTGTAAGCCAATGCGTCCTTAACCGTTTGCTTTTGAGCTAAACGCACGGCTTGTTGCAATTCCGGGTCCTTTAGGGCGCTGATGAATGCCTCTGTCGCTGCATCATCTCGATGTTCTGGGTCGTAGGCTGGATAAGCCAAAAGTGCCAGTCGCTCAATGTCTTGGGCTAACTGCTGTAGGGTTTCATCAGACTTCTGCACCCGATGCCTTAGCTGTGACCGATAAATCTGCTTTAGATGATCGTCTCCATAACGCATGTCGAGCGCATTCATTATAGCATTCGGGTTTGAGTGCAATGCATCGGGGATGGTCTGCAAAAGCTCGGCAGCTGGGCCTCTTAGAGCAAGAATCAATGCAGTTGCTCGTTCCTGGTCATTCCAGCGATTCGCCCTTGCGGCAGCTTCAAACTGGGTCTTGTAAATACTCCAGACCGTTTGCCCATCGAATATTGGTGCTTGGACATTTCTGGATGTGCTTTGCGCTGCGGTTATAAGCGAGGCTGGTGAAGAGGTTACTACTGCCTTTGCTGCTTCCAATTCCTTTTTCATGTTTCCCATCTCATGGTTGATTCTCTCCTCTACCTGGCTGATATCATGGTTTATTCTCCCCTCGACCTGGCTGATCTCATGGTTAATTCTCTCCTCGACCTGGTAAACTTTTTCCTCGACCTGGTCAACCTTTTCCTCGACGCCTTTAATTTGTTTGTTCAGATGACCGAGCTCCGCTTTTATTTCGGTTGACTGTTTCTCCAGCTTCTGTGTGATGTCTGCCTTGATTTCGATCGCTTGTTGGTCCAGCTTCGCTGATTGTTCGTTTAGCTTCGTTGATTGTTCATTTAACTTCGCTGTTAAATTCGATGATTGTTCATTGAGCTTCGCAGTTAAATTGGATGACATTTGTCGCTGCTCTTGCTGCATCAGCATCAACATTTGCATCAGTGCATTTTCTGGGTCTTTTGGTTTTAGTGTTTCTGCTTCTCCACCTTCTGCACCATTTTCGGCATCTGAGAGCTCACCCGAATCCAGATTCACGCCTTCCGACTCGATCGCGTCACGCAAGCGTGCAATCAGTATGGCCTTTGTACCTTGTGTGGCCAGATTCCGCTGTTCCAACTCCTCCTTGAGCTCCGATATGGTCAATTCATTAATTTTTAAGTTTAAGCTTCGTGGCATTTTTAATGTTTCTTTAAATTTTACTATTGTGCACTATAAAAAATGTTCAAATTTTCACTTTCAAAATTTTTCTTTCGCACTTCTTGACACCATTGTCGCGTGTTATTGGTTCGCGGCCTATAATTTTAACGTTCCGGGAAAGTGAAAACGCAATGTCTTTTAATTTAAGTTAAAAGTGTTTATTTAATTAAATAAAATGCACAATAATCAGCTAACACTTTCACTAATTTTAATTGTCACTATTAAAAAAAAATCTAACACTTGTCCATAAATTTATTATCGCAATTGTCTTCTAAATCACTTCACTATTACGAAACACACTTCCCACACACTTTCGCAGTTCTTATCGCGGTCGAATGAATGATTCTCCCCATTCATTCAGCTCGCCTTTATATAGGGTCTCTACCTATTCACCCATTTCTCGCACATTGGCGAACGTTCTACTGAGAGGTACCTGGTAGGTTCGAGCAAGTTCATGAATGGAGTGACGTCACTTGCAGATGTTGATTATGCTTGTTGAATTTACTCGTGGGTTCGAGTAAACTCATTCGTTGACGTTCTTAATGATGATGAAAACAATTGCGACAGTAGCTCGCAGAATTATTTGTACATGTAATTATTTGTACATGTAACAATATATATACAGATACACACTCACACACACACACACACACACACACACACACACACACACACACACACATATATATATATATATATATATATATATATATATATATATATATATATATATATATATATATATATATATATATATATATATATATATATATATATATATATATATATATATGTGTGTGTGTGTGTGTGTGTGTGCCAACGGACTGTACCCAACAAGTCAACTAATCCGGACACCCTTAGTCCACTCCGAAGTGGTTGGCAGGCTAGCTAGTTCGGAGAGGAATTTCAGTCGCATTTCTTCCGCGAGCAGACTAAGTCCGAGTACAAATTTTCAGCCACCGATTCAAACGCTCGATTAAAACACGTTGCAAAGGTTTCCCGAAGAACAACTTTTCGACATTACTGTGTATTTTGCCTTTATGAGGCTACCGATCAATCAACAACTGATTTCCGCGTTCCAGATCCCCATACCGATTCGGTGCCAGGCGTACGCTAATCTAATTCGAATTAAAACATTCTACGCTTACAAAAACACCCAACTCAAAGTAAGGCACCGCGTAACCGAACTGATCAGGGTTATTAAAACCCTACCCCCACGGCGGCATCCTCACCTCCCGTATTCCCTACCTCCTGAAAAAGAACGGGCTACGCACTGGAAAGAAAAGAAATTCTTTTTCGTTAACAATCTATTTATTTTATAATTTGTAGTGTTCATAAATTTTTTAATTCAAATGAAGCAGTTTCTTCTAAAATATTTTTGAGTTGACGACTACCAAATCTTTTCATATACCAATGGAATTGATAATGCATTGGATGAAATTGATGAATAAAAATGCAAGAACTTAACCGGTTTCATCAAAACAGTATTTACATAAGTTAATATTTTACTTGCAAATCGGATTTGATCTTCCCTTCCATTTTTTAGATTTTTTTCTCTTCCCTTTTTTAGATTTTTTTCCTGACCGTTTTTTCGGTTTCGTGTGTGTGGGTATGTCTAGAAATATCTGTGTATTGTTTTGTGTCTTCAATTTAAGTCCGTTGACAAATTAGCTTAGATTTAACATTGCCTAATGAATTCTTAAAAATTAACAATTATATTTAAATGGTTAATTGCATTGGAGCAAAGTGTTTACAAACTTGCATGCGAAAATGTAAGTAGTAAAAACTTTAAGTTTAACGGATACTTTTTTTTGAACGACAGATATAAAGGGTGATTCATAACAAGTGTACACATGTGAGTGGGCCTTAACTCTTATTTATCACCAACTTCAGGTCCATATATTGACCGATTATGACAGTTTGGTCTTTTACGAGTTTAACCATGGCGTCATACACATCAGCCGAACGTTTTATTATTGTTAAAACTTTTTACAAAAATAATGAATCGCCAGTACAAACATTTCGCGCTCTACGTGAATCGAATAATTTCACGAAATGGACCCATAAATTGGCCGGCGAGATCGTGTGATTTGACTCCTTGTGACTTCTTCCTTTGGGGATTTCTGAAGGATCGTGTTTACGCTGATGCTCCCTAGACTACTGAAGCATTAAAAAACAATATTCGAGCCAACATATGCAGGAAATGTACGAAAATGTCATCAAAAATAAAATTACAATCATCGTTTGATAGTCTGTAAAGCAGCACGAGGTGCACATATGCCTGAAGTAATGTTTCATATTTAATTGTAAGGGACCAAATTTTCATAATAAACATTACAGCTCAATCTTCACAACTATGTTTTTTTTTCGACTAAAATGTGTACACTTATTATGAATCACCCTTTATATGTATATATTCACTAAATGATTTAACTTAATTAGTGGAAAAATGCCAGACGTGACTAAATACTTAAGAAATTATTCCTTACATCAAAAATTTTATTGTTATTGTTATTGTGTCGAATTAATATCCTTTATGCTAACAATCCGTGTCTTATTAGTACCAAGGTAGATAGGAAGCTTAGCCGTTGTTTAGTGGATATGGATGATTTGTCGTTAATAATGTGGAAAAGTCATTGTTAATATGAAGCGTACACACTGAAGTTACGACTCTTGCAAGAAGGTGTTCAGTAAACTGTTTACCATAACTCTTGCTAACTCGAAACTTTGTCACTAGTTGTTTGCGAAATGTGCGAGCTGCTGGGAATACGAAAAACGAGGACAACACCGCTGCATCTTCAATCCGATGGAATGGTCGAACGTTTCAACGGCACACTCAGTAAACATCTGGCCAAGATGGTTGACAAGAACCAAAGGGACTGGAACCGATACATCCCATTATTCTTGATGGCGTATAGAGCTGCTGAACATGCATCGACGGGCGAAGCCCCAGACAAAGTTATTTTTGGAAAGAATACGTCTGCCGGCTGATATAAAGTTCGGAACACCCCCTGAGAAACCGCAAACGATCTCGGAGTACGCAAGTGAGCTAGGGCAACGGTTGAACGTGATACATCGGGCAGTGCGAAAACACTTCGAATCGGCTACTGACCGCATGAAGAACAGGTAAGATCTAAAGGCAAATTCTACAGGCTTCCAGCAAGATGACTTGGTGTGGCTATACAACCCAAAACGGCGGAAGCGTAGGTCTCCGAAGTTGCAGCATAATTGGGAAAGACCATACCAGGTTACAAATCGAATCAACGACGTCGTATATCGCATACAGGAAAACCGTAAGCCGAGAGCCAAAATTAAAATCGTGCATCTGGACCGTCTTGCCCCATATTACATCCAGGGAGACTTAACTACAACTGGCGACACATCTTTTCGGGGCGAAAAGAACTGAGGTGGGGGCAGTGTTACATGTTCAAACAATTCTGCGAGCTACTGTCGCAATTGTTGTCGGAACCATTAATAACATCATGATCAACCAAGAAAAGAAAACGAATGTACTCGAAAGCACAAAAACGGACCAAGTAGATCCATGATCAATAGCTGAAAGTGATGGCACTGCGGGATATCAGAATTGCTCGCATATTCCAGATAGTTCTCGTCAGAACATTCGCCAATGTATGAGAAATGGATTGAATGACTAGAGACCCTATTTAAAGACGAGCTGAATGAATGGGGAGGTATAGTAAAACCGCGATAATAAGAACGGCGATAAGAGTGGAGCAAAAATTAAAAGTGATTTTGATTGATAGTGAAGTGATTTGCCTGATACAGACAGTGGGAATATAAATTGATAGACAGTGAAAATTAAATTAAAATGCGATTTGTAAAATAGTAAAATTAATGATTGTGCATTCTTAGTAAACAAACTATTTTAAATTAATTTAAAAAACAGTGCGTTCTCACTATCCCGGAACATTAAAATTATGGGCCGCGAACCATAACACGCGACAATATATATATATATATATATATATATATATATATATATATATATATATATATATATATATATATATATATATATATATATACAGTCTTCCACAAAAGTCAAGGTACAGAGAATCGGTAACTGAAAATTGTATTACTGAATCAATATTTTTATTTGAAAACCAAAAGTTATGAAATGGTAATAATACGAGTTCTGTTGAATTTAAGTTTTCATAAATTTAAAGGGATTCGGCAATAATGATCATTGAGGATAATAATTTTTTGTTGGCAATGTCTCTTTTCTACTCCACAAAAGTCTTGGTACAGTTGCAGAAAATGCCCTGTTATTTGTAAAAAGGGGAATCCCCCAAGTTCATATTATCA
>OZ017740.1:245061751-245121751 GCA_963969285.1 Odontomyia ornata | reverse complement strand
GTAGCACATATTCCATCAAGCGTTCGAAAGTGGCTGGGGCATTGCAAAGCCCAAACGGCATCACAACAAATTGCCACAATCCGGTCCCAACTGAAAATGCGGTCTTCTCTCGGTCCTTCTTGTCAATTTCTACCTGCCAGTAGCCACTCTTGAGATCGAGTGTAGAAAACCATTTTGCGTCGGCTAAAGTGTCCATGATGTCATCGATGCGTGGGAGTGGGTAACTATCTTTCTTAGTGACGTCGTTAAGCTGCCTATAGTCGACACAAAAGCGAGTGCTACCATCCTTTTTCTTGACTAGAACTACAGGCGCGGCCCATGGACTGACAGAAGGTTCAATAACGCCTTGTTTTTCCATGTCCGAGATCAGCGCGCTCACTTCTCCTTGTTTGGCTATAGGGAGACGTCTCGGTGCTTGTCGAATCGGCTTGGCTCCCTGTGTATCTATGACGTGAGTTACCATACTCGTTCGGCCTTGGTCATCCGGGCTTGTTGAGAAGATGTCACTGTACGTGGTGACCAGATGAGAGGCTCGTTTGAATAGCTGCACTGGCAATTTGACCTGCTTCAATATTGCAGACGTGGATTCCCGGGCTTTGTCTGTGTCTTGCCTCCTTTTCCAATGATGGTCGTGAGTAGCTTCCAAAGAGGTGATGGTGGAAACAGGCTGGCAGCTGCCGATGACTTCTCCCGCTTTGATGCTCGTAGTTGAGTCTGCGGTGTTAAGGACTCTAACCGGCACATATCCGTTCCTTAAAGATCTTACAAGGCATCGTCCTACAATCAAACTGCGTAATGCAGACGTCGTCGTTGGCTCTATCAGATAAGATCTGTGGTCTCCAGAATCACCATCAAGCTTGGCCCATACAATGCTTTCGGAAGAATTCGGTACATCAGTGTCAGTACATACCACTACATTCATCTTGGGAATTCGGACGCTGGGATCCTCCATCAGTACTTCTACATTCTGCCATTTCAATACACGTTTGCCCAAATCCAACGTGATTCCATGTGGTCGCAGAAAATCCATTCCGAGAATGCAGTCATCCATAATGTTTGCGACCAGAAAATTATGTCGGAACACAAGGTCTCCCAACTGTATCTGGAGGTTGACCTCTCCATGAACAGGTGCAGTTTCTCCCGTAGCTGTCCGTAGTGAGAAAATTCTGCCCTTGTGAAGTTGTTGCTGTCTAACTAGGTCTGGTCGGATAATCGATCGGGTTGCACCAGTGTCGATTGTTATGGTGCAGTGTTCTCCGTCAGCTTGACCCGGAAGGCATAAGTCCGCTTCTCCACGATGTAGTCTTGACACGGTGATGGTGGTGCTGGGGACGTCGATCCTCCTAGCCAACCTCTGCCCCACGAAGTTGGCTCTTACATGTTTCCCGACCCCTCTGTTTGAAGGGCTTCCATTCTGGGCTCCTGACTCGGTCTGGATCTCCTTCTAGCTGCACACCCTGGACAATAGCTCGGTTTTCTTCGCTTCTTGCAGTCTCTTTGCAGGTGCCCCTTCTCTCCGCAATTCCAGCATCTAGGCGCACCATTTACATGCGGGTCTCGCTCAATTTCCACGCGCTCACACCTGCACTCGTCTGTCACTACCTCACGAACCCGGGCAGTGGTACGGGTCACATTTTTCGCTGCCTCAAAGTTCAGACTATAAGCCAGTGCGTCCTTAACCGTTTGCTTTTGAGCTAACCGCACGGCTTGTTGCAATTCCGGGTCCTTTAGTGCGCTGATGAATGCTTCTGTCGCTGCATCATCTCGATGTTCTGGGTCGTAGGCTGGATAAGCCAAAAGTGCCAGTCGCTCAATGTCTTGGGCTAGCTGCTGTAGGGTTTCACCAGACTTCTGCATTCGATGCCTTAGCTGTGCCCGATAAATCTGCTTCAGATGATCGTCTCCATAACGCATGTCGAGCGCATTCATTATAGCATTCGGGTTTGAGTGCAGCTCAACGGGGATCGTCTGCAAAAGCTCGGCAGCTGGGCCTCTTAGAGCAAGAATCAATGCAGTTGCTCGTTCCTGCTCATTCCAGTGATTTATGCGAGCGGCTGCTTCAAACTGGGTTTTGTAAATAGTCCAGACCGTTTGCCCATCGAATATTGGTGCTTGCACATTTCTAGATGAGCTTTGCGCTGCGGTTATAATTGGGGCTGGTGAGGCGGTTATTACTGCCTTCGCTGCTTCCAAGTCCTTTTTCACTTTTTCCACCTCATGGTTTACCTGGCTGATCTCAAGGTTGATTCTCTCCTCGACCTGGTATACCTTCTCCTCGACGCATTTAATTTGGCTGTTGAGACTACTGAGCTCCGCTTTTATTTCGGTTGACTGTTTTTCCAGCTTCTGAGCGATGTCTGCCTTGATTTCGATCGCTTGTTGATCCAGCTTCACTGATTGTTCATTAAGCTTCGCTGATTGTTCATTAAGCTTCGCTGATTGTTCATTTAACTTCGCTGATTGCTCATCTAGCTTCGTGGTTAAATTGGACGACTGTTCATTGAGCTTCGCAGTTAAATTGGATGACTGTTGTCGCCGCTCCTGCTGCATCAGCATTAACATTTGCATCAGCGCGTTTTCTGGCTCCTTTGATTTTGGCATGTCTACTTCTCCACCTTCTGCGCCTTTTTCCGCATCTGAGAGCTCACCCGAATCCAGATTCACGCATTCCGATTCGATCGCGTCACGCAAGCGTGCAATCAGTATGGCCTTTGTACCTTGTGTGGCCAGATTCCGCTGTTCCAACTCTTCCTTGAGCTCCGATATGGTCAATTCATTAATTTTTAAGTTTAAGCTTCGTGGCATTTTTAATGTTTCTGTAAATTTTACTATTGTGCACTATAAAAATGTTCAAATTTTCACTTTCAAAATTTTTCTTTCGCACTTCTTGACACCACTGTCGCGCGTTATTGGTTCGCGGCCTATAATTTTAACGTTCCGGGAAAGTGAAAACGCAATGTCTTTTAATTTAAGTTAAAAGAGTTTATTCAATTAAATAAAATGCACAATAATCAGTTAACACTTTCACTAATTTTAATTGTCACTATTAAAATTATCTAACACTTGTCCATAAATTTATTATCGCAATTGTCTTCTAAATTACTTTACTATTACGAAACACACTTCCCACACACAATCGCAGTTCTTATCGCGGTCGAATGAATGATCCGCCCATTCATTCAGCTCGCCTTTATATAGGGTCTCTACGTATTCACCCATTTCTCGCACATTGGCGAATGTTCTACCGAGAGGTACCTGGTAGGTTCGAGCAAATGGAGTGACGTCACTTGCAGATGTTGATTACGCTTGTTGATTTTACTCGTGGGTTCGAGTAAATTCATTTATTGACGTTCTTAATGATGATAAAAACAATTGCGACAGTAGCTCGCAGAATTATTTGTACATGTAATTATTTGTACATGTAACAATATAAATAAATATATATATATATATATATATATATATATATATATATATATATATATATATATATATATATATATATATAATATATATATATATATATATATATATATATATATATATATATATATATATATATATAAATATATGTATATATATATATATATATATATATATATAAATATATATATATATATATATATATATATATATATATATATATATATATATATTTATGCGGCAATTCTGCTTGTTAACGAATCAACTAATGTGAAAGTGTGCCCTGTCGCTGACGATGATTTTCTTTGTAAAGTCACCATTCTCTTCTATCTGTTCAACCAACCATTCGGCGTATTGCCGACGCTTGAAATGGCCAGAACGCTTCAGCTCTTGAGTCAATTGAACCTTGTAAGCATGTAAATTCAAATCATTATTCAAAATTCGCATTAGTGATGTTCGTGAGATCTAATTGTTGGGCACGACGACAAGTCGAGGTTGACGGCTCTTCTGCCACACTATCGCGAACACCAGGAATGTTTTCCGCAGAACGAACTGAGCGAACATGCACAGGTGATTTCACTTTTCCTACAGACCCGGTTTGCTGAAATTTGCGCACAATTCTACCGATTGTGGACACACTTGGTATTTCTGCTGACCGCATTTATTTTTTGGTCTAATAACTAACAATGATATATATATATATATATATATATATATATATATATATATATATATATATATATATATATATATATATATATATATATATATATATATATATATATATAGATATATATATATATATATATATATATATATATATATATATATATATATATATATATATATGCATATATTTATATACACACACGCTTACACACACACATATATATATACATATATATATATATATATATATATATATATATACATATTTGTATATATATATATATATATATATATATATATATATATATATATATATATATATATATATATATATATATATTGTTACATGTACAAATAATTACATGTACAAATAATTCTGCGAGCTACTGTCGCAATTGTTTTCATCATCATTAAGAACGTCAACGAATGAATTTACTCGAACCCACGAGAATCCAACAAGCATGATCAACATCTGCAAGTGACGTCACTCCATTCATGAACTTGCTCGAACCTACCAGGTACCTCTCGGTAGAACATTCGCCAATGTGCGAGAAATGGGTGAATAGGTAGAGACCCTATATAAAGGCGAGCTGAATGAATGGGGAGAATCATTCATTCGACCGCGATAAGAACTGCGATTGTGTGTGGGAAGTGTGTTTCGTAATAGTGAAGTAATTTAGAAGACAATTGCGATAATAAATTTATGGACAAGTGTTAGATTTTTTTTTAATAGTGACAATTAAAATTAGTGAAAGTGTTAGCTGATTATTGTGCATTTTATTTAATTAAATAAACACTTTTAACTTAAATTAAAAGACATTGCGTTTTCACTTTCCCGGAACATTAAAATTATTGGCCGCGAACCAATAACACGCGACAATGGTGTCAGAAGTGAGAAAGAAAATTTTGGAAGTGAAAACGATTAAACATTTTTGAAGTGCACAATTGTGGAAGTTAACGTGGAAAAATAGCCGAAACAATACAAATGCCAGGAAATTTAAATCTAAAAATTAATCAATTGAGCATATCGGAGCTCAAAGAGGAGTTGGAACAACGAAATCTGGCTACACAAGGTACAAAGGCCATACTGATTGCACGCTTGCGTGATGCGATCGAGTCGGAAGGTGCGTATCTAGATTCGGGTGAGCCTACAGAAAAAGGCGCAGAAGGTGGTGAAGCTGAAACAGCAAAGCCAAAGAAACCAGAAAATGCGCTGATGCAAATGTTGACGCTGATGCAGCAAGAGCAGCGACAACAGTCGTCCAATTTAATGACGAAGCTAGATGAACAATCGGCGAAGATGGACCAACAAGCGATCGTAATCAAGGAAGTGCAAAAACAGTCAACCGAAATAAAAGTGGAGCTCGGTAGCCTGAACAATCAAATTAAAGGCGTCGAGGAAAAGGTTTACCAGGTCGAGGAGAAGGTCAGCCAAGTTGAGGAGAAAATCAACTATGAGATCAGCCAGGTTGAAGAGAGAATGAACCATGAGATGGAAAAAGTTAAAAAAGAATTGGAAGCAGGGAAGGCAGTAGTAACCACCTCACCAGCCCCGCTTATAACCGCAGCGCAAAGCACATCCAGAAATGTGCAAGCACCAATATTCGATGGGCAAACGGTCTGGAGTATTTACAAAATCCAGTTTGAAGCCGCCGCTAGGATAAATCACTGGAATGAGCAGGAACGAGCAACTGCGTTAATTCTGGCTCTAAGAGGCCCAGCTGCCGAGCTTTTGCAGACTATCCCCGTTGAGCTGCATTCAAACCCGAATGCTATAATGAATGCGCTGGACATGCGTTATGGAGACGATCATCTGAAGCAGATTTACCGTGCGCAGCTACGGCATCGTATGCAGAAGTCTGGCGAAACCTTGCAGCAGCTAGCACAAGACATTGAGCGATTGGCACTTTTGGCTTACCCAGCGTACGACCCAGAACATCGAGATGACGTAGCAGCAGAAGCATTCATCAGCGCCTTAAAGGACAAGGAATTGCAACAAGCCGTGCGGTTAGCTCAAAAGCAAACAGTCAAGGAAGCATTGGCTTATAGTTTAAATTTTGAGGCAGCCAAAAATGTGACCCGCACCACTGTCCGGGCTCGCGAGGTAGTGACAGATAAATCCAGGTGTGAGCGCGGGGGAAATGAGCGAGAGCTGCAGGTGAATGGTGCGCCTAGATGCTGGAATTGCGGGGAAAAAGGGCACCTGCAAAGAGACTGCAAGAAGGGGAGAAGACCGAGCTATTGTCCAGGGTGGTGGAGATCCAGACCGTGTCAGGAGCCTAGAATGGAGGCCCATCAAAATGCAAGGGCCAACTTCGTGGGGCGAACGTTGGCCACGAGTATCGACATCCCCAGCACCGTGCCAAGGCAACATCGTGGAGAAGCAGACAGATGCCTTCCTGGTCAAGTTGATGAAGAACAATGCACCCTAACAAACGACACTGGTGCAACCCGATCGACTATCCGACCAGACCTAGTGAGGCCCCAACTGCTCCACAAGGGCAGAGTTCATGGAATTGCTGACGCCCTATCTCGTCATCCATGTCCAGCTAACTGCAAACATTGCCAACGGATTGAGGAAAAGGAGCCGCCCGTTGATCTGCGAGTGATAATGGCCGAATTCGATGAAGGTTGGTCATCGGAGGAGATTCGAAATGCCCAGTTAGCCGATGAAGATATCGGACCATTGCTCGTATGGAAGGAGACGACTGGGCGACCGGAGTGGAAGGACGTTTCGATGCATGGCGCAACCCTGAAAAGCTATTGGGCACAATGCAACTCCCTACAGGTGGAGGGTGGCGTACTCAAGCGGAAATGGGAAACGGCGGATGGCAGCTCCTATAGGATGCAAACTATACTACCCAAAAGCCGAATCCACGATGTGGTAAAGGAAATGCATGAAGGATCCTCGGGAGGCCATCTTGGTGTTAACAAAACCTTAGCGAAATTGCGGGAAAGGTTCTACTGGCTCCACGCTCGAGAAGACGTAGAGGACTGGTGCCGCAGATGCACAATTTGCGCTTCCGTCAAAGGCCCAAAGCGACGACTGAGAGGACAAATGCAAACCTATAACGTAGGCGTGCCATTCGAAAGGATTGCTGTTGACATCGCTGGACCCTTTCCTGAATCTGAATGGGGAAATCGATACACGCTGGTTGTAGCTGATTATTTCAGCAAATGGCGCGAGGTCTACCCCATTCCCAACCAGGAAGCAACTACTGTAGCCGAACAGCTAGTGTTAAATTGGGTCAGTAGGTACGGCGTACCTGGCGAACTACATTCGGATCAAGGCCGAAACTTTGAGTCACTAGTTTTTGGCGAAATGTGCGAGCTGCTCGGAATACGGAAAACGAGGACAACACCGCTGCATCCCCAATCCGATGGAATGGTCGAACGTTTCAACGGCACGCTCAATAAACACTTGGCCAAAATGGTTGACGAGAACCAAAGGGACTGGGACCGACATATCCCACTATTTTTAATGGCGTATAGAGCCGCTGAACATGCATCGACGGGCCAAGCCCCAGCCAAAGTCATTTTTGGAAAGACTATTCGTTTGCCAGCCGATATAAAGTTCGGAACAACCCCTGAGAAACCCCAAACGGTCTCGGAGTACGCAAGTGATCTAAGACAACGGTTGAACCAGATACATCGGACAGTGCGGAAACACCTCGAATCGGCTACTGACCGCATGAAGACCAGGTATGATCTAAAGGCTAATTCTACTGGCTTCCAGCAAGATGACTTGGTGTGGCTTTATAACCCGCAACGGCGAAAGGGTAGGTCTCCAAAGTTGCAACATAATTGGGAGGGACCATACCGAGTTACAAAGCGAATCAACGACGTCGTATACCGAATACAGGAACATCGTAAGCCGAGAGCTAAAATGAAAATCGTGCATCTGGACCGTCTTGCCCCATATTACACCCAGGGAGAATTGACTACAAATAGCGACACATCTTTTCGGGGCGAAAAGAACTGAGGTGGGGGCAGTGTTACATGTACAAATAATTACATGTACAAATAATTCTGCGAGCTACTGTCGCAATTGTTTTCATCATCATAAAGAACGTCAACGAATGAATTTACTCGAACCCACGAGAATCCAACAAGCATGATCAACATCTGCAAGTGACGTCACTCCATTCATGAACTTGCTCGAACCTACCAGGTACCTCTCGGTAGAACATTCGCCAATGTGCGAGAAATGGGTGAATAGGTAGAGACCCTATATAAAGGCGAGCGGAATGAATGGGGAGAATCATTCATTCGACCGCGATAAGAACTGCGATTGTGTGTGGGAAGTGTGTTTCGTAATAGTGAAGTAATTTAGAAGACAATTGCGATAAATTTATGGACAAGTGTTAGATTTTTTTTAATAGTGACAATTAAAATTAGTGAAAGTGTTAGCTGATTATTGTGCATTTTATTTAATTAAATAAACACTTTTAACTTAAATTAAAAGACATTGCGTTTTCACTTTCCCGGAACATTAAAATTATTGGCCGCGAACCAATAACACGCGACAATGGTGTCAGAAGTGAGAAAGAAAATTTTGGAAGTGAAAACGATTAAACATTTTTGAAGTGCACAATTGTGGAAGTTAACGTGGAAAAATAGCCGAAACAATACAAATGCCAGGAAATTTAAATCTAAAAATTAATCAATTGAGCATATCGGAGCTCAAAGAGGAGTTGGAACAACGAAATCTGGCTACACAAGGTACAAAGGCCATACTGATTGCACGCTTGCGTGATGCGATCGAGTCGGAAGGTGCGTATCTAGATTCGGGTGAGCCTACAGAAAAAGGCGCAGAAGGTGGTGAAGCTGAAACAGCAAAGCCAAAGAAACCAGAAAATGCGCTGATGCAAATGTTGACGCTGATGCAGCAAGAGCAGCGACAACAGTCGTCCAATTTAATGACGAAGCTAGATGAACAATCGGCGAAGATGGACCAACAAGCGATCGTAATCAAGGAAGTGCAAAAACAGTCAACCGAAATAAAAGTGGAGCTCGGTAGCCTGAACAATCAAATTAAAGGCGTCGAGGAAAAGGTTTACCAGGTCGAGGAGAAGGTCAGCCAAGTTGAGGAGAAAATCAACTATGAGATCAGCCAGGTTGAAGAGAGAATGAACCATGAGATGGAAAAAGTTAAAAAAGAATTGGAAGCAGGGAAGGCAGTAGTAACCACCTCACCAGCCCCGCTTATAACCGCAGCGCAAAGCACATCCAGAAATGTGCAAGCACCAATATTCGATGGGCAAACGGTCTGGAGTATTTACAAAATCCAGTTTGAAGCCGCCGCTAGGATAAATCACTGGAATGAGCAGGAACGAGCAACTGCGTTAATTCTGGCTCTAAGAGGCCCAGCTGCCGAGCTTTTGCAGACTATCCCCGTTGAGCTGCATTCAAACCCGAATGCTATAATGAATGCGCTGGACATGCGTTATGGAGACGATCATCTGAAGCAGATTTACCGGGCGCAGCTACGGCATCGGATGCAGAAGTCTGGCGAAACCTTGCAGCATATATATATATATATATATATATATATATATATATATATATATATATATATATATATATATATATATATATATATATGTATATATATATATATGTATATATATACATATATATATATATATACACATATATATACATTTATATATATATATATATATATATATATATATATATGTATATATATATATATATATGTATATATATATATATATATATATATATATATATATATATATATATATATATATATATATATATATATTGTTACATGTACAAATAATTACATGTACAATTGTTTTCACAATCATTAAGAACGTCAACAAATGAATTAACTCGAACCCACGAGAACCCAACAAGCATTATCAACATCTGAAAGTGAGTCACTGCCCATTCATGCTGGAATGTTCCCGCTTATTCACCAATGTACGAGAACTGAGTTGAATGATTAGAGACCCTATATAAAGGCGAGCTGAATGAATGGTGGCATTCATTCGACCGCGATAAAAACTTGCGATAGTGTGTGGAAAGCGAATTGAAAAGCGATCAAGTAATAGTGAGGTGATTTTGAGAAGCCAATTGCGATAAGAAATTTATGGACAAGTGTTAGAATTTTAATAGTGAAAATTAAAATTAGTGAACGTGTTAAATTGATCATTGTGCACTTTTGTAATTAAATAAACTCTTTTAACTTAAATTAAAAGACATTGCGTTTTCACTTTCCCGGAACATTAAAATTATTATTGACCGCGAACCGAAAACACGCGACAATGGTGTCGAGAAGTGAGATTAAAATTTTGAAAGTGAAAATTTGAACATTTTTATAGTGCACAATAGTAAAATTTAAAGAAACATTGAAAATGCCACGAAGCCTAAACTTAAAAATTAATGAATTGACCATGTCGGAGCTTAAGGAAGAGTTGGAACAGCGAAACCTGGCTACGCAAGGTACAAAGGCCACACTGATTGCACACTTGCGTGACGCAATCGAATCGGAAGGCGCGTATCTGGATTCGGGTGAGCCCTCAGATGCAGAAAAAGGTGCAGAAGGTGGTGAAGCAGAAACATCAAAACCAAAGGAACCAGAAAATGCGCTGATGCAAATGTTGATGCTGATGCAGCAAGAGCTGCGACAACAGTCGTCGAATTTAACTGCGAAGCTCAATGAACAAGCGATCGAAATCAAGGCAGACATCACACAGAAGCTGGAGAAACAGTCAACCGAAATAAAAGCGGAGCTCGGTCATCTGAACAAACAATTTAAAGGCGTCGAGGAAAAGGTTGACCAGGTCGAGGAAAAGGTTGACCAGGTCGAGGAAAAGGTCAGCCAGGTCGAGGGAAAGGTCAGCCAGGTCGAAGAGAGAATGAACCATGAGATGGAACAAGTGAGAAAAGAATTGGAAGCAGCGAAGGCAGGAGTAACCACTTCACCAGCCCCGCTTATAACCGCAGCGCCAAGCACATCCAGAAATAAGCAAGCACCAATATTCGATGGGCAAATGGTCTGGAGTATTTACAAGATCCAGTTTGAAGCTGCCGCAAGGGCAAATCACTGGAATGAGCAGGAACGAGCAACTGCACTGATTCTTGCTCTAAGAGGCCCAGCTGCCGAGCTTTTGCAGACTATCCCCGTTGAAATGCACTCAAACCCGAATGCTATAATCAATGCGCTCGACATGCGTTATGGAGGCGCCCACCTGAAACAAATTTATCGGGCACAGCTACGGCATCGGATGCAGAAGTCTGGCGAAACCTTACAGCAGCTAGCCCAAGACATTGAGCGACTGGCACTTTTGGCTTACCCAGCGTACGACCAGGAACATCGAGATGACGCAGCAACAGAAGCATTCATCAGCGCCTTAGAAGACCAGTAATTACAACAAGCTGTGCGTTTAGCTCAAAAGCAAACAGTCAAGGATGCATTAGCTTATAGCCTGAACTTTGAGGCAGTGAAAAATGTGGCTCGTACCACTGCCCGGGTTCGCAAGGTAGTGGCAGACGAGTGCAGGTGTGAGCGCGTGGAAAATGAGCGAGAGCCGCAAGTAAATGGTGCGCCTAGATGCTGGGATTGCGGTGAGAAAGGACACCTGCAAAGAGCCTGCAAGAAGCGAAGAAAACGGAGCTATTGTCCAGGATGGTGGAGATCCAGACCGTGTCAGGAGCCTAGAATGGAGGCCAATCAAACTGCAAGGGCCAACTTTGTGGAGCAAACGTTAGCTAGGAGGATCGACATCCCCAGCACCCCCATCACCGTGCCAAGGCAACATCGTGGAGAAGCAGACGGATGCTTTCCTGGTCAAGTTGATGAAGAACATTGCACCATAACAAACGACACTGGTGCAACCCGATCGACTATCCGGCCCGACCTAGTGAGGCCCCAACTACTTCACAAGGGCAGAGTTCATGGAAATGCTGACGCCCTATCTCGTCATACATGTCCAGCTAACTTCAAGCATTGTCGGCGGATTGAGGAAAAGGAGCCGACCGTTGCTCTGCGAGTGATAACGGCCGAATTCGATGAAGGTTGGTCAGCGGAGGAGATTCGAAATGCCCAGTTAGCCGATGAAGACATCGGACCATTGCTCGTATGGAAGGAGACGACTGAGCGACCTGAGTGGAAAGACGTTTCAATGCATGGCGCAACCCTGAAAAGCTATTGGGCACAATGGAACTCCCTTCAGGTGGAGGGTGGCGTACTCAAGCGGGAAACGGCGGATGGCAGCTCCTATAGGATGCAAACTATACTACCCAAAAGCCGAATCCACGATGTGGTTAAGGAAATGTATGAAGGATCCTCGGGAGGCCAACTTGGTGTTAACAAGACCTTAGCGAAATTGCGGGAAAGGTTCTATTGGCTCCACGCTCGAGAAGACGTAGAGGGCTGGTGTCGGATGCACAGTTTGCGCTTCCGTAAAAGGTCCAAAGCGACGACTGAGAGGACAAATGCAAACCTATAAGGTGGGGGTACCATTTGAAAGGATTGCTGTTGACATCGCAGGACCCTTTCCTGAATCTGAATGGGGAAATCGATACACACTGGTTTTCGCCGATTATTTCAGCAAGTGGCCCGAGGTCTACCCCATTCCCAACCAGGAAGCAACTACTGTAGCCGAACAGCTAGTGTTAAATTGGGTCAGTAGGTACGGCGTACCTGGCGAACTACATTCGGATCAAGGCCGAAACTTTGAGTCACTAGTTTTTGGCGAAATGTGCGAGCTGCTCGGAATACGGAAAACGAGGACAACACCGCTGCATCCCCAATCCGATGGAATGGTCGAACGTTTCAACGGCACGCTCAATAAACACCTGGCCAAAATGGTTGACGAGAACCAAAGGGACTGGGACCGACATATCCCACTATTTTTAATGGCGTATAGAGCTGCTGAACATGCATCGACGGGCCAAGCCCCAGCCAAAGTCATTTTTGGAAAGACTATTCGTTTGCCAGCCGATATAAAGTTCGGAACAACCCCTGAGAAACCCCAAACGGTCTCGGAGTACGCAAGTGATCTAAGACAACGGTTGAACCAGATACATCGGACAGTGCGAAAACACCTCGAATCGGCTACTGACCGCATGAAGACCAGGTATGATCTAAAGGCTAATTCTACTGGCTTCCAGCAAGATGACTTGGTGTGGCTTTATAACCCGCAACGGCGAAAGGGTAGGTCTCCAAAGTTGCAACATAATTGGGAGGGACCATACCGAGTTACAAAGCGAATCAACGACGTCGTATACCGAATACAGGAACATCGTGAGCTGAGAGCTAAAAAGAAAATCGTGCATCTGGACCGTCTTGCCCCATATTACACCCAGGGAGAATTGACTACAAATAGCGACACATCTTTTCGGGGCGAAAAGAACTGAGGTGTACAAATAATTACATGTACAATAATTCTGCGAGCTACTGTCGCAATTGTTTTCACAATCATTAAGAACGTCAACAAATGAATTTACTCGAACCCACGAGAACCCAACAAGAATTATCAACATGTGAAAGTGAGTCACTGCCCATTCATGCTGGAATGTTCCCGCTTATTCACCAATGTACGAGAACTGAGTTGAATGATTAGAGACCATATATAAAGGCGAGCTGAATGAATGGTGGCACTCATTCGACCGCGATAAAAACTTGCGATAGTGTGTGGAAAGCGAATTGAAAAGCGATCAAGTAATAGTGAGGTGATTTTGAGAAGCCAATTGCGATAAGAAATTTATGGACGTGTTAGAATTTTAATAGTGAAAATTAAAATTAGTGACAGTGTTAAATTGATCATTGTGCACTTTTGTAATTAAATATATATATATATATATATATATATATATATATATATATATATATATATATATATATATATATATATATATATATAATTGGATCGTCTAAACATTATTGAGCCTTTTTTGTCACTAGATGGTGGTCGTTGTCATATATCTGGCAATACTAATCAGATTGAGGTCAAAGGTGACATTCCAGTCTACAATTTTGCTATGGACAGTTTTGTATTTCGTCATTCGTGTCAAAAGTTGTATTCATTTAAAAATTAGTGAAATTTCTGAAAAAATTCGTTATATTTAAGCCCAGTTATATATATATATATATATATATATATATATATATATATATATATATATACATATATACACACACACACATATATACATACATATATATATATATATATATATATATATATATATATATATATATATATATATATATAATGTATCTTTATAGGTATGCAATACTGATCAATGAGATTTAGTGCTGTTAGCTGATAAATTCAACATGCATAATTTTATTGTAAATTAGATTTTTGTGGTTTATGAGAGAATTAATTTTTGGACTTTTCGCTTTTGTTTAGCTGCACATTGGCATAGGTAATCGAGGTTTCACTGTATACATATTACAATTCAAGAAGAAAATTTGCCTAGATGCTAAATAAATTATAGTGAGACAAAGCACTCAGCCTCTCTCAAGTAGTTTTACGTGAAAGCTGTCGGCCTTGAAAGCGTTAAAGATTGGTTAAGTACTAACCGACAGGAGTTACCCGTAAGGGTACAGGATGCAATATTTGTGGATCCGATACAACTGCTTGCGCTGTACGCTGCATGTCAAAGTTAACTGGTTGTAGACCAGGACTTGACAGATTTGAAATAGGCGATTCAGAAAACTTTGTCCAATGCTTACGTATAAAGAAATGTGAAACTATTCTTAATTGAATTTTCATGCAGAAGTTACCCGGTTTGTATTTGCCCAATCCTTCGCTAAATTTTTTCCTGAAACATTTTTTGGTTCCTCTAATAATGGTGACGAATTTAAGTCACTTTGGACTTTAGTAGTTTCTTCGGTTCTTGGGCTACCAGATTCATTGAACTAAAACAGTTATAAATCAAGTTATTCGAGAAAGCGATATAAGGTCCGTACCTGCGAAGAAAGATTTAATTCCACATTTATAGACCCGATGGAATGTATTAGTTCATTGCTTTTGGTCTCATCGGTTTGTAAATTCGTAGTTTTATTCAGTCGAAGCGAAATTTGACAATCGTCAACCTCTTCTTCATGCCCAACTAATGTACTGATATTTAAACATGACGGCAGCATATTCGGCAATGGTATATTATTTCGTCGAAGCACCACTAAATGCATTGCTGCAGAAAACTCCGCTAAACTCAACGCTCCATCCTTAGTAACATCACACAATTGCCAAATGTGGCGAAGATCTTCGATAGGTATTCCAGATTTTTCAAAGAATATCCTAAAGGAAAACAATTAAATTAATTCAAATATTTATGTTGTCCCCACTTAGCTATGTGCCCTGACACCAGGCCGCTGCAATCTGGCTGAATAATGTTGAACTGTTTTTTATAATATTCCAGCTGCTCGTTACTTATGCGATAAAGTGAATTTATATCATTATCTACATCATCGTCAGAACTATGTCTATCCGAAGATTCTTCTTCTGTTCCTAACAGTTGCCTATGCTCATCGCCCAATAAGCCTTGCCAAAGAATATCCTTAGCCCAAGGCCTTTCTGTTGAACTATTTGCAGGGGTAGGGCTATCACTATTAGTACTCCATGCCTCTGGTGATATGCCTTCTTGAAGATTCTGGAATTAAGATCTATTAATGTATGCATAATGCAAAACAAGCATTGGTACATTACGTTCAGCTTTCTAATATCTTCACCACTCTCCATCTTATAAAGGCTTAGGTGCTACAAAAACCAAGTATTTAAATTAAATCTTTATATGATTTTCATGAAATAGCTACGATTAACGGTTTAAGTAAAAATAGTATAATGCCATTTACACATACCTTAATTTTTAACCAAATAATTTCAACAAGCATAACATAGAAGGAGGTGTGGGCAGTAATAAACATTTTTGAATATTTCACAATGTGGAATTACAAGAAATTACTTCATTTAAATATGACAATAAGACTGTTAGAAAAAAATCTTTCTTTGCAAGGAATGCATTGAATTTTCTTTTTCGTTTTATTTTGCAGGGGGAAAATACATATTTGTTTTGCTTTAGCTCTGCAACACCTTTCGGACCTTCCCCTAAAATAGAGTATCTCATTATCTTCTCCCAATATATCGGCACTCGAGGGGATATTGTCAGTACCATGCTTTGGCCGCTGATCCGTCCATCCAGCTGCAATACGTTCTGACTTTAAACCAGTACGAATCACAACTGAATCGGCTTATAGTCCGTCTAAAGAATCACTCGAAACAAATTTCGTTGTTACTAACGGGTTTCGAACCAGGGACCTTCGACTTTTGCTTAACAACTACTGCACTAAGTGGACTACGGGAAAATAGATTAAGTTTGGCCTATATATATTTTGAAAGTATATAGCACAAAACTTTTAAATGAGACAACATTATTGATTTGTTTTTTTTTTTTTATAATCACAGCGGGATACTATTTGAAGGAAACTCAAGGAGATCAAATTGAACATAATAAATATTTCGGCACATTCAATATTATTAAAATGAAACAATTCGATCGATGGAATGAATATTTAAGAGGAATCAATATAAATATTCTTCGAACCCAAAATACTTCCGATCCAAATTTGGCGTTGATATATATAAGATTAACTAATTTCGTAATTATATTGTAACTGCTCTAGAAGTTATATGAAATCTACCCAAGACAGTCCTAAGCCCGGTTGAGGAAGGAGGAGGAATCCCCTTGTTTCCCCAATCCACAGCTTCCATGATTCCTAGTCCTAAACCCCACGAACAAGTGGGACGCACATCGGGTTAACTGGATCCCCAATGATGGAACATTAAATACCGAGAAATGCTAACAACTGTAAATACACCTGCAGCTCTGCTACTAAATTCTACGTACACCTCCTTTCTGGTGACATAAGAGGGTGAAGGCGAGTCTTTCTGCGTCTGATAACGGGATCGAAAGTAATAGCCATGCATGCCGCTGCAATGAACGTTAGGCGACGGGCTAGCTCCCTGTAAAATCCTTCATTGTTTCGAAACCTGCAACAGAGCCTTGGAATGGATTTGACCCACGGCAACGACATCGCAACTGAAAATAGGACTATGCTATTGGATCCTAGAATGTCAGATCACTCAATTAACTTTTACAACAGGCCATTCAATATAAATTATACTGGAAATCCAGGAAACGAACTGGGCTGGAGTTATTTCAAGATATGAGATCACAAGCAATATTCAAAATTGGGAAGCCTGCTGGGAAGCGAGAATTCGGAGTGGCATTTATTCTCGATAGGGAGTTTTAATCACACGTAATTGGTTTTAACGCAGTCAATGAACGGTTGTTTGCCATCCGTATTAAAGCGAAATTCTTCTTAATTTGGCTGATAAACGTACACCCCCGAAGAAACAAAGAAAGGAAGGAAACGTTTTAAAATCACCTAGAAAGGCTAGTCGACTCATTGCCTACAAACGACACAAAAATAATTCTGGGTAATTTCAACGCTAATGTTGGCAATGAGCTATCTCATCGGAGAATGGCTGGAGGATATAGCCTCCACGATGAAACAAATGACAACGGCCCGCTCCTGAATAACTTTGCATGTAGCGGAATTCTAGTTATACGTACAACTTACTTCGCTCATCGACAAAACCAAATCGACCATGTTCTAATCCAACAACGTTGTGCCTCGAACATACTTGACGTCGATACCAAGGAGCCAATACTAACTCAGATCATTACTTGATCAAATTAACCTGTCAAAGGCGTATTTGGCCAAGACTAGTTCTCTACAAAAGTTCGACGTCGAAAGGCTCCAAATGGCGTTTGTGGCCAAAAATTTCACGGAGACCCTCAAAAACCAGCTGGCTCCCATCCTATTAGACATACTGCCGAAAACAAACAACGAGCTATTGAAGTGAAAGCGGCTATTAAGACCATGGCAGAACAGCATCAAGCCCGGCGCAAGAGAAATGATTGGTTCGATTATGAGTGCCAGAATACGTTAGACAAAAAAAATCGGGCGTACAAACAGTATCTAGGCAGAAAAACCAGGACGAAGAGAGAACATTATGCTAATCTCAGAAGAGTATCGAATAAGATAACTAAAACTAAGAAAAGAAAATGCTTAGACGACCAGTTGAAAAGTATAGATGTAAGTTTAGCGAGCAACAACACAAGACAAGGAAATAAACCAGTGAAAAGTATGAAACGAGGTTATCAGCCCAAGACCACGCTCTGTCGTGATGACATCAGCAACATCATCGCTCATGAAAACAGGATTAAGGAAAGATGGGCATTATATTTCAAGAAAGGCCTTAACTCTCCGCACAGCTCCAGAGCATCGGAGCCTATAGATATTCCCGGGGAATTTTCATTGGTCCCACCTACTCTGGATGAAGTTTGTTCTACCATCAAAGCCCAAAAGAATAATAAAACATCGGGCATCGATGAGATTTTAGTGGAACTCATTAAATATGGTGGCAGCGGTATTCACAAAGCCAACCATAAAGTCATCCAGCACATTTGCCAACAAGAACATATGCCGAACGAGTGGAGAAAATCAATTATATTCCCTATCCACAAAAAAGGTGACAAGCTACAGTGCGAAACTAAAGAGGCATATCACTACGTTGTACGGTGTACAAAATATTTTCAAAAATCTTAGAAAATAAAATCGGATCATACGCCAACAGTATTATTGAGGGGTATCAAAGTGGTTTTAGAGAGCGCCGCGCTGTTTACCTGCGCCGAAACGAGGAGGAGATGGAGATGGTTGTCCGCGAGGAGAGACAGCGCTCGCTCAACGATTGGCAGCAATCTTGGGTCAATTGCACGAAGGGGAGGTGGACTGCACGCCTCATCCCGGATGTGAGACCGTGGCTAAATCGAAGGCATGGTGAGACTGACTTCTATCTGACCCAGCTTTTGAGCGGGCATGGGTATTTTCAGTCTTACCTGCACAAGATTGGTAAGTCACGGTCCCCCGATTCTCGGTTTTGCCCAGAAGAGGAGGACAATGCCTGCCGCACATTTTTTGCGTGTACAAAATGGATCAAGCTCAAAAGGAATCTCTACAGGGAGACGGGAGAGCTCACCCCGGATAATATAGTCACGGTAATGCTCGAATCAGTTGACAAATGGAATCAGGGGCACATTATGCTCGGGCAGTCCTAAAATATAAACGGGACACACAGTAGCCGGCGGCGTTGGGGCTGGGGGATCGCTTTTCTGGCACTTCCTCTTAACCTCTCCCATCCCCCTAGGAAAGGCATCCCCCAAGGTTGAAGGCGCCTCAACAAAACGAGACGAAGTAATGTGTCAAACGGTTCCAGGCTGGGTTCTCAGGTTGACAGGGGAGGTGTTTAGTGGGTAGTCCAGTCGCCTTCTTGCGAGCATGGGAGTCCCACACTCTGTGCATAAATGGCATTCACCTCCCTACCACAAAAAAAGCGGTTTTAGAGCAGATAGATCGGCGATAGTCCAAGTGTTTACAGTCAAGCAGGTACTTGAGAAATGCTGGGAGTGCTACATGGACTGTATTAATCGAGCAGGTCGCCCCGCGAACTACTTGATAAATCAGCCAATGCACTCGAAAAGCATCAGGTCTAGCGATACTTTGCTCACTCGTATGTAATGGACATTAACCCCGTGCTCCGGGGAAGTGTGTGCGCGAATACGAAGTTTGATGTTCGGTTCGATCCAAGTCATGATCAAATCTGAATAAATGCAGCCAACACAGTCACGATTGATAGATTCCATCCCAATCACCTCCAGACAAACAACCACTTGCCTACGGTTCCGGAAGATCTTGCATCGGTCGATTCAATTCCTCATTTCGGAGTGAATGTTCCTGATTGCGGAGTCCTGCTACAGTGTCGTGTTCTAGTCGAATTGAGTGTTTCGTCTCTCGTTCGTTGCGAACGACGTAAAACAGAAACGCTACCGAGTGTGGCGCACAAACCTAGTTGGCAGTTTCAATGACGCCGTTACGGCCCGTCGAGAATCAACGACAATCAGGGATTGTGGAAAAGGCGTTACGGTCCGCGGAGTAGCGGAAAATTGATTTAGCACGGAATGCTCCGAAATGATATTTGAGTTCAATAGTGTAAATTGTCAGTGTTGAACAAAGATCCGTGAAACTACGTGTAGATTCATAATTAAAAATTAGAATGAAAGTCCGGAGAACCATAAAAAATTTATCAAACAAATTATGGACATGAATTTCATTGAACATTTTCTAATGCTCGAAATCGTCTCAGATTTTTAAATAAAAAATAAATAAATTCTTAGTAATCGTACGAATCAAAACAAAGGTGATAATAAAGCTCATGTTATTAATTGGAAAACAAAGTGGTTGAAAATTATAGATCCACTATTTATATAATTAGTATACTCTAATCTCGTTGAAACTTAATCATAATTCCGGATGCTTTTAAAATTCATACTGTAACATACACACTACGGTTAATTTTATTTATTTCCATCATAAAGATTAAGTTGAAATAGTAAACAGTTGTGTTTTAAGAGAAATCAAATGAGAATAAATCGAAAAAAATAGTATGAATTGCTAAAAGATAAACGTCGGTCTTTTCATTTCCGATCTTTCGACCGGGTATGGGACACGATACGGTGGCTGGACACTCCTCTTCTGAGCTAGCCATCGGGCTGAAGGTCTTTCCTTCTAAGTAGTTACAGGGGCTCTTACTGGGTAGAGTGGCGTTCCACACTGGCTTCTTATTTATGTTAAATTTTTATATGATTTGATCATATAAAATTTTAATATAAATATGTTTTGTATGAATTTTTCATGTAAATGCAAAATAAATGGCCACGTCTCCAATGGATCTTGATCCGGATGGGGGTGCGAGGGGGCACCGCTTCCACCTGAAAGCCCCACTCTTAGTTGGGGGCCGTAAGTGTTCGGACTAAGGATGAAATCGTCTCGCGTCCCGCGCGCGTTAATCGAGCATTGATGTTATATATGTATGAAATATATTTGCTCTTTTTACTAATACAGTCATATATCATTATACACATTTGCATCCCAAAAGTTCGGGCACTTTTTTCCTAACCTTTCGAGCCGCAACATGTGATATGGCGCGCCAATATCAAGTGTTAAATATCGTGTATTAAATTGTATTAAATGAATTGAATACCTGTTAGTGAATAAACTATTTGAATTATTATAACTCGGTGTGTTTTATAAAACTTAAAGCCTATGAACAAAACAGTGCTAACCAGCAGACTACTGGCATTGGAACAACATCTAAACACGCAACAGGCATCAACCAGCAGAGTTCAGGCTTTAGAGCAAACTCTGAATATCCCTCTACCAGAGCCATTGAACATCAAGGTAGGCGATATTTCTCAGAATTTCAAGCATTTCGAAGAAAGATGGAACAACTATATCATCGCCAGTGGACTCGATAACAAGCCCGAGGAAAGAAAGAAAGCGATTCTTCCAACTGCGATAGGAAATGACGTTTTTCAAATGTACGGCAATCTATCTCTAACCGAGCAAGAAAAATCGACAGCTGAAAACATACTGAAAGCTATCAAAAAGAATCTAACACCACGAGTTAATAAAAGGTATGAGCGAGCGATTTTCAACCTAGCGACTCAAAACCAAAATGAAACCTATGACGAATACTTTGCGCGTCTACGAGAGTTGAATAAAAATACTCTCAAATTAGCCAGAGAAACTGTATTTTGGCCAGGAATAAATGGTCATGTAAAATCAATAATCGAAAACTGCAATACTTGCATAAAACATTCGAAACAACAACAACGAGAGCCAATGATAACGCACGAGATCCCAGCAAATCCGTTTGAAATTGTATCAATGGATATTTTTGAAGTTACAATTACGAATTGCGTCCATCGTTTCTTAATCACCGTAGACCATCACTCTGACTATTTTGAAATTGATGAGCTTGCAGGCATGACTGCAAAAGCTGTAATTCTATGCAAACGAAATTTTGCAAGGCATGGCGTACCAAAGAAGGTGATATCGGACAATGGTCAACAATTCATTGGACAAGAATTTAGACAGTTTTCTAAAGAATGGAACTTCCAACACACGACATCTAGTCCTCATCACCAGCAAGGTAATGGTAAAGCGGAAGCATCTGTGAAAAAGGCGAAAACGATGATCACAAAATGTTTAGATTCCAACGAGGACTTCTACAAAGCTCTGTTAGTATGGCGAAACACTCCCAACAAAATCGGATCTAGTCCTGCAAAGCGAATCTTTTGTCGATGGTTGCGATGTAATATTCCTTCAGCTGATTACGAACAACGAATAACGAATAATGTTCAGGAGTCCATAATCAAAAACCGGGAGTATTCGAAGAAATATTACAATCGTGGAACCAAAAATCTTCGTCGTTTAAACGACGGAGAAAATGTTTTCACCAAAGTTAACGTCAAAACCAAACAGTGGGAACCAGGCGTCATCGTGAAGTCTATCAACGCGAGGTCATACATCGTTCGTGTGGGACGAAACGAATATGTGCGTAATTCGATCCATGTTCGAAGTTTACCAAATCAACGTGTCGAGCACTCGGATGATTCCAGCGTTCCAGTAGAAGAAAAATTTGCAACTGACCGAGAACCTTTAGCGAGAGATGGCTTCAACGTTTTTAATCAACAGCGACCGATCAGAAAATCATCTAGAATTATAAAGCCCGTAAATAGACATGAAGCGCCTTATTAAAAGAAAAAAAAGAGGATGTTATATATGTATACAAATGAAATATATTTGCTCTTTTTACTAATACAGTCATATATCATTATACACATTTGCATCCCAAAAGTTCGGGCACTTCTTTCCTAACCTTTCGAGCCGCAACATGCGATATCGCACGCCAATATCAAGTGTTAAATATCGTGTATTAAATTGTATTAAATGGATTGAATACCTGTTAGTGAATAAACTATTTGAATTATTATAACTCGGTGTGTTTTATAAAACAAAGCCTATGAACAAAACAGTGCTAAACACACGAAACGAGCAACTTTAAAACAATTGACGTCGTTTTCCAATGTCAATTCCTTTGGTAGGTTACCTCGGCCTCGACACCATCGAATCGATATACCTTTGAGGACCCTGCGAATTCGTTTGTTTGTAGTGGGCCCTTGTGCTGGGGAAAAAGAACCCGTCCGACGACAGCGCAACGCTAGCTTGCAAGCGCATTTATGTTCTCAGACAAGCCCAGTTCCGGCGAGCACTGATATCGCTGAGCCTACAGACCATCGCTGCAGTCCTTTACGGACTTATAGGCACCCATAATTACTACAAGACGTACAACAAATATTCGTTGACTCTAAGCAAATATAGGACAGTATTGATCCTAACGTACTTTACTAAATAATGCTTTGCTTTGGTGTCCCAATCAAATTAGTCCGTCTCACCAAAATGACAATGACGTCCACGACCTCCCAAGTTCGCATCAATAACCAATTCACTGATGTCTTTGACACAAACATCGGACTAAAACAGGGAGATGGGCTGGCCTCATTGCTATTCGATTTGACTCTGGAATATGTCATAAGAAAGCTAAATGTCGATACAAGAGGTACTCAATTATACAGGTCGAGTTAGGTGGTAGACTATGTGGACATCAACATCAACTCTTGAAACTCGACAGCTAAGCAAAACTAGACATGACACAGTCGAGAAAAACTACCTCAACTACCCAAAGTATCACACTTGGCGAATACAGTATCAAAAATGTGGGCGAATTTGTGTATTTATGTTAGGTGCGAAAATAACAAGAATCGGCAATGAAAATAAATAAAATATTTTATTCAGTTTTGACGATCTTGAAGACAGCTGCATACGCAGGAAAACAAAGCTCCAAGTATACAAATCTGTGATAAGATATGTGCTATGCTATGGGTGTGAAACATGGACTCTAACTCAAACATAGACGACGCCTTCGAAAGACGGGTTCTGAGGCGGATAATTGGAGCGCAGCTTGACGGGGACCAATGATAAATTCGATACAAACATGAGCTATATGAAATTTTTGACTAGCCGCAGATCTTAACGATTGTAAGACTGTGGAAGCTTCAATGGGCAGGCCACGTGAATCGTATGGGCAAACAACGGATACCCAAAAGGGCATTCGTTGGGAGAACTGATGGGCGGAGACCAGTCGAAAAACCGAGGAAACGCTGGTCTGAGCCGGTCCACGAAGACAGTTCATCGCTGCTCGGATTTTGAAATTAGAGGATGCGGTCAATGGACCAAGACAGTTGGAGGCAGTATTTGCAGGAAGCGAAGGCCCGAGAGGGGCTGTAGAAGAAGAGAAAAGAGGTGATTTTACAGAATTCTACGAACCATTGAGCTATAGCGACGCAATAACTTCCGACCAATTTCCAGGTTGGAAACCCGCTATCGAGGAAGAATTAAAGTCTGATCAATAAAACTTGGGACATTGTTGAGATGCCAAAGAATTGCAACAATATTGTAGATTGTAAATGGGTGTTTAAATTGAAATTAGTACCGAATCAGCAATTTAAGTATA
The DNA here is from genome assembly GCA_963969285.1 of Odontomyia ornata. Classification (NCBI taxonomy): domain Eukaryota; kingdom Metazoa; phylum Arthropoda; class Insecta; order Diptera; family Stratiomyidae; genus Odontomyia; species Odontomyia ornata. Next base: position 245,097,137 of record OZ017740.1, on the reverse strand, counting down.
AGGCTGGGGTTATAGCGAAAGGATATTCACAAACTTTAGGAATTAACTGTTCAGAAACTTTTTCGCTGGTAATTCGATACGATATCGTGATATGCATATTGGCATTGGCAGCGTACTATGACAGTTGGAGGCGCTTGTTGTAGGAAGCGAAGGGCTGGGAAGGGCTTTAGCACTACGAAGAAGAAGAAGAAGACAATACATTAAAACCATTATTGATTTCTCCATTCAACAGTGTAACTAATCTCAGCATTTGAGAAAAGAAGAAATGAGAAAGTGTGTACATTAGGAAAATTCGAATATTAAGCAGCTACTCTGGTCGTATAGCTTAATATTGTATCGCCGCAAGGACATGACCATATTATGAAAATGTCCACACATAAACTGAACTGTATGTTCCAATTTGGAAAGATAACTAACTGACCCTTTTTTTCATCGGACTTAATTTTATTTCAAAGCAATGCCTTTATATATGAGCGCAGTAAGAACTAATAGTAAAATTTAAGTTGATATTATACTTAGAGTACATCAAAACTTAACATCTAGCAAACTATCAATGGGAAGCACGACTGAAGCTTGAAAATGGCTGAATTTGAACATTGGAGAAAATTGTAAACGTTTAGGTGCATATAGATTCAAACTAGAAACAACAACAAACTTTAATTAACATGTTTGGTCTATAAACGTAACACGGTCTTCCTCTTTGTTAGCCCGAAACGGGGATGGAACCCGCAACGTTGGCTGATGATTTAGCCAGCGAGCTTAAACCCCATGTCATGTATATTCATAATATAGAAATCTAAATATGTAAATACATTTATTCACAATACAAAAACAAAAAAAAAAAACAAAACATGTCAATACATTTCAAAACATATAAATATCCTATAACCTACCTACAATGTCAATACATATCATTCCTTAACTAGAACAAAAGACACAAAAACTTTCCACTTGGGATTCCCCAAAGACATATAAATAAATGGACGAGCAACAAGAATCTGTGTACTCATCTATGTGGGAAGCAAATTTAGTACATAAATAACTTATAAATAACTTACACTCTCGAAACGATGTGATTCCCTCTGCTTCTCCTTCCCCCTTGTTTCCAGACAGGTTTTGCTTTCCTCTCTTCTGAAGATTCACTTCCCCCACTGACAACCGAATTCAAAATTGGTTTTGCATTTTTTATTGCAACAATATTTGCTGCAGGTCAGTATCGCGTCGCAAATTGCCATGAAACCGATACGAGCATTTCATTGCCCGTATCGACTTCATGGCCACCCATCATGTATGCAACGTCCACATGTGCATACATTGCATGATATCATTTGCATTGTGCGAACATTGCACATCGCAAATGATGCTATGATCTTAACGCGCTGTGGCTGCATACGATACATCATGTATGCAACGTCCACATATTCATACATTGCATGGTATCATTTGCATTGTGCGAACATTGCACATTGCAAATGATGCTATGATCGTATTGCGCTGTGGCTGCATACGATGAGTGCACATGTACGCACGGTTAGCTAAAATCATGGGATCGTCCGTGCGTGCGTATGCACTTTTGCATGAATATGATATGATTTGCAGCAAATATGTTGCATTTTGTTTGGCGCTAGAAGTATTTAACTTTGCGCGGGAGTCTTTAGTTGGTGGTCGAGATCGACGGTTGGAAAATACAGTCGGAATATACATAAGAAAAACATTTCTTCCTTACAATAATAACGGCAGTGTTAATAAATAAAAGTTTTTTAAAATAACAATTCAACTGTGAAAAATAATAGCAATTGAAGTTTTTAAATTTTGCCGGGACAAAAGAGTCCCGACGCAAACACATATCATTCCTTAACTAGAACAAAAGAAACAAAAAACCCTCCACTTGGGATTCCGCAAAGACATATAAATAATTGGACGAGCAACGACAATCTGTGTGTTCGTCTATCTGGGAAGCAAATTTAGTACATAAATAACTTACGCTCTCGAAACGATATGATTCCCTCTGCGTCTTCTTCCCCTTTGTTTCCAGACAAGTTTTGCTTTCCTCTCTTCAGAAGATTCCCTTCCCCCACTGACACCCGCGCGCACTTACAAAATTTCGTTTCACTTGCACACGAGCGCGCCTTCGTTATCATTCGTTGAACAGTTTGAGTACAACACAACAAACTTTCTCTCACAGAAAACTCGAACGTCAAATCCGAGGAAATTCGTATAGGCGAGAAAACTCATGTGTCAAAGCCGATGGAAAATTCGTAAGTTTTTAATAAAAAAAGAGAGCTAAAATGCCGATTTCATAGACGCGATCTTCAAAAGCAAAAACTTTATAAACGTGAACGTGCTTCGGAGTGAATTAAGTGCAAAAACAAAAACATATCACCTCAAACCTCAACTTCACACAACTTTAGTGAAGGTTGCTAATTGCTTCGGCTCTCGCGACCGGTTGCGGATCCAGTACTATATATATCTATGGGATTCCCTAAACTAATCCCATCCATTCATTAAAGAAAATAAAAACCAAACAATGACAAGACATTGAAATCACATGTGCATTGAAATCACATGTGCTCAAGCGGATCGTATTGCTACAAACAAAAGTAATTATCTCTCGTCCTTGTATTTGCGTATACATCCACTCGTTGCACATTTCTTTTAATTATACCTTTTTTTGTTGACTGTGTGTGATATTTTCATGTGTGGTGAAGTTAAAGAAATTAATGCAAATTGAATAGTCTTATTTTTTTTACAAGTAGGAAAGGAAAATTTAGGGTAAGCTTATGAGATACGAACAATTTTTTATGAGTAGTTTTAGCTTGAGAATGTATGAGATTTTTTTTGAGTTAAGAATGAAATTTGTGCTAACCTAGAATAAGTGAAAATTTGTATAAATAGGCTAAGCAAACTAAGAGAATATACAGTTATTGACTGAAAGATAAACTGGCGGTCTCGTCTTCTTTCAATCAGTATAAATTATTCCGGCGTAAACCACCTAGACTACAAGCGGGCCTAGACGCTACAGAAATTACTAGGTAAATTAATAATTAGTAAATTTTGAATGTTTTCAGTTTTAAAAATTTACTTTGATCACAACATGGCGATCCTGCCATTATCTTGCTCAAGATAATGAATCTTTACGGCTTCGAGGAGATATGGGAAGCGCTCAGCCCCACAAGAGCCAGAGAGGAGTACGTTCTTGAACCCATCCAAAAAGACGCACCAGTGTAACAGCCCAGTACAATAACAAAAAACAAGGAAGAACCAGCAGATACCACCTCACTTGCGATACAACAAAAAAGGCCGAAATAAAAAAGCAAATTAACAAACTTAGGAGAACCTGAAATATTTAATATATTGTTACATGTCCAAACAATTCTGCGAGCTACTGTCGCAATTGATGTCGCAACTATTAATAACATGATGATCAATAAACGAATGTACTCGAAAGCACAAGAAACCACCAAGTAGATCCACGATCAATATCTGAAAGTGACGTCACTTCGGGTATTCAGAATTGCTCGAAGATTCCAGGTAGTTCTCGTCAGAACATTCGCCAATATACGAGAAATGGATTGAATGACTAGAGATCCTATATAAAGCCGAGCTGAATGAATGGGGGAGATATAGTAGTAGTAAAAACTGCGATAAAAGTGGAGCGCGAATTAAAGCCGATGTTGATTGATAGTAAAGTGATTTTCGTGATACAGACAGTTGGAATATAAATTGATAGACAGTGAAAATTTAAGTAAAATACGATTTGTCAAATAGTGAAATTAATTATTGTGCACTCTTAATAAATAAACTCTTTTGAATTAGTCGAAAAGACAGTGCGATTTCACTTTCTCAGAACTTTAAAGTTATCGGCCGCGAACCATAACACGCGACAGTGGTGTCAGAAGTGGGATAGAAAATTTCAAAAGTGAAAACTTAAACATTTTTAAAGTGCACAATAGTGAAATGTAACGTAGAAACTGGTGGAAAAAAACTCATAAGCCGAAATAATAAAAATACCACGAAGCTTACATTTGAAAATTAATGAATTGACCATGTCGGAGCTTTAGGAAAAGCAGAAACACCAAAATCAAAGGACCCAGAAGATGCGCTGATGCAAATGTTGATGCTGATGCAGGAAGAGCAGCGAAAACAGTCATCCAGTTTAACTGCGAAGCTAAATGAACATTCATCAAAGCTAGAACAGAAGCTAGACCAACAGGCAATCGAAATTAGGGTAGATTTGCAAACACAGTCAACCGAAGTAAAAGTGGAGCTCGGTAGTCTGAACAATCAAATTAAATGCGTCAAAGAAAAGATATACCAGGTCGAGTAGAGAATCAAACATGAGATCAGCCAGGTCGAAAACAATCAACCCTGAGATAGAAAAAATGAAAAAGGTACTGGAAGCAGCGAAGACAGTAGTAACCACCTCACCAGCCCCGCTTACAACCGCAGCGCAATGCACATCCAGAAATGTGAAAGCACCAATATTCAACGGTCAGGAGTATTTACAAAATCCAGTTTGAAGCCGCCGCTGGGACAAATCACTGGAATGAGTAGGAACGAGCAACTGAGCTTTTGCAGACTATCCCCATTGAGTTGCACTCAAACTCGGCTGCTATAATGAATGCGCTTGACATGCGTTGTGGAGACGATCATCTGAAGCAGATTTGTCGGTCACAGCCACGGCATCGGATGCAGAAGTCTGGTGAAACCCTACACCAGCTAGCCCAAGACTTTGAGCGACTGGCACTTTTGGCTTACCCAGCCCTACGACCCAGAACATCGAGATGACGCAGCAACAGAAGCGTTCATTAGATCATTTAAAGACCAGGAATTGCAACAAGCCGTGCGTTTAGCTCAAAAGCAAACGGTAAAGGACGCATTAGATTATAGTCTGAGCTTTGAGGCAGCGAAAAATGTGACTCGTATCACTGCCCGGGTTCGCGAGGTAGTGACGGACGAGTGCAGGTGTGAGCATGCAGAAATTGAGTGAGAGCCACAGGTAAATGGTGCGCCTAGATGCTGGAATTGCGGACAGAAGGGGTACCTGCAAAGAGACTGCAAGAAGCGAAGAAAACCGAGCTATTGTCCAGGGTGGAGGAGATCCAGACCGAGTCAGAAGCCCAGAATGGAAGCCCTTCAAACTGAGGGGGCCAACTTCGTGGGGCAGAGGTTGGCTAGGAGGATCCACGTCCTCAGCACCACCATCACCGTGCCAAGACTACATAGTGAAGAAGCAGACTTATGCCTTCCGGGTCAAGTTGACGGAGAACATTGCACCATAACAATCGACACTGGTGCAACCCGATCGATTATCCGATCAAACCTAGTAAGGCAACAACTACTTCACAAGGGCAGGATTTTCTCACTACGGACAGCTACGGGAGAAACTGCAACTGTCCATGGAGAGGTCAACCTCCAGAAACAGTTGGGAGACGTTGCATCCCGACATAATTTTCTGGTCGCGAACATCTACTCATATAGTATCCACACTCAATCAACCCTCCGGAAAAATCCGAACACAAGCTGAACAGCGAGCCATAATTTTTCGGTAGCAGGTAGGTAGGTAAATGCTGTAGTAAGGATTGGCGCGAATATAAATATATGCTTCGAAGAGAGATGTCAGGATTACCATGTCTCAAAAAATCAATAACTTTGCTGAAAAAAAAATAAATTCGTTCCATGCATTCTTTTAGTTTTTTATTAGGATCTGGCAGCATTCCCATGTTCTGAAATGCGTAAAAGAACACGTGCGTCGGAAATTTTATTTCCTTTTTGCTTTGGGTCTTGAACGCGCCAGTCAGTCAGTTGTGACGACTTCCCATCCCACGTCGAGTTTTGTCGTGGGATGTCAAGTCGAGTGACAGATGGTGAGCGCTGTAGGTTCGGCTGCCTGTGGAATAAAGGGAATCCATACGTAAGGTGATCAAACTGAACAGTGTATATCGTTTTAGTGTTAATTGTTAAATATTAGTAGGTCCATCGACGATAACCCAGAATCAGGAGCGACAGGAGTTCAAAGCAGGCAGGCTGAATAGAGGAGGCATTCAGTCAGGATAGCGAAGGATTATTTTCTGGCCAGTGCAATAATCACATAGGTTGATTATTAACAATCTGGACGCTTGGAGGGATTGGCTTTATGGAGTACTCGCACCACTCACTTCAGGGACAACAACAAAAGACAAATAGGTGTTAAATTATTAAGTGAAAATACGCCTTGTGACCTGACTTCGCTTCGTAGTTGATCGGGCAGTTTGTACGTATTATCACCAAAGTTCTGTAGACTAAATCGAAAAACATTCGCTAATAGAACTTCTTGAGACAATGTTCGCGAAAATCTTGTTGATATGTGCGTGGGCGGTGACAATAAACAGTGAGTTTTCACCGATGAATTTATCAGTCAAACGGTACTGCAGTGCAGCCCTATCAGAAGCCTTGAAGCTGACCTGTGACAGCCGCTACGCCACGGCAGGAAAGTGACGACGGATTCCTTTATATGACTTACTCATCACGGGAAGTAGTTTGCTGATCTTTTTACGGTTGAGTTGCATTTGAGCGACATTGTGTCCAGCTTGAGAACAGATGATCAAGAGTGAATTGATGCGTTGCTGATGTTATTTTTTTTTTGTTTGCTGTAACATTGTTTGATTGATTGAATTAACACTCCTCATGATTCGAATATGTACTCATACAATACATAGAAATTAGAAGGGAAATTGTGCAGATAATAGAAAATTCGGTCGGTCGACTCCCCGTAAAACAACTCCGAAATACGCAAAGATACTCATCCAAACGGTGCCATTTAGTGTACGAGTATGTTTTGCGTCGTTATCTGAATCTTCGAAATTTAAAAATGAAAAAGATTCCCATTTTCATCATTAAATTATATAGTTGTTAGGTGGGCTGGATTGAACCGGAGTGTACCGTTGTGGCATAGTATAATAGACACGGAATCATGTCGCCAGCATATTATATAGGAGAAGACTTTAAAAACTATGAATACTATTGATTGTTATAACGCGTTTATTAAAGCCAAACATATAAAACGCGATTTAAATTCAAATAATTTCAATTCTATGTACGTGTCAAGAGAAAAGGATTTTCAAAAGCACAAAGAAGCTTGTGCTATTCGATTACGCTTTCTATCCAAAATCCCAATTATTATTGATAGATATGCCCGCGAGTACGAACTGCCTTATTTGAACAAGAAGTTTCTGGTACCTCAGGATACTGTATAGATTGAAATGCTCATTATACTGTATAGATTGAAATAAGTCATAATAAAGCATTATTTTTGCTTGTTAACAACCGCGCATTCGTGCCAATGAGAAATTTATGAGCAATATGGAAGTGACCACGATTCCATATTTTTATGACCTGCACGTTTTGCTCGATAGTACATTATAAGGATACCAGGGACGGGTTAGAAAGCTTACGAAGCTAATCACGCTTTTTACCGTTCTAAATTGTGGTGAAAACTCTGTGATCTTGTTCCGGAGATAAATTAGCTGATATTAAATGTTTCTTCGCTGTGATGACAACGAGCGAATTACGCCAGACACCTTTAAGAAGACTGCTAAAACATGTCGAACAAAATGCCTATACGGTCGGAGGAGTATGGGTTGCTGTCGCGAATGGATATCTTTACGCATTAGGTGGTCACGATTGCCCAGCAAGCAATCCAGTATGTCGAACGGAGACCGTTGAACGATATGTTACGGGAACAGATTCTTAGACAGTGATTACATATTTGAGCGTTGGACACGATGCATGGTGTTGCACTATTAGGTGATCGTTTTATAGCTGCTGGTGGTTTCGATGGAAATCACTATTTAAAGACTGTGGATGAATACGATCCTGAAACGAACGAGTGGTCTCTCATAGCACCATTGAATTTCAGCCGAGCCGGAGCATGTCTTGTGGCAATTCCAAATGTTCTTACATCGGCCCCGATATGTTCAGTGGTTTAGTGATATTTTTTTTATACATTTAATTTTTGTTTTCTTATATTTTAAAATATCATTCCAATTTTTTTTTTTTTTTGACGTATAATATCTCTTTCGCTTCTACTAATCTCGCATGAGTTTAATGAATGGTTTATTTTATTTGTCTTATTTTTGGCTATTGAGCAGTATTTGATTGAGAATTTGAGTGTTTAATAATGAAATTTGCTTAACACGATAAATTATAAATTGAATTACTTGATTTCAGATTGAAGAAAAATTGAAGGGGTTGAGGAAAAAAAACAGCATGGATCAAGAAAATTGAAACTCCTATTAGAAAAATTGGAAGCCAGCACGATTAAACGCATATTGCTATAGGCGGCGACAAATAGACATTAATGATTATTCTGTTTAGGAATTTGTTTTAAACAACTGTTTGCTTTAAAATAATCAATAACTTACATAACACCTTGCATATCAATTTTGTTTCAAATCAACGTGATACTACAAAAAAAACTGAATTGCAACGGCAGGATATAATTGTATTTGAAATAATTGAGAAAAAAAAACTAGTTTTAGTCTACTTCCTTATATTTTTTTATACTTCAATGAAAAAAGGAAACGACAGGAAATTGAATAATGTATGGTTCTTAGTTTGATTAAATTTTAATTTATTTAGAAGAGAGTTCTCAATTATAGTGGTATCCGTAAGTTAACAAATAATTGTCTTCAAATTTATTTTTAACTCTCTATAGATTCATGAAAATATTTTTTCTTTTGGTAAATTAAGTGCAAAACATTGTGTAGATTACTTTATAAAAAAAAATGTTTGTGTGGAGCTATCGATAAAAAGTTTAGCAGATTGTATAGATTAATCTTTCCTGGATATAAAATCCCCATTGTATTTTTCAAGTCCTTAAGCAAAAAAAAAAAAAAAAAAAATCATCAGATTTTTATTTTTGTATGGCCATATAAAATGCCTAAATTAAAGAAAATTTAACAAATCAGCAATTTATTAATATTTGATATGCAATGAGAGTTTCTCGAACAGAGCCAATTATAAACACCAAAACAAAAAATTTGCTACTTGCTGTAAATAGGATCTTGAGCGACCAAATATCCTATAGTGGAATAGTTTAAGGAGCATATAGGAAGAAAAGCGAAAGAACAAACAGTTTAAGAGGTTCTGACGGATTTTAATTTTTGTCTGGAAGAAAATACAGAAGTAATGTCAAACGTATTTAGTAGTTGTGAGATTTAAGAATTATATACATATATATGATAAGCCAATATTAGGTAAAAGATATCCTTTGTAAATAACATTGTCCAGATATACCGAAAGTACATTGTTTAGTATTACATTTGCTTCAATAATATGAATTACTAATTTAAGACTAGGCTTTCCTTTCCAGCCCCCACGTTTCTTTGCAGCAGGAGGGAGAGTGAACGGTAGGTATGCCGCTAAAAGGGTAGGGTTTTAAGAAATCCGCGGATGGCCGGTTTCGCGTCGCATGCGGTACGCGGTACCTTCGTTTCCTTTGCATTTTCCTTAGAGTAGAGTACTTCGGGGTTAACGTAGTTAACGTAGTATATTTTTCGGAACCGCCTCGGTGAAATTCGGGAGCGCGAAATGGAATTTAGTTTTTTTTTGTAATTGACTGGAATAAAGAAGAAATACGGCATAAAGTAAAGTAGGTTTCTCTTCCGTATGCGTGAATTTTTGACGCGTTTAAAACGGGCATTTAATGGTGGCTGAAACATGTAATTTGAGTGTAATCCATTTTAAAGCCCTGCGACCGAAATACTCTCCGAACTAGCTGGCCGACAAGCAGCCACCGCGAAATGGATTACGGGTGCACGGACTGGTTGACCGGTTGGTACTGATCGTTGGCACGACTCAGACTGCACGTCTAGAACCGATGAGAGGTCGGTTCCGATTTCGTTTGAGCGGACGTAGACGAAAAATCGTTACAGACAACCGATCTTATCTGACAGAGCCAACGAAGGCTTCGGTATTGCGCAGTTTTTTTTTGTGGTAGGGAGGTGAATGCTATTTATGCACAGAGTGTGGGACTCCCATGCTCGCAAGAAGGCGACTGGACTACCCACTAAACACCTCCTCTGTCAACCTGAGAACCCAACCTGGAACCGTTTGACACATTAGTTCGGGCCAGGTTACGCCGTGAGGCGCCTTCAAGCTGGGGATCCGTTTCCTAGCGGGAGGGGAGAGGAAGTGCCAGAAAAGCGATCCCCGGCCCTAGTGTCCCCGGCTGCTGCGAGTCCCTTTTATCTTTTAGGACTGCCCGAGCATAATATGGCACCTGGTTCCATTTGTCAACCGATTCGAGCATCACCGCGACTATATTATCCGGGGTGAGCTCTCCCTTCGCACCCTGACTCATTTTGTACACGCAAAAAATGTGTGGCAGGCATTGTCCTCCTCTCCTGGGCAAAACCGAGAATCGGGGGACCGTGACTTACCAATCTTGTGCAGGTAAGACTGAAAACACCCATGCCCGCTCAAAAGCTGGGTCAGATAGAAGTCAGTCTCACCATGCCTTCGATTTAGCCATGGTCTCACATCTGGAATGAGGCACGCAGTCCACCTTCCCTTCGTGTAATTCACCCAAGACTGCTGCCAATCTTTGAGCGAGCGCTGTCTCTCCTCGCGGACAACCATCTCCCTCGCATCCTTGTTTCGGCGCAGGTAAATAGCGCGGCGCTCTCTAGCAAGGAGGGCGACAGGTATCACGCCTGCAATAACTCTCACCGCCGAGTCAGAGACTGTCGGATACGAAGATGCAATTCTCAGTGCTCCTCTTCTCTGTACCTGTGCCAAACGTTTTCGGTATACCTCCTTGCTGAGAGCGTCTCCTCATACCTCTGCTCCGTACAGTAGCACTGACCCTACAGCACTCATCAAGAGGGGTCTTCTTGATGGGCTGGGTCCCCCTACGTTGGCCATAAGTCGACTCAGAGCCGACACTCCTGAAGCAGCCTTCTCAGCCGTTGCCCTGAATTGCTCAGAGAAACTCATCTTCGAGTCGATCAGTAGCCCCAGGTACTTCGCCGATGGCTTCGATTCGATTCGTAAGTCGCCAATACTGATCATCCTTGCTCTGGGGATTCTCTTTTTTGTCAAGATGACCATTCGGTTTTCTCCAGTATTAACTTGAACCCGCGAGCAGTCATCCAGTCCCTCACTCGGCGCATTAGCATACCTAGCCTAAGTTGCATTTGTTCAACGGTGCGTCCAGCGACCAGATCCGCAACATCATCCGCATAGCCGACCAAGCGCGACTCATCTGGCATCTCAAGTTTCAGTAGCCCGTCGTAAGACACGTACTATAGGTCCGGACCAAGGACAGATCCTTAGGCAACACCCGATTTAATTTCCATCCTTCGTTGGCCCTGTGTCGTATCGTAGAGCAGGCTTCGGTCCTTTAGGTAGGCACTCAAAAGCCTTATTAGATATTCTGGAACTTGAAAAGGGGTTTCCAGCGGATCCAGAATATCCACCCATCTAGCGGAGTTGAAGACGTTCCTGACTTCGAGTGTCATCAGCAGGACGATCCGTCGCTTGGTGCGACTATATGCCTCTGCCGTTTGGACCGCGCTCACCACCTCTGCAATCGCATCAATGGTAGAACGTCCTGCTCTAAAGCCGTACTGTCGAGGAGATAGGTCCCCAGCAGCACCAATCGCGTCAGTGAGTCTTCCCTTGATGAGTTTCTCTAGCACTTTCCCAGCCGTGTCTAGCATGCACAACGGGCGGTATGCAGACGGCGATTCTGGATTTCCCTTCCCTTTGCTGATCAGCACGAGCCTCGCCACCTTCCATCGTATCGGGAAAACCCCGTCCCGAAGGCAAGCATTGAATATGCTGAGCAGCAAGTCAGGACAATGGTGATAGACAAGCCGCAACACCTCAGCTGGAACACCATCGTAATACAATATAAATAAACTTAACATAAACTTTCCTTAAACCTAATATAATAAACATAACATATACTGTCCTTAGCTTGTATTATTTCCATTAAAACGCATGTTTTTTATTGACATGTATATTTCGGGAGTTGTAATAAACATAAGCAGTCGAGCAGCCCCGTGGTGATCAGGAGTGGCTGCTCCTGAAGAGATAAGGTGGTCACCCCGTCGAAACTGCTTAGTTTGTTGTTTTACTAGTGTAAAGTAAACTGCATCCGTCAAGTTTCCATCCTTTAGGCAGAGATGAGTGGTTCACTTCAGCCACTTTAACATCTGTAGGTTTGACATTCCCCTTGTAATGCAACGACCTTCTTCTGTGAAAGTAACGGTTGCTTTTTGTGTAAGATTTGCGTTTGTCTCAAGCCTCCGTGTCCGCTAACTTTAACGAGGCAAATAAATATTGAATTACTGTAGAGTTGCTTAATTGACACCTAATAGAACTTTTCTAAAGACAATAAAAATTGATCGGTGCGTCTTGAAGAGTAGAGTACGCGTGATAAGTACTGTGTAGTGTAGCTTCGTGGCTCGACAAGAACCCGCCTCATATGATCCCGCAAATGCTAGTCGTCAAGCACGCGTACGCGGCCGTTAAGCGAAGCTAGTTAGCTGAGCTCGGTGTTGTTTATAGCTCGCTGACACTTATGCCAGACCATCGGCACCCGTGTCCTACACGGGCATAAAAAAAAATCATTACAGAGTAAGTTGCTCCCTTCTTGAATTTCAGTTATTTTCTAGAAGAAGAATATAACTGACATTGAAAAAGGGAGCAACTTACTCGCGAAATATATATATGTCAATAAAAAAATAAAAAAAATAGTGTTTGGATGGGAATAATGCAAGCTAAGAATAGTTTGAAAGCGCCAAACATGGGAAAATACACACAGTATAACATATACCTATCCTTAATATTGAGACATATGTAGAAATAATGAGCTGAAACTCAAAACTATGTAGCGAAAAACACAAAAACTGAAAATAAACACGAATTATGTAGACATTGTCATTCAGCCACCAAAACCTAGGTTGCCCCGTCCCAGCTCGAGCAGCCTAAACGAATCTAGCAAATGAGTCCATTGGAATTTTTGGTCTCATGAACTCAAATTCGGAGTATATTTTGTCTTATAATTGGGACACCGTCAGAATCAAAAACATATCAATTCAATTCCTTATACATACGAGGGTGTTCCGATAAGTACTTAAGGCGCAGCCCCCAGTGAAACTGAAAATTTGGGTAAACTTTACAGCCGTTCACCTCAGAAACGTTACAAATATTTGCAAAAATTTTTTAGCAAGAAGTCGGAATGAACCTTTGGCTATCGAATCAACTTATTACATTTTGCAAAAATTTTGTTGCAAAAGTTATTAAATTCAAACAAAATAGCATATTTTCGTTAAAAAATGTAGTAGATCTCGGAAACTACTTAACGTACCGAGTTGATTTAAGCTACGGTTGTTAAATCTAAATTATTTGCAGTGAATTAACTCATCAAAAATTTTAAAAAGTTTTTAGAACAAAATGTGTAATTTGCACGCACTGAATAAATATCATGCATGCACATTGATTTGTATCAAATTTCCACATTTTGCTCTAGGAAATTTTTTGCAAAAAACTTTTTTAAACTTTTGATGAGTTAATTCACTGCAAATAAATTAGATCTAACAACCGTAGCTTAAATCAACTCGGTACGTTAAGTAGTTTCCGAGATCTACTACATTTTTTAACGAAAACATGCTATTTTGTTTGAATTTAATAACTTTTGCAACAAACTTTTTGCAAAATGTAATGAGTTGATTCGATAGCCAAAGGTTCATTCCGACTTCTTGCTAACAATTTTTTGCAAATATTTGTAACGTTTCTGAGGTGAGCGGCTGTAAAGTTTACCCAAATTTTCAGTTTCACTGGGGGCTGCGCCTTAACCTACAAAAGAAAAACGAAAATTTTGAAAAAGTGGCGATTTATTTCTCAACATTATCTCCTCATAGCTCGATACACTTAACCCGTCTGAAAAATACGTTTTCTCGAGGCGAGGTCTGCGTAGTAGGCCTCCGTGGCGGCGTTGACATCTTCATTCGACTCAAATTTCAGCGCGAATGAAATTTTCAAGTTTGGAAGCACAAAGAAGTGGAAATCGGGAGAATACGGTAGATGGGGTAGCAGTTCGTAGCAAAATTCGACCAATGCCCAAAATTTTGTGCAGGGTATGGCACACGCAGTCTTTTAAGATGCCTATTGTCTCAGCTATCTCGCGGCCCTTCATATATAAATAAATATATATATATATATATATATATATATATATATATATATATATATATATATATATATATATATATATATATATATATATATATATATATATATATATATATATATATTTATATATATATACATATATATATATATATATATATATATATATATATATATATATATATATATATATATATATATTTATTTATATATATATATACATATATATATATATATATATATATATATATATATATATATATTTATATATATATATATATATATATATATATATTTATATATATATATATATATATATATATATATATATATATATATATATATATATATATATATATAACGAAATTTGTGCCTGGAGGACGCAATATTGCTTCAGAAATAAACTATTTCGACTAGTTTTGTTAATCTTTCAAATTGGTTAAGCAAAAACAAAACAGAGGCTATATTAGATGACCGTGATTTCTATTCTGATCAAAGTATAGCTCCGATATGTACCAAAATTAGTACAAAAATTCATTAAAGTGTGTGATAAAGCTCACAATAAAAAAACGACCCATCTGAAAGAAAATGGCGGCCGCTCAAAATTCGATAAAAGTTGAACAATATAAAAATCATTCAGGGTCAGGGCAGAATATCAAAATGGTGGCTAGGCAAAGTTCGAAATTCGGAAACTTCTAAAAGCTATAATTTATATTGAATTTTTATGAAACTAAAGTCAAGGTAATCGCCCTTGACCGCGCCGAAGAGGAGCGGCTTACTCGGAAAGCGGGGACTATCGTCAAACAATGGCATTCTTGAACTGGAGGAGCTTTTTGGTCGCATAACGCACGACAGGCGGAGGTGGCTTGCAACCGAAAAGCACCAAAAAGACACGCTCTCCCTCGAGGCATCAGTGGGTCCTAGCAGCAGCAAAAGAATGGCCGGTAGCCCAATTGAAGGCAACCGTGAGAAAAGGAGGAAGGACGAGACCATAAACGAAGTTGACACTCCAGGCGAGGAGTTTCATGTGGTGCGAAACAAGGCAGCGATAAAGCGGCCAAAAAGCTGCTCCTAGAAAAAAACAGACAAAGAGCTCAACCTCGAAAAGAACAAAGAACCCCCCGATATACCGCAGAAAACAAAAAGCAACCGCGGCGCAAACCCTTGCGAGAGCCACTGCTTATTAAACCCACTAAGGGCCGAACCTACGCAGATGTCCTCCGTGAAATTAAAGGAGCGGTCAAGCCAGACGACACCAAAACTGCCATCAAAGCAGTTCGACCAACCCGGACCGGTGGCCTGCTGGTGGAATTCGGGCCAGAGGCCACAAACAAAGATGCATTCCGTGACGCGGTTCAAAAGGTTCTTGGAGATGCGGCAACGGTTGCCTCGCTCGAACCAATGGCCACCCTGGAAATCAGGGACCTCGACTGCGTCACGGACAAAGCTGAAGTAGAGGATGCCATTAGGAGGGAGTTCCCCAGCTTAAGTGAAGTCAAGGCAAGATTGACACGTGAAAACACAAGGGGGCAACGCATGGCTATTGTCGAACTAGCTGATAAAGACGCCCAGCAAATCCTGGCGAAGGGCAAAATTAAGA
Organism: Odontomyia ornata; assembly: GCA_963969285.1. Taxonomy (NCBI): domain Eukaryota; kingdom Metazoa; phylum Arthropoda; class Insecta; order Diptera; family Stratiomyidae; genus Odontomyia; species Odontomyia ornata. Next base: position 245,081,359 of record OZ017740.1, on the reverse strand, counting down.
TAGGTTGGGTGATCTGCAGGATACGGAGAAGAGCGATCCCTATCCGCTGCTTCAGATGCTTCGAATACGGACACACCGCGTATGGCTGTAGGGGACCCGACAGGAGATCTCTGTGCTACAAATGTGGTGAAACGGGGCACAAAAGGAAGGAGTGCACGAACGAGGCAAAATGCATTCTTTACAAGGATGCTAAGCTAGCACCCGGCGACCTCAAACATGAGCCGGGGACAGGGAGATGCTGGGTTTTCAAGGAGGCCCTAACTAAAGCCAAATCGATACTCAAATGATCCGTATCCTGCAGGTCAATTTGCACCGAAGCACAAACGCCCAGGACCTACTTGAGCAGTTTGCGAGGGATAAGAAAGCTGACCTCCTGTTGCTGAGCGAGCAACATGATAACAAGGACTCGCAAGCGTGGTATACTGACAAATCTAGTACCTCGGCCATCTGGGTTCGAGACAGCGCCCGCCTTCAGGTGCAGGGCCATGGACGCGGGGATGGTTTTGTGTGGGTGCGGTGTTCAGGGATAACATATTTCAGTGTTTATCTGGCGCCTAACGAGGCAATGCGATCTTTTCGAACCAAACTCGATGCCCTGGAGGACGCTGTCTCGAACACAGAGGGCCACATGCTGGTCGGGGGAGACTTCAACGCTAGAGCCATTGAATGGGGTATGCCACAATCCGACCCAAGGGGAAAGCAAATCTTGGACATGGCGGCCGAACAGTGCTTTTTGTCCTAAATACTGGTAACACCCCTACTTTCCGCCGCTGGGGTTGCGTAGGAACCATACCCGATGTGACACTCGCTTCGGAGTCCCTGGTACCTAGAGTACACAACTGGCGAGTACTAGAGGACTACTCGGCTAGTGATCACCAGTATATAGCGGTTGAGATTCACGACAGTGCCACTCTGCGTGCATATGCCCAAACTTCAATCCTCGGATGGAGGACTGGGAGGATGGACGTTGAGAGGTTCGCTGACGCGCTTACGGCAGGCGCACCGTTGCTGGGAGCTCCGCCAGGGAGTGGAGGGCCTACAGCCAAGGACTTGGTGAACTTAACTATGAGTGCCATCATAGCTGCTTGCGAGTCTTCCATGCCCCGTCGGAGACCCCGACACGGTAAGCCTCCAGTATACTGGTGGTCAAACGAGATCGCTGAACAAAGAAGCGAGTGTCAAAAACTTCGGCGAGAGGCCCAGCGGGCGCGAACGCGGGAGGAGGCAGACACTAGGCTAGCAGCATACAGGTCCGGCAGGAAATATCTTCGCTGGCTTATTAACAAGAGCAAGGCCCGATGCTGGCAAGACCTCGTGGACGATGTAAATAGGGATCCGTGGGGCCTTAACTACAAGCTGGTCATGGGGAAACTTGGTGCCCTACGGAAGCCTTGCATACATGACGCGGAAAAGATGGACGCGATAGTGCGGGGACTCTTCTCCGCCAATCCCGTCCGTGTTGACGCTGTCCATGGTGAAACAGCAGTCGAGTGTCCACTCTTCACACTGCTGGAACTGGAGGAGGCAGTCCTCTCCCTGAAAGCGAGGAAGGCTCCAGGTCCAGATGGTGTTCCGGCTGAGGTTTTGCAGCTCGTCTATCACCATTGTCCTGACTTGCTGCTCAGCACATTCAACGCTTGCCTACGGGACGGGGTTTTCCCGGTACGATGGAAGGTGGCGAGGCTCGTGCTGGTCAGCAAGGGGAAGGGAAATCCCGAATCGCCGTCTGCATACCACCCGTTATGCATGCTAGACACGGCTGGGAAAGTGCTAGAGAAACTCATCAAGGGAAGACTCACTGACGCGATTCGTGCTGCTGGGGACCTATCTCCTCGGCAGTACGGCTTTAGAGCAGGACGTTCTACCATTGATGCGATTGCAGAGGTGGTGAACGCGGTCCAAAAGGCAGAGGCATATAGTCGCACCAAGCGACGGATCGTCCTGTTGGTGACACTCGACGTCAGGAATGCCTTCAACTTCGCTAGATGGGTGGATATTCTGGACACGCTGGAAAACTCTTTTCAAGTTCCAGAATATCTAATGCGGCTTTTGAGGAACTACCTAAAGGACCGAAGCCTGCTCTACGACACGACACAGGGCCAACGAAGGATGGAAATTACATCGGGTGTTGCCCAGGGATCTATCCTTGGTCCGGATCTGTGGAACGTGTCTTACGACGGGCTACTGAGACTTGAGATGCCAGATGAGTCGCGCTTGGTCGGCTATGCGGATGATGTTGTGGCTCTGGTCGCCGGACGCACCGTTGAACAAGCGCAACTTAGGCTAGGTATGCTAATGCGCCGAGTGAGGGACTGGATGACTGCTCGCGGGCTCAGTTTAGCACTGGAGAAAACCGAAGTGGTCATCTTGACAAAAAAGAGAATCCCTAGAGTAAGGATGATCAGTATTGGAGACATACAAATCGAATCGAAGCCAGCGGTGAAGTACCTGGGGCTACTGATCGACTCGAAGATGAGTTTCTCTGAGCAAATCAGGGCAACGGCTGAGAAGGCTGCTTCGGGAATATCGACCCTGAGTCGACTTATGGCCAACGTAGGGGGACCCAGCCCATCAAAAAGACGCCTCTTGATGAGTGCTGTAGGGTCAGTGCTACTGTACGGAGCAGAGGTATGGGGCGACGCTCTCAGCAAGGAGGTATACCGGAAACGATTGGCACAGGTACAGAGAAGAGGAGCACTGAGAATTGCATCTTCGTATCCAACAGTCTCCGACTCGGCGGTGAGAGTGATTGCAGGCGTGATACCTGTCGCCCTCCTTGCTAGAGAGCGCCGTGCTATTTACCTGCGCCGAAACGAGGATGCGAGGGAGATGGTTGTTCGCGAGGAGAGACAACGCTCGCTCAAAGATTGGCAGCAGTCTTGGAGGAATTGCACGAAGGGAAGGTGGACTGCGCGCCTCATCCCGGATGTGAGACCGTGGCTAAATCGAAGGCATGGTGAGACTGACTTCTATCTGACCCAGCTTTTGAGCGGGCACGGGTGTTTTCAGTCTTACCTGCACAAGATCGGCAAGTCACGGTCTCCCGATTGTCGGTTTTGCCCAGGAGAGGAGGACAATGCCTGTCACACATTTTTTGCGTGTACCAAATGGGCCAGGCTACGACGGGAACTCTACAGGGAGACGGGAGAGCTCACCCCGGATAATATAGTTGCGGTGATGCTCGAATCGGTTGACAAATGGAACCAGGTGGCACATTATGCTCGGGCAGTCCTAAAAGATAAAAGGGACTCACAGCAGCCGGAGGTGCTGGGGCTGGGGGATCGCTCTTCTGGCATTTCCTCTTCCCCTCTCCCCTCCCGCTAGGAAAGGGACTCCCTAGCTTGAAGGCGCCCCACGGCGTAACAAAACGAGACCTGGCCCGAAGTAATGTATCAAACGGTTCCAGGCAAGGTTCTCGGATTGACAGGGGAGGTGTTTAGTGGGTAGTCCAAGGGTATCCTCCATGGGAGTCCCACACTGCCAGACTCGGCGGGCGTAAATGCCTTCACCTCCCTACCACAAAAAAAAAAGTCAAGGTAGACGTTGATGAGATCTTGTACTAAAATGGATCACAACTAAATTCGATTCCTATGAATTTTAGCAGTAGTGATTTCTGCATTGCAATCAATGAATTATATTTTAATATACATGGTACAACTTATTCAAGTAACTGTGTTTTAAAAGATTTGAAATAAAATTTACCACTAAAAAGGGTGAAATAAAAAACGATTGAAAAAAAAAGAAAACCGACTTCAAAATGCCCTAAAAAGTATGAAATAAGTTTTATGGAAGCGGTGCCAAATCAATTACTTCATTTCACCATAAGAACCTTCCAACATGTGCACCATTACAAAAGAAACGGGGAAAAACCGATATGGCATCATAAAAATTATTTCATGCTTTTTAGGGAATTTTGCAGTCGGGTTTCTTTTTTTTCCAAGTTTTTTTTTTATCAATTATTAACTTTTTAAAGCAAAGAATATTTTTAGTTTCGTAGGTACGATTAGCTCACAACTCTTCGGTCGCTCGACGGGGGATAAAAATTGAGTCAATTTAACGTAAATATACATTAATAATGGCTGATAAACGTTCACGCCCCGACCGAAGACAAGGACGAAGAAACGAAGGAATCGTTTTACAATCACCTGGAAAGACTGGTCGACTCATTGCCCACAAACGACACAAAAATAATTCTGAACAATTTCAACGCTAAAGTTGGCAATGAGCTATCTCATCGAGGAACGACTGGAGGATATAGCCTCCACGATGAAACAAATGACAACGGCCAGCGCCTGATTGACTTTGCATGTAGCAGAAATCTAGTCATACGTTCGACTTGCATCCCGCATCGATGCATTCATAAAATGAACTGGGTATCACCGGTTGGCAACACACAAAACCAGATCGATCATGTTCTGATCCAACAACGTTGGGCCTCGAGCATACTTGACGTCTGCACATACCGAGGAGCCAATTGTAACTCAGATCATTACTTGATCAAATTAAACTATCGATGTCGAATGTCAAAGGCATATTCGGCGAAGATCAGCCCACTACAAAAATTTAACATCGAAGAGCTCCAAAGGGCGTCTGTGGCCAATAATTTCACGGAGACCCTCGACAACCACCTGCCTCCCATCTTATCAGACGCCTCGTTAAAGACGAGTAACGAGCACTGGATGGAAGTGAAAACGGCTATTAAGACCGTGGCAGAACAGACGATTGGACTTCAAGCCCGACGCAAGAGAAATGATAGGTTGGATGATGAGTGCAAGAATGCGTTAGATAAAAAGAATCAGGCGTACAAAGAATTCGTAGGTAGGAAAACCTGGACGAAGAGAGAACACTATGAAAATCTCAGAAGAGTAGCGAATAAGGTAATTAGAATTAAGAAAAGAAAATACTATGACGACCAATTGAGAAGTATAGATGTAAGTTTAGCGAGCAACAACACATGACAAGCATACAAAGTAGTAAAAAGCTTGAAACGTGGTTATCAGCCCAAAACCACGCTCTGTCGTGATAACATCGGCAATATCACCGCTGATGAAACCAAGATTAGGGAAATATGGGCATCATATTTCAAGAACCACCTTAAACCTCCGCACAGCTCCAGAACATCCGTGCCTATAGATGTCTGCGGAGAGCTTCTATTGACCCCATCAACTCTGGATGAAGTTTGTTCCATCATCAAAACCCAAAAGAATAATAAAGCGCCGGGCATCTATGAGATTCGAGTGGAGCTCATCAAATATGGTGGCAGTAGTGTTCATCAAGCTATTCACAAAGTCATCCAGTACATTTGGCAACAAGAATACATGCCGAAAGAGTGGAGCCAATCAATTATATTCCCTATCCACAAAAAAGCTGACAAGCTACAGTGCGAAAATTATTGAGGCATATCACTACTCTGTACGGCATACAAAATATTTTCTAAGCATCCGCAAATATATTGAACGCCTTTAAGCGACGGGTCTTCAGGCGAATAATTGGAGCGAGGCTAGACGGGGACCGATGGCGGGTTCGATACACCCATGAGTTGTATGAAATTTTTGACGAGCCTGAGGTCTCAACGATTGTAAGACTGCGGAAGCTGCAATGGGCTGGCCACATGAATCGTACGGACGAACAACGGATACCCAAAAAGGTATTCGTTGGGAGAACTGAAGGCCGGAGACCGGCGGGGAAACCGATGAAACGCTGGTCTAACTCGGTCGACGAAGACAGTTCATCGCTACTCGGATTTCAAAATTGGAGGACGCGATCAATGGACCGAGACTGTTGGAGGCGATATTTGCAGGACGCGAAGAGCCGAGAGGGCTTGTAGTGCTAAGGAGAAGAACGAGATAAATTAATTTATTTACATATATTTCAAATATATATTATATATCTTTTACGGTCTTGTATATATGAACGGAATGGTTAATACATTGTTTTTTTTTTGTATATACCTTTTTATATACAGAAACAAACTAACCGTACATACTAACATTATGATGTTCCCTTATATAATTGGTTTTACATAAGAACTTTATATAGGTTCTCTTAATTGATTTTACATACGAAACTTATGTATGTTAAGTGATTTTACATACGCACCTTATGTATGTTCTCTTACTTAATTGATGTTATTCTTGTTAAATCAACATATTATTTGAAAAAGAGAAGTTTAAAAAAATTATAACAATAACCCCAAATGTTAATTATTGATACTAATTAATTAAAAGAAAAAAAAGGCGTAGTTAAATTTTTTAATTTCATCTTTTCTTGCCCCTAACATCCTTAGGGTTTTTCCTTGTCGTTTTTTTGAATGTATGGTGTTATGAGGATGGAGGATCTATGTTTTTTTCAGTTTCGCCCCATCAAAGGGTTATATTTAATTATGAAGATGTTTTGGAGAACATCTTATTTATAGTATAACACCATGATCCTTTTGAATGTTTCTAATTACTATTGAATTTACAAATTTCCTTCATCTTTGGTTATATATAAATGCAAAAATTTATATTTGAATTCATATTTACTCGTGAAACGAAAGTAGCAATGTGAAATATAATATGCGAAATATAGAAAGAAATAAAGAATCCATCCCATCGACACCATAAGAATCTAGCCGTCAAGCACGAGTACGCATTCGGTTGTAAGTTTCATAATTTGTTGTTCGAAATCAAGTAAGGTAGATTTATTAATAATTTGCAAATGCTGATCAGGATAACAGATAACAATTTCCCATATCGTTATACAGTTTTAATATACGGATGTCAGATCTGGTACAGTCAGAGTGTTAGTACTATGGAAAGATTAAGAGTTTTTGAAAAGAAATGTCTTCGTGTAAGTACTGGTTTCTACAGAAAACCTGAGACGGATTGGAAACACTATATATCGAATACAAAACTTTATCAAACTGCTAAAGTGACGAGGGTCGATATCTTCAATTGAGACTTCTTGGGAATCATATCGCAAGATCTGTAACTGTGAGCAAAAACCCCTGGATTTCACCGTCGTTCCACCCTACAGACGACGACTTCAAAATGCCCTAAAAAGTATGAAATAAGTTTTATGGAAGCGGTGCCAAATCAATTACTTCATTTCACCATAAGAACCTTCCAACATGTGCACCATTACAAAAGAAACGGGGAAAAACCGATATGGCATCATAAAAATTATTTCATGCTTTTTAGGGAATTTTGCAGTCGGGTTTCTTTTTTTTCCAAGTTTTTTTTTTATCAATTATTAACTTTTTAAAGCAAAGAATATTTTTAGTTTCGTAGGTACGATTAGCTCACAACTCTTCGGTCGCTCGACGGGGGATAAAAATTGAGTCAATTTAACGTAAATATACATTAATAATGGCTGATAAACGTTCACGCCCCGACCGAAGACAAGGACGAAGAAACGAAGGAATCGTTTTACAATCACCTGGAAAGACTGGTCGACTCATTGCCCACAAACGACACAAAAATAATTCTGAACAATTTCAACGCTAAAGTTGGCACCCTACAGACGGGTATATTTAGTCAAAATTTCAGCGGAATCGGACTCGCAGTTTTGTTTCGTCCGCGTGTGGAAGTAAACGTGTCCGCGAATTTAGAAAAATGGAGAAAGGGCAATATCGATCGGTGATCCGATTCTTCTTTTTGGAAGGGAAATCGGGCAGTGAAATCACAGAGCGCTTGAATGCTGTGTATGGTGACCCTGCTCCTGCGATGGCGACCGCAAAAAATTGGTTTGACGAGTTTTTGATTAGCCACACCTAGCTGCCTCGAAATCTGCTAGCACAGATAACGTGAAAAAAATCCACGAGCTCGTATTGGCAGGCCGACTATTGAAGGTGCGCGAAAAGCTAAGACAATAGGCATCTTAAAAGACTGCGTGTGCCATATCCTGCACAAAATTTTGGGCATTGGTTGAATTTGGCTACGAACTGCTACCCCATCTACCGTATTCTCCCGATTTGGCCTCGTGCTACTCTTTGTGTTTCCAAACTTGAAAATTTCATTCGCTGAGCTGAAATTTGAGTCGAATGAAGAGGTCAACGCCGCCACGGAGACGTACTTTGCGGACCTCGAGAAATCGTATTTTTCAGACGGGTTAAGTGTATCAAGCTATGAGGAGATTATGTTGAGAAATAAACCGCCACTTTTTCAAAATTTTCGTTTTTCTTTTGTAGGTTATGTACTTATCGGAACTCCCTCGTATGTATTAGGAATTGAATTGATATGTTTTTGATTCTGACTGACGGTGTCCCAACTATAAGATCAAATATACTCCGAATTTGAGTTCACGAGACCAAAAATTCCAATGGACTTATTTGCTAGATTCGTTTAGGCTGCTCGAGCTGGGACAGAGTGGCTGGTGGCTGAATGACAATGTCTACATAATTCGTGTTTATTTTCAGTTTCTGTGTTTTTCGCTACATAGTTTTGAGTTTCAGCTCATTATTTCTACATATGTCTCAATATTAAGGATAGGTGCATGTTATACTGTGTGTATTTTCTCATGTTTAGCGCTTCCAAACTATTCTTAGCTTGCATTATTCCCATCCAAACGCTATTTTTTTGTTTTTTATTGACATATATATATATATATATTTCGCGAGTAAGTTACTCCCTTTTTCAGTGTCAATTATTTTCTTCTTCTAGAAAATAACTGACATTCAAGAAGGGAGCAACTTACTCCCAAAATATACATGTCAATAAAAAAATGTGCTTTAATGGAAATAATACAAGCTAAGGACAGTACATGTTATGTATATTATATTAGGTTTAAGGAAAGTATATGTTAAGTTTATTTATATTGTATTACGATGGTGTTCCAGCTGAGGTGTTGCGGCTTGTCTATCACCATTGTCTTGACTTGCTGCTCAGCATATTCAATGCTTGCCTTCGGGACGGGGTTTTCCCGATACGATGGAAGGTGGCGAGGCTCGTGCTGATCAGCAAGGGGAAGGGAAATCCTGAATCGCCGTCTGCATACCGCCCGTTATGCATGCTAGACACGGCTGGGAAAGTGCTAGAGAAACTCATAAAGGGAAGACTCACTGACGCGATTCGTGCTGCTGGGGACCTATCTCCTCGACAGTACGGCTTTAGAGCAGGACGTTCTACCATTGATGCGATTGCAGAGGTGGTGAGCGCGGCCCAAAAGGCAGAGGCATATAGTCGCACCAAGCGACGGATCGTCCTGTTGGTGACACTCGAAGTCAGGAACGCCTTCAACTCCGCTAGATGGGTGGATATTCTGGATACGCTGAAAACCCCTTTTCAAGTTCCGAACATGCACCATCTAACCCACATTTTGGTCGAATGCCACCAAAATGTGGGTTAGATGGTGCAATGAACAGCCATTGAGTGGATCAATGTGTGAGAAAAGGTATGACTTCATCCTCGATTTGTTTTCTCCAAATTTTGGCATGGCTCTCCAACAAATGGTTTCGTACGAACGTTGTACCGTCGAATGATTCTCAAAACGAGTTGTAGTCCATCATGCATGATTCTATCGTGATGTTCCCAAATCAGCAGTTGTGTGAAATTATGCTTTGGTGGAAAAATGATTGGAAAATTTTCGTGATAATCCAAATGTGAATTAGCCAATCGACCACCTACCCGCGTAATATTTCGATCATCGAGGAACAGATTTTGATTCAGAATCTTGGTTTCCGTTTAAATTGGCACACCTTCGGTGAGTGCTTGCATTTCCGCTGCAAATTCGATTTGTTGTGCAATTCCTTTTCAAAAGTTTCGTGCAACAATGAGATCGATAACAGCGGAAAATTGTACCTGTCATGACTCTTTTGGCGAGATTTCGAATGATGACAATGGTGCAAAGAAGTTTGTTTGAGAATCGTCGAGGAATTTCTGGACTCACCACTTGCAGTACATGAACTTTCCGGGCACTGATGTCACCGAAATCCTTGACGATAACTGCGGGTTCAGGCGAACTTCCTCGTGGCAACTGGAGAAATTCGAGGCCATCCCACCAAAGACGATATTCGATCAATTCACTCAGGCTCATTCACGGCTGGCACATGGGTTCATACTGGTTGGAATGTGTAATGTTTTTAAGTTTAAGTCCGAACGAGGAACCGACCTCTCATCGGTTCTAGACGTTAAGTCTGAGTAATGCCAACGGATGGTACCAATCGGTCAACCAATCCGTGCACCGTACTCCATTTTGGCGGTGGCTGCTTGTCGGCCAGCTAGTTCGGAGAGAACTTCGGTCGCAGGTCTCCAAATGGATTACGCTCAATTACGTATTTCAGCCGCCATTAAATGTCCGTTTCAAACGCGTCAACTATTCAAACATACGGAAGGGAAACCTACTTTACTTTATTCCGTATTCTCTTCATTCTTCCAGTCAATCGCAAAAAATAAATTCCATTTCGCGCTCCCGAAATTCACCGACGCAGTACCGGAAAATATACTACGTTAAGTCGAACCCGAAGAACGCTATGCTAAGAAAAAGGCAAGGCAAACGAAGGTACCGCGTACCGCACGCGACGCGAAACCGGCCACCCGCGGATTTTTAAAACCCTACCCTCTTTACGGCGTACTTACCATGCAGTCGCCCTCCCGCTGGAAAAATAGAAGGGCAGGCTGGAATGGAAAGTCGTTTTTTGATTAGCAATTCATTTTCGTCTTTATTTTTTTTTTTTAAAGAGAAATCCGGAGAAAATAGTTTTAAAATTATAATTCTTTCCAACTGAATTATCAAAGTTTAAAAATTATCTACTGGTATCATGTAAAAATTAACTAAAATCACATTCAATAATATTTAGGTATATATACATGCATGAGTTGCCGTCTACCCTTCTATAACTCATGAGAATAGGAATCGATTGTTCAATAAAAACATACATTAAATCGAAAAAAAGCAATCCATTATTGGTTGTGTTTTAAAATGTGGAATGTAAACGTTTTTAAGAGCATTTACTGTTTTAAAATAATCTTTTCGTACATTCTTCCTTTTATTTTTAATTCGTTCTATTATTCATTCTAATTATTTTCTGCGCGATTCATTGAGATAGTTGTACAGCATACAAAATATATAAATGTGTAATTTTTAACTAGATATCTTATTGAAAAACGTTAAAATCAAACTAGTGCTATAACCAACTACGATAGAACAAAATACAGAAAATATATCTTAAACAAAAATTATAAGTAGTCGATTAAGACGTGAAGTCTAAATCAAATTGCGATCCGGACATATCTAATAAATTCATTCTTTTTCTCATCTAAACTTTATCATCTAATTCGCAAATGATCTACACATAATACTTTCTGCGCTTATTATTGTGTTTCTCTAGTTCCATAACGAATTCTTCGATTGTTTGTTGCATCGTGCTTTTTGTGGTATTTATAAAAGAACTTATTCGCAAATTGAACGGAAAATATTGTTTTATTTGCAATCACAGAAGGTTACCGTATCAATTGGTTTTTGTCAAAACCTTTTGTTTCGTTTCGTAAAAAAAAATCAAAAGTTTCATTTCGTGTCTCTATATTGATTTTATAAATTATTCACTTCGAGAAACATTTCTTTTCAATTGGAATAGTGAAATGAAAAGATGAATGTTTTGTCGTATCAATTTTTTTCTTTACGTACATATAAATCGTGTGCATAAAATCGAGGCACGTAATTTCGTAAATTTCACATTGTTTATCGTGTAGTTGTTATATCACAAATTGTATCGAAATATTTTCCTAAAGTTGTTTCTGTAGTTGTCAGGTCAGTAATTTTCCATATGTCCTTGTCTTTCGCTAGCGTTTTGTTTGTTCTTTAATTTTATTTACTATCACGACAATGTTCAAACCATATTTTTAAATGTTTCCTCGTTTGTTTAAGCAAGAAAATATATGGAACTTGAGAAAACTATTTAAAAAAATCTAGATCAACACATTTGAACAAATATATAATCCATAACTTTGTTTATTTGATATCCGCAGGCCAATCCTCTTTTTTTCTTTAAAACTCACACAACTAAGCAAGGCCCAACGGCTTTTAAAGAAAAAAAAAAATATATATAATCGTTTATATAATAAGTTTTCATTTTTTTATATTATGCATATACGTCTATAATTTTGAATTTCTATTAGACTACGTTAGTTGCAAATAAATTTGTTTTTTTTTTAATCTTTTATATCGTATCTAAGATGAATATTTCATTTTAATTTTTTCTTGTTCGTAAATCATCAACAGGAGTTCGCTCTATGATTTTGATGATTACAAAACGAATGTACTTTTGCATTCTCTTTGTCATTTTTCTTTCGTTTCATTATGTACTTACGTATTATTCGTACACCAGAAAGATGTCATTCCAGTTTGAGCAGTTCGTAGCGATGAGTTAATTCCGTACATGTGCCTATAAGACTATGGCAACGATCCAGTCAGACGAAAGCTTAGGTTGCTTATTAATTAGTTAAATCTGTACGAATAACATTCATCACATATTCATCGCGTACATCTTCTGAAACTTGTACGTAGCCAAGAGCTGGATGTATTGTATTCGCGCACACACTTCCGTTTGGAAAGGTGGTTATGGGGCACTGCAGAAGGTCGCTGGACATGGGTTCACTATCGAACTGCCTGAAATTTTATACAGCGTACACTATGGAACCGAGCCTGATTATGAGCAGTAGTACTTACGCAAAGCAATGTCAATACGGATGCAAATTAGCTTCTTTTCATTCTATTTCGTATGCGAGTCCTTTGACAGCCGACAGTTCTTGGGTGGCGGCCACTACTTCCTCTCTCCACTACCATGTGGCTGTCAATTCACTTTGACATCCCACGACAAAATTGACGTGGGATGTGCACCCGTCACAACCAACATGAGATGACAAGCCACATAGCAGCAAGGTGTGTTGGTAGTGGTCGCCAGCGGCGTCGCATGATTCATTACAAATGTGTTGCCACTGAACACAGACTTTAACTTCTCGTATGCGAGTGATACGATTAGCAATGAAAATTTCGTTTCGTTTTGGATCACCCTTCAACCAGTGGAGTACGATCTCTGCATCTGTGTAGGCGAGTACAGTGTGTTTGATGGGCCAATGAAGATTTTTAAGAAGGTGGTCGACCAAATCCGCCAGTAAAACAGCAGCCAGCAGCTCCAAACGAGGTGTGTTGTGTAATATAAGCAGTGCTACCTTCAATTCTTATGTCAACTTATTTGCAATGGAAGTTTTGATTGTCGATTCATGAACGAACGTAGACAATACAGGCATAGCCCAAGTTGCTGGTACCGCTTTGCAATTCCAATGTTTTGACCTTTTTTTTGTGGTAGGGAGGTGAATGCTATTTATGCACAGAGTGTGGGACTCTCATGCTCGCAAGAAGGCGACTGGACTACCCACTAAACACCTCCCCTATCAACCTGAGAACCCAGCCTGGAACCGTTTGACACATTACTTCGGGCCAGGTCTCGTTTTGTTACGCCGTGGGGCGCCTTCAAGCTGGGGAGTCCCTTTCCTAGCGGGAGGGGAGAGGCTAAGAGGAAATGCCAGAAGAGCGATCCCCCAGCCCCAGCGCCTCCGGCTGCTGTGAGTCCCTTTTATATTTTAGGACTGCCCGAGCATAATGTGCCACCTGATTCCATTTGTCAACCGATTCGGGCATCACCGCAACTATATTATCCGGAGTGAGCTCTCCCGTCGCCCTGTAGAGTTCCCTTCGCAGCCTGACCCATTTGGTACACGCAAAAAATGTGTGACAGGCATTGTCCTCCTCTCCTGGGCAAAACCGACAATCGGGGGACCGTGACTTACCGATCTTGTGCAGGTAAGACTGAAAATACCCATGTCCGCTCAAAAGCTGGGTCAGATAGAAGTCAGTCTCACCATGCCTTCGATTTAGCCACGGTCTCACATCCGGGATGAGGCGCGCAGTCCACCTTCCCTTCGTGCAATTGACCCAAGACTGCCGCCAATCGTTGAGCAAGCGCTGTCTCTCCTCGCGGACAACCATCTCCCTCGCATCCTCGTTTCGGCGCAGGTAAATAGCGCGGCGCTCTCTAGCCGGGAGGTTGACAGGTATCACGCCTGCAATAACTCTCACCGCCGAGTCAGAGACTGTCGGATACGAACATGCAATTCTCATTGCTCCTCTTCTCTGTACCTGTGCCAAACGTTTTCGGTATACCTCCTTGCTGAAAGCGTCGCCCCATACCTCTGCTCCGTACAGTAGCACTGACCCTACAGCACTTATCAAGAGGCTTCTTCTTGATGGGCTGGGTCCACCTACGTTGACCATAAGTCGACTGATTTACTCAGAGAAACTCATCTTCGAGTCGATCAGTAGCCCCAGGTACTTCACCGCTGACTTCGATTCGATTCGTAAGTCGCCAATACTGATCATCCTTACTCTAGGGATTCTCTTTTTTGTCAAGATGACCATTCGGTTTTCTCCAGTATTAACTTGAACCCGCGAGCAGTCATCCAGTCCCTCACTCGGCGCATTAGCATACCTAGCCTGAGTTGCCCTTGTTCAACGGTGCGTCCAGCGACCTGAGCCGCAACATCATACGCATAGCCGACCAAGCGCGACTCATCTGGCATCTCAAGTCTCAGTAGCCCGTCGTAAGACACGTTCCACAGGTCCGGACCAAGGATAGATCCCTGGGCAACACCCGATTAATGTTTTGACCTTGGACGAATTGTTGATCCAACGTTGAATTTTGATGTTCGATAATTCTTCCAAATTTCACACATACTTCTTCATAGCCTCGCTCCAATTATTCGCCTAAAGACCCGTCGCTCAAAGGCGTTCAATATATTGGCGGGTGCTTGGATTAGGGTCCATGTTTCACACGCATAGTATAACACAGGTCTTATCACAGATTTGTATACTTGGAGCTTTGTTTTCCTGTGCATGCAGCTGAAACTGAAAAAAATATTTGATTTGCGAGCTGTATTCTTCGGCGTATTTCGTCTCTTTCATTACCGATTCACGTTATTTTGGCGCCTAAAAACACAAATTCGCTAACATTCTCTGTATTCGCCAAGTGTGATATTTTGCGTATATTTGAGGTATTTTTTCTCGAATGCGTCATAAACTTTGTTTTATTTGCATTGATTTGCAGCCCTATTCGTTTTGCTTCGCTGTCGAGTTTCAGGAAGAGTTCTTTGGCAGTTGTTAGTGACCGTGACAAAATCTTGATGTCGTCCGCATAGGCTACTACTTGGCTCGACTTGTAGAATAATGTACCTGGCGTATCGACAGGTAGCTTCCTATTGACGAACTCTAGAGTCAAATGAATCACACATAGTTGCACCATTCGGATTTGATCACGGGGTTGTCCGACTCCAAATTCGCCGACCGTAACTTTTGCATGATGATTTTTGCTGGCAAATAGCTGGTACGATGAAAGCCAGTGGATCGAACAGACGTACGATGGTTGGCAAAATTTTCGTTTGGTAATCGGCTAATTAAATTGAGTGTCGAGGTCAAAATGAAGCTTGAAGGCGAATTTGTCTTCCGTTGGTTGTTAATAAATTTCTAGAGTTTTGATGATGTTGTCGGTATCCGATGAGAGTGCGAGTTGAATTTATCTTCTCTTCTGGGACGGCCTTTAGAATTCCCTCTAGAATGCTGACCCATTTTGAAAGTTCGAAGCCTGCTTCGTGAAAATGTCGAGTAATTGACATTGTAATTCCAGTGCTGATTGAATCTCCTCCAGCGAACACATCGTCGACGAATATGGAATTTATTTATTTAAATCCATTTAACAGACAAAAATCCAATTACAAAATAGACTTAGACAATTAAATATAGTTTAAAGTAAGACACATTTACTCAACAAAATCAAGCAGAAAAAAGTTAATTAAAACATGTAAGAAATGAAATGAAAGTTTGAAAAAATTGAGTGATAAGGAAACATTAATCACTATTCACAAAAAGTAACGTCTTTAGTTTATTTTTAAAAACAAAGTAGGACGTGGATAGAGAACCAAGCTCGAGGTTGTTATGCTTTCTGATGATTCGCGGCATAATTGAGTGAAAATATAAATATGTCCGGGCGTACGGAACCTCGAGAATGTTATTAGACCGACTAGGACGCAAATACAGTCTGTAGTGCAAGTCTTCGCTTAGAGTGAAAGCAATTTGTTGTTGGTACAACTTATACAGGAAACATTGATCTAAGAAGGTTCTACGGGACGACAGAGAAGCGAGACGAAGTATGGATAGACGACGCTCATAGGCTAAGTTGAATTTGAAAAACAAAATACGGGTAAACTTACGCTGAACAGCTTCTACTGAGCTCACAAGATATAAATGTCTAGGAGACCACACTACTGAGCAGTACTCAAGAAGCGGGCGGATAAGACATGTGAACAAGCGAACAGCGGTAGCAATATTTGCAAACTTGTGCAAATGTCGCATAATAAAACCCGAAACTTTTCTTGCCTTGGTAATGATGCTAAAAATATGGGCATCGAATTTAAGCTTGGGGTCAAATATTACACCAAGATCATTACATGAGTCTGCAGAGGAGAGAATAACATCACGTAGGGTGTAATTATAAGTTAAAGGAACAATTTTCAAAGTAAAAGTCATTTTAAAACATTTGGAAACATTGATGCGAAGGGAGTTTGCATTACACCATCTTAAAGGGATCTAATTATCCGGAATACCTTGAAATCAACAGCATACAGGAGACAAGAAGAGGAAATTATAGAGGGAAGATCATTGGTAAACAGTACGAAAAGAAGAGGTCCAAAGATTGACCCTTGAGGGACGCCAGATGTAGGATTGAATGGAAAGGAGATTGTGCCATAGAGATTAACACGACATGAACGAGAGGATAGATAGGAAATCCGAGAATGTAGGGAACCGGGTATGCCAAGCAAAGCTAACTTTTGACAGAGGAGAACATGGTTCACGGAGTCAAAAGCTTTGGAGAAGTCCGTGAATATTGCACCAACTTGAAGCTGTTTATCTGAAGCTCTTACAATATAATCTTCGAACTCAGCCAAATTCGAGGAAGTTGAACGACCCTTCAAGAGGTTGCTGTGGTATGACAAATGAACTCAATGACTCAAGAAGCCTGTTGTGTACAAGTCGTTCCAGCAGCTTAGAGAAACAGGAGAGGAGTGATATGGGACGATAGTTTGAGGCAGACGATGGGTCGCCGTTTTTAAAGATAGGGATACATTTGCATCTTTCCAGTAGGTTGGAAAGGTGCCAGTACCAAGACTGAGATTGAATATAAGGGATAGAGGAAAACACAAAGACGAACAAAGTGACTTTACGAATATATTAGGCAATCCATCGGGACCAGGACTAACATTCGGATCGAGCAAGTTAATAAGGGATTCAACTTCAGAAGGATCAGTGGAGTAGGATGTACTTGATGCTGGATAAGTTTGAATTGAGGTTATGGGGGAGTGTAGTATATCAGAAGAGGAAAAAATAGAGGAAAAATATTCGGCAAATAGGTTAGAAATATCCTGAGGGGAGGACGCTTCAGTGTTATTCCATTTAACAGTGAGCGGGATGGTAGAGGAAGATTTAAAGGATCTGATGTAGGACCAAAAGGGTTTAGCGTTATTTGTCAGGAGGGAACTCTCTACACTGCTAAAGTAGTTTTTCATGGCGGTTTTGAGCTCTTTTTTAGCCAAAGAACGCAGTCTACAAAAATTCTGTTTAGCATCATCATTTCCGGTCAATTTATAGTGTCTATGCCCCTTGTCTTTAGCTTTTAAGGCACGAAGAACTCTTCGAGTAAGCCAAGGCTTCATTTTTGCTTTGCGAGGAGCTTGGAGTGGAGTATAAAGGGCAATCAGATTATTAAGGTAGCTGTAAAATTTGTTCAAAGCACTATCACAGTCAAGATGAGTGAAGAAGGTGCACCAGTTGACCGAGTCCAGATTGGTTTTAATTGCCTCATAATTTGCTCTAAAGAAGTTGTAACGATAAACTGAGGCAATTCTCTGGGGTTTTAGAGTATCAACGGTTAGTGCTAGGGACAAAGGTGGATGATGGAGATCAGGTTGAATATAAGGATGTAAAACAGGAGCTATTGATAGACACCCAGCTTGAACATTTGACATGACAAGATCCAGAAGGCGACCGTTAGGGTTACGAATATGATTAAACTGTGGAAAAGAACAAAGGGAAGAAAATAACAGAGAAGGATTATTTGTTGCGGAAATGCCAGGTGTTGTTAAGGGGTCCCATTCCACTGCCGGTAGATTGAAGTCCCCAAAAATTATATAATTTTAGAATGTGGATGACGAGCAAGAAGAGAGGCAGAGAGTTCATCGAAGAAGGCTTCGTACACAGTTAAGGAAGAATTACAGGGACTATACACAGACGAAGTTAATAAAGAGGAGTTATGAGGAAGAGGGAGTTTAACAATTACACACTCAACAGCACGAGCAAATCTGAAGTCAGCGCAAAGTAAACTATTAAGGGTTTTGCAGACTGCAACCAAGACTCCCCCCCGCCATCAGATTTATTAGTGATGTTAAGGTCACGGTCGAATCGGTAGACTAAATAATCTGGTGATATTTCCGCATTTGAAATATTTTCGTTCGACCACGTTTCAGTTAAACAGATAACAGAATCGTTAGTTAATTGAGACACGAGTAATAAGTCCTCAAGTTTGGTTCTTAAGCCACGAACATTCTGATAATAAATAGAAAAAGTTGAACGATTAGGAAGGGAAGAATTTCTTTCAGTGTTAGATGATCCTTGAAGGTTGTTGAGGCTGTTTGGAACCTGTATCGAGACGAAATCGCCGCTAAGGTTGGCTTGTATCGAATGCTTTAACGAGTGTCTCCTTTGGCCAAAAATCGGGACGAGGTAGGATAGAAAGTTCAGCCGGAACTGTCAGCTTGAATGAACTTATAACCTGGTCAGGAAGGTTGTCTTTTGTTGATTTTACGCACCTGAAAATACTAGGCATGTAACCTAGCTTTGATATAACATAGTTCGCAAGTGTATCCTTGGTTGTGTTGTAAGCGAGCCTTGATATGAACAATTGTAGAGGTGGGGAGACTGCTCGCAACACTCCGTTATCAGCTAACACACTATCTATATAGTTTTGTGGTGCAAGGATGTTTTGCTGAAGATTATTAGTTGCGGCTGCAATTTTTGTTGCTGTTGAATAGGCAAGATAGACTGCTGCATGCGACTATTTTGTTGCAGGTCCGTAGGACGGATTAACGAAGTTGGAAGTTGTATGGAGCTAAGAGGAGATTATGTTGGGATATAACCCGTCACTTTTCCAAAATTTTTGTTTTTCTTTTGTGGGCTAAGTACTTATCAGCCCGCCCCGTATGTTACTGAAATTTTCTTTTTATTTTGGACGGCTTATTATTGTCAACATTAGATTTGAACGACTTTTTATGCTTCGATGATAATAATGTCAACGAGTTTGCTTGATTCTCGGCGATGACCCCCAGCGACTTGATGCGTGTGTTGAGAAATTATTAGAACATAATGAAAGAACTCAAATCGTTTGAGTCACTCATTTTTACTTCCCAAAGATCGGTAGTTTCAGACGGCAATATGATTGACAAGAGGTATGCTAAGATGAAATCAACATGTTTGAGATCCATGTGGAAAGTGGGTTATATTTGCCGGCATTCTCGGGCAATCTTCAGC
>OZ017740.1:245045602-245056551 GCA_963969285.1 Odontomyia ornata | reverse complement strand
TATTAACTAAAAGTAACGAATCAATTTTCAAATGGCGATTAACTCTATAATTTGCAATCACTTAACCCTTATTATTTCTTCGGGGAATTTGATAAATCCTATGTGTAACGTTTACCTCTAAGGATGTAAGAAGGATCTTTTAATAAGGTCATTAGTAGGGTATGTATGAATGCGGAAGAGAAAAGTATCCTGAAACTATTCTAAATCATGTTGAATTGTATTTACGCTGAATTTAGAGATAATTTATTGGTTATTTCTGGCAGAAATGATTGAATAAAGTGTGCCGATTATGTAAGGATACTGATCATTTTTATCATTCGTCACCAAGGAATCAGTATCTTCATCAAATTCTTGAAGAGTCCAAAATAATTGGCATTTCTCGTACGAAAGATAATTAAACTTCACTTTCCCGACCTCAAAGTGTCGTATTGAACTGTTAATATCTACATTCCTTAAAAGGACTACAATTCCGTACCGATGCATTTAATTCAATATGTTGTCCTTCATCGGAAACCTCGAAAATCAAAATCCTTACACGCGTCAATCAGTTATGTTGAAAAATAGGGAAAAAAGTCGGAAATTTTTTGTTTTCTTTCCATCGGAAGTCGGTTAAAAAAAAACGTATCTTCTGAGCAAAAATACTCTGCTTTAAAAAACTTAATCAACAAAGCACATCTCAAGCCGAGAAAATTGTGTGGTAGAGATTAAAATTCTTTCTTGATTTAGATGTCAAATTCACACGACCTGGAAAAATTGAAATGACGATGGAACGATTTTACGCACGTGACACTAATGGAAGCTACTGTCTATAAATATGTTTTGACTTGTTACTCCTTATCCTTTTGTTTTTTACGTTTCGCTTTTCAACTTCGACCCCGTTTTCTTCCTTCTCCCTTTTCTTTTTTTTTTTCTTTTGCAGTAATGACTTTCAGATTAAAATTAAATTCTTTGAGTTTACTACAACTTCAAATTTTATTATTTTTTTGTTTACCTGCGTATCATATAGTCTTATGGATGACTAGTCCGAAGACTAAAATTCCTGGTGGTCAAATTTGATTTGCTAATTTGAATTATTACTTTTATTTAAGCAAAATAGTTGAAAAATTCCTTTCTAACTTTTCTATTTTTGTTTGATTAAAACTGATTTTTCCAATATTCATGTTCTTTGTTTGATTTGTTTTTTTCGCCTACTATTCAAAAAAAAAATTCTGCCGTTAGAAATTTAAAGTGAATCTAACTTTGACAGATTAACCTTCCTTGTTTATTGCTAAGGCCATATTTACAGTAAGTCAAGACCTGAAACATTATTGGAAAGATTTCCACATCATGGTTGGTGGGGATAGTTCAGAACGGATTCCACATAAATCCTGTGTTCGATACCTCGGTGTTCATCTCGATCAGTATCTACTATACTGAACATGTCCAAATCATGCTCGGTAAAGCACAAAAAGAAACCATGTCTCTTCGACGACTCTTTCATTCTAGATACATTGATCAAAAGGTCAAAGTTATATATTACAAGACCCTGGTTAGACCAGTTTTGATATAAGGATGTCAGAATGAATGTACCAGCAGTGTTAGTACTATGGAAATATTTCGTTACGGTGTGGTTAGATTGACTAATTTTTAAACTCCTTCAGGACAGGTTCCCCAGACACCTTTTCACCATGATGTGCAATATCTTATAGGGGAAATTATTTGTTGCAACTAATGGAAATCTGACGACAATGCTCTAATTCAAGATCTTGGCAAGACCTAGTGGACAATGTGAACAAGGATCCGTGGGGCCTTGACTACAAGCTACTCATGCGGAAGCTTGGTGCCCTACGGAAGCCTTGTACACATGACGCGGAAAAGATGGACGCGATAGTGCGGGGACTCTTCTCCGCCAATCCCGTCCGTGTTGACGCTGTCCATGGTGAAACAGCAGTAGAGTGTCCACTCTTCACACAGCTGTAACTGGAGGAGGTAGTCCTCTTATTGAAAGCGAGGAAGGCTCCAGGTCCAGATGGTGTTCCAGCTGAGATGTTGCGGCTCGTCTATCACCATTGTTCTGACTTGCTGCTCAGCACATTCAACGCTTGCCTACGGGACGGGGTTTTCCCGGTACCATGGAAGGTGGCGAGGCTCGTGCTGATCAGCAAGGGGAAGGGAAATCCTGAATCGCCGTCTGCATACCGCCCGTTATGCATGCTAGACACGGCTGGGAAAGTGCTAGAGAAACTCATCAAGGGAAGACTCACTGACGCGATTCGTGCTGCTGGGGACCTATCATCTCGGCAGTACGGCTTTAGAACAGGACGCTTTACCATTGATGCGATTGCAGAGGTGGTGAGCGCGGTCCAAAAGCATATTGTCGCACCAAGCGACGGATCGTCCTGTTGGTGACACTCGACGTCAGGAATGCCTTCAACTCCGCTAGATGGGTGGATATTCTGGACACGCTGGAAAACTCTTTTCAAGTTCCAGAATATCTAATGCGGCTTTTGAGGAACTACCTAAAGGACCGAAGCCTGCTCTACGACACGACACAGGGCTAACGAAGGATGAAAATTACATCGGGTGTTGCCCAGGGATCTATCCTTGGTCCGGACCTGTGGAGCGTGTCTTACGACGGGCTACTGAGACTTGAGATGCCAGATGAGTCGTGCTTGGTCGGCTATGCGGATGATGTTGCAGATCTGGTTGCTGGACGCACCGTTGAACAAATGCAACTTAGGCTAGGTATGCTAATGCGCAGGTTCAGTTTACCACTGGAGAAAACCGAATTGTCATCTTGACAAAAAAGAGAATCCCTAGAGTAAGGATGATCAGTATTGGAGACATACAAATCGAATCGAAGCCAGAGGTGAAGTACCTGGGGCTACTGATCGACTCGAAGATGAGTTTCTCTGAGCAAATCAGGGCAACGGCTGAGAAGGCTGCTTCAGGAATATCGGCTCTGAGTCGACTTATGGCCAACGTAGGGGGACCCAGCCCACCAAGAAGACCCCACTTGATGAGTGCTGTAGGGTTAGTGCTACTGTACGGAGCAGAGGTTTGGGGTGACGCTGTCAGCAAGGAGGTATACCGAAAACGTTTGGCACAGGTACCGAGAAGAGGAGCACTGAGAATTGCATCTTCGTATCCGACAGTCTCTGACTCGGCGGTGAAAGTTATTGCAGGCGTGATACCTGTCGCCCTCCTTGCTAGAGAGCGCCGCGCTATTCACCTGCGCCGAAACAAGGATGCGAGGGAGATGGTTGTCCGCGAGGAGAGACAGCGCTCGCTCAACGATTGGCAGCAGTCTTGGGTCAATTGCACGAAGGGAAGGTGGACTGCGCGCCTCATTCCGGATGTGAGACCATGGCTAAATCAAAGGCATGGTGAGACTGACTTCTATCTGACCCAGCTTTTGAGCGGGCATGGGTGTTTTCAGTCTTACCTGCACAAGATTGGTAAGTCACGGTCCCCCGATTGTCGGTTTTGCCTGCCACACATTTTTTGCGTGTACAAAATGGGTTAGGCTGCGAAGGGAACTCTACAAGGAGACGGGAGAGCTCACCCCGGATAATATAGTTGCGGTGATGCTAGAATCGGTTGACAAATGGAATCAGGTGGCACATTATGCTCGGGACTCACAGCAGCCGGGGGCGCTGGGGCTGGGGGATCGATTTCTGGCACTTCCTCTTCCCCTCTCCCCTCCCGCTAATAAAGGGATCCCCAGCTTGAAGGCGCCTCACGGCGTAACAAAACGAGACCTGGCCCGAAGTAATGTGTCAAACGGTTCCAGGCTGGGTTCTCAGGTTGACAGGGGAGGTGTTTAGTGGGTAGTCCAGTCGCCTTCTTGCGAGCATGGGAGTCCCACACTCTGTGCATAAATGGCATTCACCTCCCTACCACAAAAAAAGGTCTTGAATGGTCTACAGCAGGGAACAGTTACTGCGTCTCTGCTTTTCTCAATATTCATTCGCAAGCTATTGAACGGCTTTGGTTTAACGTCTCGCAAACACGGTCATTAGTAGCGTTTGCTGAAGAACTGGTCATTTATACGGGAGACCGAAAAGCTACAATAGTTCAGAGCAATCTCCAAAAAATGTTTAATGATGTGCAGCTCTTCACCGAGAATCGACAAATAAAAAACAATGAGCAGAAATGCGAAACAATCTTATTTCGGACAACATTGCAGGGGGCCAGTCAAGACCTGAATCGTAAGATTTCCACATTATGACTGGTGAGGGTAATTCAGAACGGGTTTCATATAAATCGTGTCTTCGATACCTCGGTGTTTATCTCGATCAGTATCTATACTATACTGAACGTGTCAAATACATGCTCAGTAAAGCACAAAAAGTAGCCATGGCCCTTCGACGACTCTTTCATTCCAGATACATTGATCAAAAGGTCAAAGTTATCTATTACAAGACCCTGGTTAGACCAGTTTTGACATATGAATCTCAGATCTGGCACAACCAGAGTGCTAGTACTTTGGAAAGATTGAGAATTTTCGAAAGGAAGAGTCTTCGTGCCTGTACTGGTTTGTACAGAAAGCCTGAGACGGATTGGAAACATTATATATCGAATAGAAGAATTTATCGAACTGCTAAGGTAACGAGAGTCGATATCTTCATATTGAGGCTTTTTCGGAATCATATCGCATGATCTGTAACTGTGAGTGAAAACCCCTGGATTTCACAGCCGTTTCACCTTACAGACGGGTATATTGAGACTTGTCTTCTGAGGCATTCTTGTAATTGGACATGATACGATATGTTTTTGATTCTGACGGTGTCCCAATCATATATCACATAAATAGACGGGCCACCGATAAGAAGATAAAATATCCTCCGAATTTGATTCAAAAGACCAACAATTCCAATGGAGATACGCATTTGCTGGATTCCTTGAGGGTGGTCACGCTGAGATGGAATAATCTAGGTATTGGTGGCTGAATGACAATGTCCAAATTATTCTGTGTTTTTTCGTTATTTCGTTGTGAGTTTCAGCTCATTATTGCTACATTTTGTGGTGTTTGTTTATGTTAAAAATTAGGGATAGGTTACAATACATAATTAGGATAGGTTTATATTATGTTTATCATTAAGTTTAGAGATAAGGTTTAACGCTAAGATAAGGAAAATTATGTTAGCATTGTATTAGTATAAGATAAACTTTTTGATTGAATTTTATTAGAATAGGTTTATAACATATTTGATGTAGGATAAAAGTTCACTATTGTGTTAACATTATAATCAATTTTTTGAATAGTGTTGGTTGGTTTTTTTCTGTTCCAATTGAATATTTTGTAAGAAATCGGTTTGAACCGGGAGGAAAACACCGGGTTTTCGAACGAAAAATAACCGGTGCGGATTTTTCTATCCTTATCCTAGAGCCAATACCCGCCTTAAAATTAATTGTCGAAGGAAAAAAATTCATTAACCTTCATTTTCTCGAAAACTAAGGATTATTTCGCACAACCGCCTTAAAAAAACGATTCCGTACACCAGACTGGATTGAATGCCGTCAAAAGCACGCTTCACCTCCCTTATATATTCTCACCAGCGATTTACACGTTGCTCTTTAAGCCTAATTCGCACTATGCCAGTATAGTAAAGTAGCGAGTAAAATACTCGGCTACTGCCCAAAAATCATACGAAATTGATCGACTCGACTAAATTGTTGGTGTTCAGACAAGTTTAGTTATTAGATTACTCGTACGCGATTAAATTACAAGCATACTGCGAACTTGGCTTTAGACTTACATCGACTAGATTAGTTTGCTAGTTATTATAGACATTTAGAAGTCTACTAAACTTTTAACAAATAATAAACGACACATGTCAAATGGTCGCGGCATCTAATCCAGACGTGAATTTGGCAAAGTTCCAAATACAATTTCTATGGAAAAAAAAACATCTTTCACTAAATATTATTCTTGCAACAAACCTCAAGAATGTCTTTAGAACTACACTTGGCCCTCTTCTAATTTCCACAAAGCTTTAGTTTGTGCAAAAAAAGCGAAACTTCTCCACGGAAACTTGGTTTCGTAGCAATGTACAAAATTAGACACCAATTTTTCGTATGTTTATCACGAAGCTTAATATTTCCATCAACATCCCCGCGGAATCGAAATTACTAAGCATATGATAGAAAAAATTACTAGACTTACTAAGCCCCTGTGTAATTGTGTACAATCAAAAACGTAAACAATGTAACAATCAATCAATCAACGAGATCGATGACCTTAGGAAAGGAAACGAAGAAAAGGAGTAAATAAAAGTTCAAAAACAAAGCCCACGTAAATAAAAGCCAAATACATGACCGCATGTAGGCCGACTTTTCTCGTAAATTTATATGACGGTCAATGAAAATTTTGGGAGGAGTCAACATAATCTCGACGTTTTGTACGGTTTCGAAACGGATTTCAACAGTGAAGTCCAGATGGTCTACGTAGAACATTATATGATTTCTTACATCCGTTTAATATATATTGCCTCCCAAGCTGAATGAATTGGGGCTTATATTATTCTCAAAGCTTAGCTGCCAGTGGAAGGCGCAGAACAGTTGCTTCATTTACTCGTCTTTAAAAGTGTAGGAGAACAGTGAAGAATGCAGCGTGAATAATAAGCATAAAAATATATGTTTTGTGTTAATTATTCATGTGAAATTTGGAATATCTTACATCCTGCAAGCATATGCTTCTCCCGTCACCTTCGTAATATAATGGTTGTATTCACAACTGGTCAGAATCTCGGCTGCGTAAACTTAATAATGACATCTTCTCATTATTTGCTTTCTTTTGACCAGCTGAATACAGTGACATTTCTTTCGACTGCTTACTTTTCGTTTTTTATCTTGCCTATTAAAAAAAGTTCCGCAGTGGAAGCTGAGTGTTTTATGTATCAAAACGTCGGTGAGGAAAGTTCTAAGTACTTCGTTAGCAGTTGGTTTGACAAATCTATAATTCGCAGCACTTCATTTTCAACTTTTTAACTTATGGCACCAACTTCATCGAACGATTTCGCATGTTTTAATGCATGTAGGCTAGTGAATACAATTGTTTTCACTACAGCAATTATTTAAGTTACACTCACAAATATTTAAAGATTCAAATCACACGGTTTCCACTTTTAAAGCTATTTTAAAATCCCTATACTAAACTCGACGTGTTGTCAGAGCATATATACTAACTAGCACCGGCAATCAAGGAGCCATCCAAATGAAAAGGGAGGCAAATAAACGTGTAAAAGATGGATTAAGGTTTACCATGGATTGGTTCAATTGTCTGCAAATTCAAGTTTTTGTTTACCATACATATGCACTTTTAGTCCAATTCTCTTTACTCCATAAGTACCGTAAGAAATAAAATTTGTTCTAATTGCAGCTGCTATTTAGTAGATATGATCTGGTTTTGTCGAGTGGAAAATATGTCACTTTTGACGAAAACAAAACTGTACAGTTGATATACCGCCGCCATGTGCTCGAAAGACGTTCGCGAAGAAAGTACCATTTATGTAAATAACAACAAGTGCGGAACAATTTGATGCGCAACTTATTAACATTGTTATTTTCTAACCCGCACTAAATCCCGCCACAACCATTGCTACCATTATCCGAAAAAAAGTTTTTCCAAAGAAACAAGTGAAAAAATTAAATAAAAACTACAGAAACAAATTGATTATGGCAACCCCCTTTGCAACGCAATTCGGTGAAACAATTACTAGATTGTGCGGACGAGAAAAACCTCCGTTACCGCCATGAAGAGGTTCGTCGAGAGAAGCGGGGCTCGATGGGATAGTACGAGCGGAAGAGGTCGCTTGTGCAACTATTTTGGAACGAACGGACGATTTTCAACTAACATGTTCTCGACATAGTGCAAGTAGCCGTACGGAGATATGTACAAGAGACGGTCCGTGGTTGTCGTATTTTTTTACATCGGAGTGCAGTGGAATAAATGATTGTGTCGTGTTCGATTTTAATACGTCAAAATCGTATGGAATAGTATCCACATTATTATTTGTGATCAATACCACGATTAAATTGGGCGATATAGCGATTATAAAGTGGATTAGGTGTTAAAATTCTAATGGGAAATATCCACCCGTAAAACTTGCCAAGTCTGACAAATCTTTTGAGAATACAAGTGCAAAATTTCATTTCCTCATACAATTGAAAATCTGCAGTGTTATCTCATTAGCACAAAGTGCATGCTAGCAGAATCTGAAAGATCTGAAATATGATTGACTGAGAGTGAATGACAATATAGCAGTTTGGGTGATGATGGTGTATATTGTTCGGTTGTTTGTGCAACACTTCGCTATGTGAATTTTGGTTTTCGTTGTTAGGCTAGAAATTTTCGCGAAACGATTTAACGGTGTTTGGCGCGAGAATTTGCAGATTTGCATTTAAATTGGGTGTGGTTTCAGGGTTAATCAATGGTTATAGAGCAACGAACGTGTGTTACCGTACCGTAAACGCAAATAATGAATGACTTGGGTGCGAAGCATTTGAGTCAATTTTTGTCATCGTCGATGTAAAATTTTGTTAAAATTTGTGTTTCGTCAATCCCGAGGTCTACTGCTGCTCGGAGGATCTTTGCATTGATTGCAAACCTAACCCATCCCATCAACGAGCACTCGTCTGACGAGGACTGGGTAAGTAAGTAATCATATCATTCATTATATATCTCGCGTTATTTCACTTTTCGTTTCAAATCATTCATGAGAGTACACAAATATAAAGTTAATAATGAATTTGAAAATAAATAAATTCACATATATAAGTATTTGTAAAACTTAAAATTAGAATAAAGAAACTAAATGAATTCAAAAAAGACAAAAAATTAATTAAATCGGTTTAAAACCTAATATTTATGCAGGTTTGAATATACAAATAAATATTTTTAAAAGTCTATTCTTTGAAATAATGAATTTCTAAAAAGCTAAAACCTCAGTCTTTTCATTTACATGAAACTCTGACCATATATGGGAGCCAACGCTCCCATATATGAGAGCCAACGCGTTGGCTGGCCCTTCCACTCATGAGCTAACCATTGGATGAGCTCACCTGCTTTTCTTTAACGTTTCTGGTGTTCTCACAGGGTAGAGTGGCCATCCGCTTGAATTTCCTAATTATGTTAAAGTGTTATTTGATTCCATCATACGAGTATATGACTTTATTATAAATTTGAAAATTTGAAATTTGAAAAATTCATGCAAATTATGTTTGTATGAGCTTTTCATACAAATTGAAAATATACGGCCACGTGTTACGATGAATCTTGATCCGATGGGGGGATGTTCAAGGGGGCATTGCTTCCACCTAGATGCCCCACTCTTCTTTGGGGGTCGTAAGTTTAAGTGGTATAGACAAGATCCCCTCGAGTTTCGCACGCGCTCGTTTTGCTTTAGCAATCCATCCCTTCAGTAGGTTACCCCGGCTTCAACACCGATGAACCTTGTTATCCGATTGTTTAATTCGTTTTTGTAGTGAGTCCTTGTGCGGCGGAAAAGGAACCCATCGATAATACCGCAATGCTAGCCTGCCAGCGCATTCGCGCGTGCTCACACAAGGCCAATTCCGCCGAGCACTAACATCTTCGCTCAACGAGGCAGCAAACCATCACTGCAGTCCTTTACGGACAATGATAATCCTGAAAATCACTACACATATTATCATATTTAAGACGTCATCGATATTAAGAGTCCGGCCATCATATCACGAAGGTGACACTTCTGCCGAAGAAGGCTAACAACTTACGGGAGCTTGTCCAAAGTAGGCCGAATACTAAATATGCAGGTTGCTTTCATCTTTCGTCGGCTTCACTCGAAGCCAATATAAGTGTAACAAGCCTTCTAGGCAAAATTTGCATTTGGAGTAACTTGTAGCAAGCTCGCTTGGCCTGTCAATCTACATCAGCAAAAACAAACGCTTGAATAGTGTAATACACACTATGTTTCCCATGAAAAAAGTACAAAACACATTCATTGCATGCTTTAAATTAACCCTGCAGTGTCAACTGCACACCTTCACTATTCTGAATAGCTAAATGAAACACGCAGTCGACTTGTAGAGATAAACTCTTTTAATCTCAATACAACATGAAAGGATGTATGATTTGGAACGAAATCCACTTCATTAGTAGCGCTATAATGTCCTGCGCAGACCGTCTTGATACTACCTTTGAAATTCGCATCAAAATCGTACAAAATCTTAATTTTCGTGAACACTTACTCATTTCTTCAAATACCGCCCAGTACATTTTCGGAAAAAAGTCCGCTTTTGTGTACAGGGCTTGTTAGCCTGTCAGGCTTTTGCAGAATATACTCGTATCTACTAAATAGGAACTGCAATTAGAACAAATTTTAGTTCTTATGGTACGTAAAGAATGGGGAGAAATGGATTAAAATGCAAAAGTGTTGTCAGCAAGAAAACCTGAATTTGCAAGCAACAATACATGGTAAATTTTATCCATCTATTGCACGTTTATTTGCCTCTTTTTTCATTTAGTATTTGATATATGTATATCATAGAGGTACATACAGGAGACGGCAAAAGACAAAATTCGTGAGACCACGAGATTTTACCTTTGCTATTGTAAGTAGACGCATAGGTTCGATAGTTTCGAATTCGGGGGCAAAAAGTAGCTCTTCATCATATGACGAAGCTTATCGTATTCTTGGAGGTCAAGTTTATGAGAATGCAGCGCTTGCAAATTAATTTCCTAATACAAAAAATAGTCACAAAATTATTCTGTGTGCTAATATATAATATTCTGGTGGGATTTTCTTGCGAATAATTTATTATTTTCACATCTTGTCTGTGGGGTAATATATATATATATATATATATATATATATATATATATATATATATATATATATATATATATATATATATATATAAATATATATAAATATATATATATATATATATACATAGATATATATATATATATATATATATATATA